>CATNEM010000313.1:0-185000 GCA_950096795.1 Macrostomum cliftonense | reverse complement strand
GATAGATAGATAGATAGATAGATAGATAGATAGATAGATAGATAGATAGATAGATAGATAGATAGATAGATAGATAGATAGATAGATAGATAGATAGATAGATAGATAGATAGATAGATAGATAGATAGATAGATAGATAGATAGTTTGCCTGACTCACCCGGTTGTCACCCTTTTTAATCGCCCTGCTAAGCTCAGTTTTCATTTCAAGATTTTGCCGCCTCATCTGCTCCAGCTGCTCCGACAAGCTTCGAACCTCTGACTGGCGTTCCAACACCTGAGAGGGGGAGTTTGGGGTAATTTTTTGCTCACAATTTTATGCAGATAAATAGTTGGTAGAACTGAAAAGTGAATATCGTTTAAAGTAAATGTTAAAATGAAGTAAAGTGAGTTTTTTACTGCTAGAATATTTAAAGAGTAATCCGCTTCTGTGGTTTTAGTCATCTGAATATCTGAGGGTCACTCATTCAGCCTGAATATCTGAGGGTCACTCATTCAGCCTGAATATCTGAGGGTCACTCATTCAGCCTGAATATCTGAGGGTCGCTCAATTAGCCTGAATATCTGAGGGTCTCTCATTCGGCCTGAATATTTACAGGTTTCACTTTTAAGTACCCTAGCTAAAATTGTACGTGGGGTATTTCAACAGGATCAATCCTGCACGGCCACCAATTTCCCAAGCATCTCAGTCAGTGAAATTTTGGTTGAGTTCAGAGAGCAAGCATAAACTGACCAAAAAGCTTTGACTAGAAAATATGAGAACGTGGAATCTTTTTTCTGCAAAGCTTTAGCAAAATTAAACAAGAGGCCAGAAACTCAAGTGCTCGCCCGAGTGGTCCAGTGTTGAGTTAGCATCAGCTCTGCTAATGGAATTGTTAAGTAAGCAGAGTTGCCTGGTGATTGATTTGAGGCTTGACTCGGAACTGGTGCACCTGGGCCTCAGAGAGGCATGTGACACTGGGAAAACACAATTTTTTCAGGCAAAAGAAAAGATCATGCATGCTTATGTGTGTATGTGCTTAAGAATGACTGTACTTTTTATTTCAAGTCACTATTTGAATTGGATAAAATTTGAAAGAAACAAACAGATTGATAGTATGTAAAAACAAGTGTACTTGAAGAAAGTGCAAAGAAAAAAACTGCCAAGGTATAAAAAGTGCTGCGTCACAATTACCTGCCAACTGTTGAACGATTGGTTAAAGTTCTGGAAATGCGCATATTTGTTTGCTTTTTTGACTGTTTTCCTTCAGTCATTAAAAAAGTCAAAGATTCATTTTTTTATTTACTGAGGAAAGATATTGTGCCTAAAACACTTAGGTTTTTTTATGCTGTGAGGTTTAGCTTATTTAAATTATCTTGGAGTCCCGGGGCTTCATTTGACATCGCTTGAGGCTTATCTTGGAGTCCCGGGGCTTCATTTGACATCGCTTGAGGCTTATCTTGGAGTCCCGGGGCTTCATTTGACATCGCTTGAGGCTTATCTTGGAGTCCCGGGGCTTCATTTGACATCGCTTGAGGCTTATCTTGGAGTCCCGGGGCTTCATTTGACATCGCTTGAGGCTTATCTTGGAGTCCCGGGGCTTCATTTGACATCGCTTGAGGCTTATCTTGGAGTCCCGGGGCTTCATTTGACATCGCCGCTTGAGGCTTATTTTGGAGTCCCGGGGCTTCATTTGACATCGCCGCTTGAGGCTTATCTTGGAGTCCCGGGGCTTCATTTGACATCGCTTGAGGCTTATCTTGGAGTCCCGGGGCTTCATTTGACATCGCCGCTTGAGGCTTATCTTAACCTTTACTGAGCCAATTTTTGGCTAAAATCTGCTCTACCCTTTCAACTAAGCAGCTGACACATAGGTTTCTATCACACAGCTAATAAGACAGGTGAGCACAACTCAACAGGTGCAGCCGCAACTGACTTTCCTGGCTGAGTTGATGCGCACAAATTCAATGTGTGACAGTTTACATTAAACTGCCTGCTCAAACTGGCTCAGTAGCAACTGGATGAAGAGGTTACACACAGGTAGAACTGGGTGGGGTGCAGCTATCAATTTTTCATTCTAACTGCACTTCAGCTCAGATGCAGAGGAAGGCCTCAGTCTCTCTCTGTCCTCTCATTCAAATTACTTCATCATCTGACAGGCCAGCTAAAGCAGGCCACTGCCGCCCCTCAGTCAGCCAACTTCAATCTAATTTAGAAAAGAAAAGGAGACTTAGCTTAAAGAAAAATTTGTGTACGCAAGGGTGTGGGCGCACAGTAGCTGGGTAGATACGCACAGCTGATAAAAAAAATTTCCATCGCAAGGTGGCAGCCACTGCAGGCGAGGCGGCGAAATCAACAATTTTTATTTCTAGGCTACTCTGCCTCTAAGAATATGGAACCGAAGATAAGCTTGTGTCAAGAAAAGAAAGGCGCCGAAAAAAGGGAGCGCATGGCAACGCCAAGGATCAATAAATTGGTGGACAAGAGGTGGCAACGGAGCGTATTGCTATGCCATAATGACATGCTCCTGCAGCCTCTTCCGCGTAAAAAAATGAAGCTTTTAGTTTCTATGCAAAATCCTCCGTCATACGGATCCCTTGGCACTGCCTATTTTGCTCCCAAACCCTGCCTCATCAAGCCACGAAGACAGTGGCATCTCATTCTGGTAGAGGAAAGACTTGGGAGAGAAAATGAAGGAAAGAAATTGGCTCTGGTGTGACGCAGCTGTTAATGAGTCTCCGCCTTAGACGGAATTCTCAATGAAGGAAAGTTTCTGCTTCAAGCTCACCTACTGCCCTAGTACTTTTCATAGCGCCAAAATTTCAGCAGATCCTAACTATAGAGTTTCACCTGCAATGCCCAAGAGCCACTTCCAGATGGAGATCCATCAAAACATCGCCTACATCCTCAAGCATAAATCAATTAGTTTCTAAGAAACAGCATCCGCAAGAAGCTCACCGAGCTCGCCAGTTTCTGGTACTGTTGCCGGAGCTTCTCTTCGGCCTCCTTCTGCTGCCGCAGCTCCCGCTCCTGTTGCAGCCGCCGCCTACGCTCATCGTCAAGCTGGAAGGCCGTTCTGGACCGCAGCGGATCTTCGGCGGCCGCCGCTTCGTCGCCGTCCTCCCAGGTGACGGATTTCACCGAGCCGACCGATCCTGCGACGGCCGGGCGGGCTCGCTGACAGCGGATGGGCGGCGGCAGGAAGCGGTGCCGCCTGCCGCAGTGCTCGCACAATTCGCCTTCGTCTGCCGCCTGACGCGGCGAACGAGGCGAAAACGACGAAGCTGACGTCATGATGCCGGCGGCGTAGGCGGGATTCGAGTAGCCGTAGAAAGTGCTCGACGAGGATGCGGCCGATCTGGCGCTCGCCGGCTGATCACGTGACGGCTGGTCGGGATATTCCGTTTCGGGATCTCGATTGTCGACAGATGAGGCCGATAGTTGAGGAAGCTGGCGAGGATTATGAGAGTTTTTTGGGGGCAAGTTTAATGCGAATTTTCTGACCAATCAGAGGGCAAGCTGAAAGCAAGCTTAATTGTCCCACGCTTAGTGCTCCCCTGTCTGACAGCGTAAGTAAAGTTAAAAAACTTTTTGCTTCGGGGGAGGGGGGTCGGTATAGGTGAGCTGTAAAAGCAGTTTATTGAGTACGTGGGTGCATTAATTAATTGAACTGTGCATGTGACAAGCTCTGAGCCCAGCCACTCTGTCTGGACAATGGTAGCTAAAAACGATATTTCTGATTAATTATCGTTGCTTCCCAGAAATTTTCCCAAGAATTTCCCAAGAATTTTAGGGATTTTTTTTTACTAACCGACAGTTCCTCCTCAAATTGGGTCGACGAGTTTTTAAACTCCTTCGCTTCGGATGCCTCAGCATCTTCTTCTGCTCCTTCATCGTCGTAATCTGGGCTGCCGAGAGCTTCGCCAGCTTGAGACTGCTGCTGCTGCTGCGGCTGCTCTGCCTCGGGTTCCACGAGCTCGACAATGATTTGAACTGCCGCCGCCTCTCCGGATTCTGGCGTCTCATCGGCCTCACCCTCTGCATCTTCATCATCCTCCGCGGCTTCTATTCTGTTCGTGTCCTGCAGATCAGGTTCAACATTGGACTGAGGCTCATCGTCATCCCGGTCCCACTCCGGCTGCTCCTTCTGCTGCTCCCTTTGTTGCTCGGCTTTCAGCTTCTGCTCGTGTAGCTTCTTCTCCCACAGCTGTTGCTCTTTGGCCTGCTTCTCTTGCAATTCCCTTTCGCGTTCTTGCTGCTCAAGATCTCGCTGCTCCCTTAGTTTCTGTTCCTTCAACTTCTGTTCATTAAGTTGCTGCTTCCAAAGCTGCTGATCCTTTGCTCTCTGCTCCTGCATCTCCCGCTCCCGCTGCTGCTGCTCCTGCTCTTGCTGCTCTCTTAGCTGTTGCTCTCTTAGCTTCTGCTCCTGCAACTGCTGTTCCCACAGGTCCTGCTCTTTTTTCCGCTGCTCCTGCAGTTGCTTCTCTCTCTGCAGCTGCTCCTGCTGCTGCTGCTCTCTCAGCTGCTGCTCTTTCAGTAAGCGCTCTTTGAGATCTTGCTCCTTCTGCTGCTGTTCTTTGAGCTGCTGCTCCCGAAGTTTCTTCTCCATCATCAGTTGCTCCATCAGCTCTTGCTCTCTCTGCTGCTGCTCTCTGAGCTGCCGCTCCCGCTCCTGACTGTCCTTCATCTGCTGTTCCCTCAGCTGCCGCTCCCTCTGCTCTTCCTCTCTTTGCTTCTGCTCCTCAAGAATTTGATCCCTTAACTGTTGCTCCTTCTCCTGCTGCTCTCTCAGCACCTTTTCTCTCAGCTTCTTTTCCTCCTCAATCTGCTCCATCAGCTCCTGCTCTTTCCTGCGCTGCTCGCTTAGCTGCTCTTCTTTCAGTCTCTGCTCCTTTTCTTGCTGTTCCCTCAACTGTTTCTCCCGTTGCTGCTGAGCCTTCAGCCTCTGCTCATTCAACAGCCGCTCACGCAGCTCTCGCTCCTTTTCTTCCTGCTCCCTGAGCAGCTGCTCTCTCAGTTGCCTTTCGTGTTCTACTTGCAGCCGCAACTTTCGCTCCTTCTCCTCCTGCTGCTTCTGCTGCTGCTCTCTCAGCTGCTGCTCTCGTCGGCGCTGCTCTTTCAGCTGCTTCTCTCTGAGCTCCTCCTCCTCTTGTCTCTGTTGCTCAAGAAGCAACTGCTCCTGCAGCGCGCGCTCCTTCTCTTCTTGTTCCCTCTTTAGCCTCTCCCGTAACTGGCGCTCCCGCTCAATCTCTTCCATCAGCTCGAGCTCCTTGCGCTGCCGCTGCCGCTCCTGCTCCTCTCTCTGCTTTCGCTCTAGCTCGTCCTGCTCCTTCTGACGCTGCTCCCTCAGTTGCCTCTCCTTGTCCAGTTGCTCTTGCCGCCCCCTGGCCTGCAGCTCCTCCTCCTCTCGCTGGCGTCGCCTCCTGTTGGCCTCGGCCGCCTCCTCTTCCTCTCGCTGGCGTCGCAGCATCTGCTGCCTAGCCAGAATGCCTCCTGGCTCGTCCTCCAGCCACCGGTCCTCCCACAGCTGATGCTGCCGAATGTCCAAATCGCTTGGCTGCTGTTCGCATAGAAACTGCGACGCTGTGCCTCGGCAAGTCGAATTCTGCGGCTTGATATCATCATGCTGCTGCTGCTGCTTATGTTGCTGCTTCTGCTGGCGTTTCAACTGTATTTGTTGAAGCTTTTGCAGATGACGCTGCAGCTTTTCGTCAGTGTAGGAATCACTCTCTGTCTTGTTGTTGCTGCTTGTAGTGTTGGCGGTGCTGGTGGAAATCCCTATGGCAGGTACGGCGGCTGTGGAGGTGGAGGATGTGGAGTAGGCGACTGGAATTCCCGAGCCAGCGGAGGCGGAGTAAACGATTGGGGCGGCAGCGGCGGAAGAGGTTGAGTAGGCCACCGGCGCACTCGCTGAGCCGGTACTGCCGTAAGTGACAGAAGGGCTCGAGGTGGTGGCGGCGGTGGCGGCGGCAGCGGCTGCGGCAGCCTTCCGTCGCCGGCGCAGCAAAAGTTCGTCCGGGTCGGGCAGCGGCATCGGAGCGGACGGCGGCGGCGCGCGGGCCGCTCGGACAGGAAAAAACGTCCGACATGTTCAACGAATGCGAGGCGCTAGCCAACGGCACAGTTGAATAGGCAAGGCGAAACTCTGCGGCGGCTACTGCGGCGCACTTAAAAAAAAATTTTTTTGCTCGCCTGCGGTGCGCTCTCGCATTTTTATAAACTTTCAGTTCGAGACTATGGAATGCGAAGAGCTCGCTTGGGGGCGTACAGTAAAGCCGCTTGACGGTCTCTCCTCCTTCAAGCCAACCTGCTTCCATGTGCCTGGCCGCTGCTATGCAAATGAGCAGCGCGCGAGTACGGTGCGAGCCTGATGGAGAGAGTTTTTGGCGGTAAAAAAGTGTCTCTGGTCAAAAATGTAGCGATTCTGTTGACATTTAGGTGTCTTAGTTTCGCCGGACTGTCCCGCGCGTTTTTTGGAGCGCAATTAAACAGTAACAGAGTTTTTAAAAATGCAACTACCACTCGTAAAGAAAGACGGTAAAAGGGAAAGAGCAAGCTCTCCAACTCAAAGCTATATTTTTGATAAATACTTCATTGCTTTACTAAAAGTAGCATATTTACTACTCTATTTATCTCTATCTATCTGCTGTCGATCTATCTATCTATCTATCTATCTATCTATCTATCTATCTATCTATCTATCTATCTATCTATCTATCTATCTATCTATCTATCTATCTATCTATCTATCTATCTATCTATCTATCTATCTATCTATCTATCTATCTATCTATCTATCTATCTATCTATCTATCTATCTATCTATCTATCTATCTATCTATCTATCTATCTATCTATCTATCTATCTATCTATCTATCTATCTATCTATCTATCTATCTATCTATCTATCTATCTATCTATCTATCTATCTATCTATCTATCTATCTATCTATCTATCTATCTATCTATCTATCTATCTATCTACCTATCTATCTATCTATCTATCTATCTATCTACCTATCTATCTATCTATCTATCTATCTATCTATCTATCTATCTATCTATCTATCTATCTATCTATCTATCTATCTATCTATCTATCTATCTATCTATCTATCTATCTATCTATCTATCTATCTATCTATCTATCTATCTATCTATCTATCTATCTATCTATCTATCTATCTATCTATCTATCTATCTATCTATCTATCTATCTATCTATCTATCTATCTATCTATCTATCTATCTATCTATCTATCTATCTATCTATCTATCTATCTATCTATCTATCTATCTATCTATCTATCTATCTATCTATCTATCTATCTATCTATCTATCTATCTATCTATCTATCTATCTATCTATCTATCTATCTATCTATCTATGTATCTATCTATGTATCTATCTATGTATCTATCTATCTATCTATCTATCTATCTATCTATCTATCTATCTATCTATCTATCTATCTACCTATCTATCTATCTATCTATCTATCTATCTGTGTTTTTCTTATCCATATACAATTGTCGATCTCTGAAAGGCCAATAAACGAAGCCAAGTATTTTATTAAAGTTTTGCTACCCCAATTCAGCCAAAAATTTGACCTAGTTAGAGGAAAATTCAGTCATAATTTATGTCTGCCAATAAATATGGGCAAACTGGCTTAGTGGAACTCAAGCCCAAAGCGACGAAAGAGGATTAAGTTAAAAAAAATTGTGCGCTTTTTAATTGCAAGAATTTTTTTGGGAATCTGCGTGGTTTGCAAATTTTATGCCTACTCTGTTCTTTTCCCTATTTCGGCTGGAATATTATTATTATTAGTAGTATTAGTGGTAGTATTAGTTCGAGCGGAGCAGTAGCAGTAGTAATTCCATCTATCAAATCGATTTATGAAAATTCTGCTTTGCAAAACAATCGATTGTGCTTCTTTGCCACTAGCTAAAAAGTTTCATCCTTCTTTTTTAGCACTCAATTCTAGCTGCCTCTAAAAGTAATTTCTTTCCTGAGCATGCATTTAATTATGCTTCATCTAAAGTCTCTCCGAGCATTACATGCTCCCCCATGAGACCTGGCCATTGGTAGTAGCAAGTGCGAGAGATGAAATCAATTTTTGGCTGATTGAATCGGCAATCGTTTTTTTTCAAAGAAATAGAGTAATCCGGTTTTGTTCAATCAATTTGTTCAAGTTCAATCAATTACTTTGTGGGGAATGCGGCTGCACTTTTATTTACTTGCCAGTGAAGCGGCTGCATTAAATCGATTGAACATTGGGGTTGCGGGTAGATAGAGTACTTTAACAGCAATAGCAGAGCGCAATAAAATTTCAGCCGGAGAGTCTATTGAGAAAACTTTCGAGAAAAATATTTTCTTCAATAAAAACAGGAAACTGCCTTTTTGATTTCTTTTGTCCTTTTTAACTGTCAATCCAGTAGGAAAACTTCCTAGTGGGAAACCTTCCCAGTAGGAAACCTTCCCAGTAGGAAACCTTCCCAGTAGGAAACCTTCCCAGTAAAAACCTTCCCAATAGGAAACCTTCCCAGTAGGAAACCTTCCCAGTAGGAAACCTTCCCAGTAGGAAACCTTCCCAGTAAAAACCTTCCCAGTAGGAAACCTTCCCAATAGGAAACCTTCCCAGTAGGAAACCTTCCCAGACAGTCAACCAAAGCCGATGGGGCTCGGACAGCCTAGCAGGCGTCTCTGACAGCTGCGCTCCCGTTCGCTGCTGGCCCGTCGCCGAGTTGGGACGAAGCGGCATGGGCTGCTGCTGCTGCTGCTGCTGCGGCATTGCCGCATGCCCTTGTTGCTGCTGTCGGTGAGTCGGGTTGCGCAGACTGCAGGTCCGCCGGGTGTGCCGCGCAAACAGACTGGCCGTCGCCGGTGCCTCCTTTGATCCGGACGTCGACGACTTCGCTGCCGACGTCGTGTTGGACGACGACGACGGTGACGACGATGATGGAGCGTCGATTCCGTGGGCGGCCAGCAGGCGGCGAATATTGTCAGCGCCGGCCCCCAGGAATATGTCCGGCATGGCGTTACGACGACCGCGCCTACTGAGACAGGCGTCGTCGGGCTGCGGCAGCTCCGACATCTGACGCTCCCTGACGGTCCGGCAGCGTCGCAGGCCGACTGACGCGGCTGATGTCGCAGCCGCGGCCGCCGCGGTCAGGCTGCTCCACAGTCGGACGCTGCCGCCGCGGCGCAGCAGTTTCTTAGAATCGGATGCCGACGGGCCCGACAAAAACACGTCCGGTTCTTCGATGCCGCCTTTGTCCCGACCTCTGGCGCCAAGGCGGCTGGTCCGCTGCTCCGCGTCAGCGACTGATGATCCCTGCATGCTAGGGGATGAACGAGACTTCAAGCTCCAAAAATGGGAAGATTTCGTCCGCCTTTGGGATTTTAATCCCTTCGCTTGTCGACCGACGTGGGTTATTCGCCAGCTACAGCCAATAAGCAATCCCAGTTTTCCCCTGCAGCCAGATGCATGCCACGAGAGCCTCGGAAGTCTCCCTCAGAAAGCCCGCCTCTCTCACGGCCGCCGCTGTTTTGGGCACGACAGGCCTTTATCATCTACTCGGGGGACTTGGTTTTGCTCCAAGCCTCTCCCACTGCGCCTCCTCCCCTCGCCTGTCCAGGCACGCGAGGCAATCAAGCGAGACTTTGAAAGCCTAAAGGTGAGGGAAATGGGAGCAGACAGGGGTAGACGGAGCTAAAAGAGAATTATTTTCGAAAAAAAGATAGCCAACGAGAGGGAAGTCAGATTTTTTTAATTTTTAAATTTTTTTTCAGTAAAAGCACTTTCAGCTTTTCAAAAAAAGAACCCAGCTTTTTGAGCTCAGTAAAATGATCTCTAAGCAGAGAGGGATTTGACGCAAGGCTGAGCAAAAGGCTGAGCAGAAATTTTTTCCATTGACTCCTCGCATCTTCAACCCTCTAAGCTACGAGTAAAAGCAAAATCTGCAGGAGGGCTGCAGGCACTTTGACGCTTAAAGCGACATCGTCCCACAACCAGCGACTGGGCATGACTGTCCATTGCGCTGACTCCTGAAGCGCGTTCAGTCACACTAAATACGGTATGCAGGCATAGACACACACACACACACACACAGGCCGGCACCCAGTCACGCACTCACATAGGGTGTACAAGCAGCGGTTCCAGGAATGTACACTCTCTATGCCTTGGGGGTTGCCCTCATGGGTGTAAATTGCACAACTGGCCCATAGCCCAACCAATTCGTGCTCAAGGCCCCAAATTAATGTGACCCTGCACACGAAACCGCGCCAGGGAAAAAAGCCAACCTACAACGCGGGTTCGAACCTGGACCAGTGGCACACAAGGCAGACGCGCTAGACCGCCGAGCCACTCGCCCCCCCCCCATTTCAACCCTCAGTGCCAGGTCATTCAGCTCCCCCAATCCCACACTGTTCAACCCTCAGTGCCAGGTCATTCAGCTCCCCCAATCCCACACTGTTCAACCCTCAGTGCCAGGTCATTCAGCTCCCCCAATCCCACACTGTTCAACCCTCAGTGCCAGGTCATTCAGCTCCGCCAAATGCAGGACTGCTCAACCCTCAGTGCCAGGTCATTCAGCTCCCCCAATCCCACACTGTTCAACCCTCAGTGCCAGGTCATTCAGCTCCCCCAATCCCACACTGCTCAACCCTCAGTGCCAGGTCATTCAGCTCCCCCAATCCCACACTGTTCAACCCTCAGTGCCAGGTCATTCAGCTCCCCCAAATGCAGGACTGCTCAACCCTCAGTGCCAGGTCATTCAGCTCCCCCAAATGCAGGACTGCTCAACCCTCAGTGCCAGGTCATTCAGCTCCGCCAAATGCAGGACTGCTCAACCCTCAGTGCCAGGTCATTCAGCTCCCCCAATCCCACACTGTTCAACCCTCAGTGCCAGGTCATTCAGCTCCCCCAATCCCACACTGCTCAACCCTCAGTGCCAGGTCATTCAGCTCCCCCAATCCCACACTGCTCAACCCTCAGTGCCAGGTCATTCAGCTCCCCCAATCCCACACTGTTCAACCCTCAGTGCCAGGTCATTCAGCTCCCCCAAATGCAGGACTGCTCAACCCTCAGTGCCAGGTCATTCAGCTCCCCCAATCCCACACTGTTCAACCCTCAGTGCCAGGTCATTCAGCTCCGCCAAATGCAGGACTGCTCAACCCTCAGTGCCAGGTCATTCACCTACAGTGATATCTATGCTCAACGGAAAAAGTACACCTCCATTAGTAATACCAGATTATTTATACTCAAATCCAGGCCCGCTGCTTGTTCCCCAAAATGCCGGACGGAAATGTCCTCTCACCGTCGGATAGCTAATTCTCCATCTGTAATTGGGTGGTCCGACTGCGAAACCTCCTGCCGTTTGTTGACCCCTTCCTAAAAAGTCTGCCGCCGGGGGGAAAGTAGTGGAATAAATGATTAATTTCTGTCGAAGCCTCCGCATTGAGAAAGAAAATTGGGAGTTAATTCAGTCAGGCGAACAGCTGGGGCCGATTTGTCCAGACAGCGGAGCGGAAGTAAGCGGAGGATTTCCTGCTTCATCGTGTAGAACCCGCGTGCCCCGTGAGCTAAATGGAGCACAGAAATTATTCATTTCGAGTCTCGGCGTGTTAGTTCAATTATTCGCAAAATCAGGCAACAATTTTAACTACTTTCAGCAGTCTGTAGCGAGTTTTATCTCATTATTTATTTCAAAAAATTATTGATAATACAGCGTCAGACAAAAGAGAAGACGCTAATTAAAGATAGTTGAATCGCAATTAAAAGGTAGATAAGTACTGCTCCGCTCCACAAGTCGCAGCAACTTCACATGGGGCAGCAGGAGATGGGTTTCCAACCCCTGGAGTGGGATATTCTCCCCTCCGCTGGCGAATCAAGCGTCTGCAACTCCCTGGTGGAGCTGCGGCTCCGCTGGCTTTCTGAGCCGCCTGCAACATCGGGTCGCATCAGCGACTGGCGTCGGAAGCTGTGCAGGCAGCTTGCGGCCACAGCCTCGAACAGCTGCGTTACCTGGTCGCCGGTCTTGGCCGATACGCTGAATATCCGGTCTTGGGGAACTGCAGTAGTAGTAGTAGTAGTAGTAGTAGTAGTAGTAGTAGTAGTAGTAGTAGTAATAGTAGTAGTAATAGCAGTAGTAGTAGTAGTAGCAGTAATAGTAGTAGTAATAGTAGTAATAGTAGTAATAGTAGTAGTAGTAGTAGTAGTAGTAGTAGTAGTAATAGTAGTAGTAGTAATAGTAGTAGCAATAGTAGTAGTAGTAGTAGTAGTAGTAGTAGTAGTAGTAGTAGTAGTAGTAGTAGTAGTAGTAGTAGTAGTAGTAGTAGTAGTAGTAGTAGTAGTAGTAGTAGTAGTAGTAGTAGTAGTAGTAGTAGTAGTAGTAGTAGTAGTAGTAGTAGTAGTAGTAGTAGTAGTAGTAGTAGTAGTAGTAGTAGTAGTAGTAGTAGTAGTAGTAGTAGTAGTAGTAGTAGTAGTAGTAGTAGTAGTAGTAGTAGTAGTAGTAGTAGTAGTAGTAGTAGTAGTAGTAGTAGTAGTAGTAGTAGTAGTAGTAGTAGTAGTAGTAGTAGTAGTAGTAGTAGTAGTAGTAGTAGTAGTAGTAGTAGTAGTAGTAGTAGTAGTAGTAGTAGTAGTAGTAGTAGTAGTAAGTAGTAATGATAGCAGCACTTACTGGAATGCTGACGCGCGAAGTCCTTCAGCATCTCGGAGTCAACCAATCGCCGCTGCTGCCGCCCGCCAACCTCGCTCAGACGGTTGTCCCCGTTGACATTTTTGCTCGCCATAGACGCAGTCAGCAGCAGGTCGGACTTGCAGCCGCAGAGGAATATGGCGGCCTCGCGCTGCCGCATGGTCAGCTCGCTAATCCAGAATGAGGATTTCAGCAGGGTTTCATATTCGGCAAGATCAAAGCAAACCACAGCTGCCGAGCTGCCCGAATAGTACTGAGCGTTGAAGTCGTTGAAATGCTCCTCTCCG
The DNA here is from genome assembly GCA_950096795.1 of Macrostomum cliftonense. Taxonomy (NCBI): domain Eukaryota; kingdom Metazoa; phylum Platyhelminthes; family Macrostomidae; genus Macrostomum; species Macrostomum cliftonense. Next base: position 172,034 of record CATNEM010000313.1, on the reverse strand, counting down.
GACGTGTCCCACAGGGCGATGGTGACGGGCTGTCCGGCCTGTCCGGGCGTCACCTGGCGACGTCCGCAGCAGTGCGACGGCATCGTGAGCGGCTCCAGGCCTGTGAAGGCGTCGTTTACAAAGCGCTGGAACAGTGAGGTCTTGCCGACTGAAGCCACGCCAAGCAGCACCACTTTGAGCTCGGACATGATGGGGGAGGTAGCAGCACACTGAGTGATCCTGGAGATGGTATCGACACACTGAGTGAACCTGGAGAGGGTATCGACACACTGAGTGATCCTGGAGAGGGTATCGACACACTGAGTGAACCTGGAGAGGGTATCGACACACTGAGTGATCCTGGAGAGGGTATCGACACACTGAGTGAACCTAGAGAGGGTATTGGCACACTGAGTGAATCTGGAGAGGGTATCGACACACTGAGTGAACCTGGAGAGGGTATTTGCACACTGGGTGATCCTAGAGAGGGTATTGACACAGTGAGGGATCCTGGAGAGGGTATCGGCACACTGGGTGATCCTGGAGAGGGTATCGGCACACTGGGTGATCCTGGAGAGGGTATCGGCACACTGGGTGATCCTGGAGAGGTTATCGACACACTGGGTGATCCTGGAGAGGGTATTGACACACTGGGTGATCCTGGGGAGGGTATTGACACACTGGGTGATCCTGGAGAGGGTATTGACACAGTGAGGGATCCTGGAGAGGGTATTGACACACTGGGTGATCCTGGAGAGGGTATTGACACACTGGGTGATCCTGGGGAGGGTATTGACACACTGGGTGATCCTGGAGAGGGTATTGACACACTGGGTGATCCTGGAGAGGGTATTGACACACTGGGTGATCCTGGAGAGGGTATTGACACAGTGAGGGATCCTGGAGAGGGTATTGACACACTGGGTGATCCTGGAGAGGGTATTGACACACTGGGTGATCCTGGGGAGGCTATTGACACAGTGAGGGATCCTGGAGAGGGTATTGACACAGTGAGGGATCCTGGGGAGGGTATTGACACAGTGAGGGATCCTGGAGAGGTTATCGACACACTGGGTGATCCTGGAGAGGGTATCGGCACACTGGGTGATTCTGGAGAGGTTATTGACACACTGAGTGATCCTGGGGAGGGTATTGACACACTGGGTGATCCTGGGGAGGGTATTGACACACTGAGTGATCCTGGGAAGGGTATTGACACACTGGGTGATCCTGGGGAGGGTATTGACACGCTGGGTGATCCTGGGGAGGGTATTGACACGCTGGGTGATCCTGGGGAGGGTATTGACACACTGAGTGATCCTGGAGAGGGTATTGACACACTGGGTGATCCTGGGGAGGGTATTGACACACTGAGTGATCCTGGAGAGGGTATTGACACACTGGGTGATCCTGGGGAGGGTATTGACACACTGGGTGATCCTGGGGAGGGTATTGACACACTGAGTGATCCTGGAGAGGGTATTGACACACTGGGTGATCCTGGGAAGGGTATTGACACACTGGGTGATCCTGGGAAGGGTATTGACACACTGGGTGATCCTGGGGAGGGTATTGACACACTGGGTGATCCTGGGGAGGGTATTGACACACTGGGTGATCCTGGGAAGGGTATTGACACACTGGGTGATCCTGGGGAGGGTATTGACACGCTGGGTGATCCTGGGGAGGGTATTGACACGCTGGGTGATCCTGGAGAGGGTATTGACACGCTGGGTGATCCTGGGAAGGGTATTGACACGCTGGGTGATCCTGGGGAGGGTATTGACACACTGGGTGATCCTGGGAAGGGTATTGGCACACTGGGTGATCCTGGGGAGGGTATTGACACACTGGGTGATCCTGGGAAGGGTATCGGCACACTGGGTGATCCTGGGGAGGGTATTGACACACTGGGTGATCCTGGGGAGGGTATTGACACACTGGGTGATCCTGGGGAGGGTATTGACACGCTGAATTATTCTATCCAGGATAGGCTAACAGGGAGAAGTTTTTCACTAAAAATCATGTGAAATTTTCAAGCAAAAACTAGAAGTTAACTTACTGGTAGAAGCTCTCTGAAAAGTTAAAAAAAAATTTGTGCATTAGACACACAGCCACCGTCATATATATTAATTTCTGAATTTTGCCATTAGTGTAAACACATTTTTATAATTATAAATTGCGTATGCGCTAGAAATGCTGTTGGCATCATTTTGCATAGTTTCCTGTGGCAAGTCGCAATTGTACAGCCCAATTACACAATGCTATGATAATCGGGCTTAGAGTGGAGATGCTACATTTGACAAGCATACTGCAGCTAACAGCTAACAGCTAACAGCTGGTGAATCGGACTTGGCCAAAATTAGAACATTGGTTATAATTTTCTATTTTTGGATCGCTGTCAAAAAAGGGTGAGAATGAACCATAACATCCTACAAGAAGTAGGTATGCGACAATTTTATTGCGAGCATCTGTCTGGCTTGTCCTTTCTAATTTACGAGCCATTTGTCTGCTCGTGTCTATCTTTCTGTCTCTCTGTAAGTCTGTCTGTGTATCCGTCAGTCTGTCTGCCTGTCTGTCTGTCTGTCTGTCTGTCTGTTTGTCTGTGTGTCTGTGTGTCTGTCTGTCTGTGTGTCTGTGTGTCTGTCTGTTTGTCTGTCTGTCTGTCTGTCTGTCTGTCTGTCTGTCTGTCTTTGTGTCTGTCTGTCTGTCTGTTTGTCTATTTGTCTGTCTGTCTGCCTGTCTGTGTGTGTGTGTGTGTGTGTGTGTCTGTCTGTCTGTCTGTCCGTCTGTCAACTTGCTGCATTTTATACCCTTTTGTATTTTTGCACTTCTCTAAGCCCTGGGCTTTTCTACTAGTCTTTAGACCAAAACGAAGTCCTCTTGCTTATTAGTTACTTCGGCATTTTGCAGTCTTTAAACCGTTCGGTAACCCGCCCTTTGAGGTTGCTTTCCACATGGTGAAAATTCAGAATTTCTACGAAAAGAAATTAGTATGCGCACTTTTAAATTATTTGCTTCCTTCTTCCCTTAGGCGCGTCTGTGCACAGCTCGCTCCGTCTGGGACTCCGTCTGGAAATTGGTCCCGTCTGGGATCTGGGAAACGCTCTTGTCCATCACGTTTAACTTTAAAGTTTGTCTGCACCGAATGCGTTGGTATGCACGAGTGTGAATTTTGCTTGCTTTGCAATTGCTGGCGCCCAATTAGATGTTATGAGATGTTAAAAACTATCACTTCACTCTGCTTTTAGGACACTTATAGTGGATTTCACCGAAAATGGGGAGTTTTAAGAGATTATTAGTGAGAAGATTTTCTCTGGGGAGATTTGTAATGATACGACTACAAATTGGGATATTCTTAGGGCGATTATCAAATGGGTGAGATTGTCAGTGAAGCGGTCAACTAGGGGCCTGAGATTCTGAAATTGGGTGAGATTCTCAACCACATCTTTGGGATGAGATTCATAGGGAATAGACTTATCTGGACAATTTAGAAACCATTGGGCTAAGTAGCTTCGATGCCTTCAAACCTTTTGTAGTTTTGAAGAAATAAAAGTACAAATCGCAACGATGCGCAGACAGGCATTTCAGGCATTTACTAAGACGCACTTTTCTGCTTAACGATTGCATTTTGGCTAAGAAATCAATAGCGCAGTGTGTTTTTACTCTCTGTGCACCAAAATGGCAACGGATTCGGAGACGAGCGAAGCCAATAAAACATTTTATTCCGGTATATAGGAACCCCCACCCTACCACCGTCCAGCAAAGCTAGCGTATTATAAGGGAAGTCTGAAATGCCTTGCGAGCGGGTATTTGCGCAGTGGAAGCTTGGCATATAAAGCTTACGCCCAGTAAATTCTGCTACTCGATAAAGAAATACCCTCGCGTGCGGCAGCGGAAGCAATTCAATTTTCTAAGCTGACATTTTGAGTAAGTGTTGAGCTCCCATGACTGACTAGAATCGTTGCGTACTTCTTATTTATTCTATTGTTTTTTTTAGAATTTGTTCGAAGTTGTCATCGCCTCATAGGTTTAGTCAGTAGTATCTGACGCTTTATTATCATTTCGCGTTGTTCAGACAGAAATCTACATTTTCAAAGCACTGTTTACCCTTCCCTCAGGAACGTCCAGACGATAATAAAACTGCGTAAACGCTACATACATAATAATATATTGCACATCCCTATATAGCTTTAGTAAAGCGCGCCAACCCCATGAATATGGGACGGGGGTGGCAGTTCCTTGTTGTCCACCGCCTAATTGGGCAGCTCGGGGAAGTGGGTGCGGAATATATAAGAGGAGAAAGAGAAATAAGGATCGGAAAAAAAAGGGGAACTTGTTTTCCCTCCCCGACGCCAGAGACAGAGTGATTCATCGACTAGAGTCTGACTGGACTATTTGTGAACCGATTTGAACTCGGGCCTGTATCTGCTCATCTCAGAGTCTGAGACTGAGACTTAATAAGACGTGAGAGTACAAGGCGTGACATGTGGATTGTATTTTTGTTTTACAAATACTCAAATTAAGAATAGAAGAGTTTTTCACGTTGTTAAAACAGCTTCCAAGCTTTCCTATCCCTGAGACGATAAATTTGCCATAGTCTTTGTTGCCATCAGAAGTCTTTGTCGATCTGTTTTCCTTTGGCAAGTTATCGTCTCACGGGAGAGGAAGCTTTGGTTAAACTTCTGCAGAGTAAATTTTGCAATTTCCCTGCCACACATAAATAGATTTTTTTCTTTTGAATGCTTCTCATCAATAAGCATTTATTATTTATTTTTAGTTTGCAATTGCATGTGGTAATTGCGTATACTTATGCGCAGAAACTGTAATCGGACTCGCATTCATTGCACTGTGCGCAGATAAATGTAACGGTTATTGCAAAAATATTATTAGAAGCGAATCTAAAGCTATTTGCAACAGTTCGAATAAATACTTTTTATTATTGTTTCACACACCAGAAATTGGTTTTCGGCCTTGGAACTATGCTTGGTACATATATTATGCTGCGCTTAACTGCGCATACATGACCTCTCATTTTTGGCCAGATTGTGTTAAAAACAACCTTTTACTTAGCAAGCGAAAGAAGTCAAATATCAAATCAAGGTCAAGGAAACAGAGGACATATAAATGTTGTCACTCGAGCCAATTGCAATTGGGGCTTCCTTAATTTGAGTCTAGATGAAAACAATGTGTTAAGATGATAAAAATCTTTTTATCTTTGGAGCAGCATATTCTAAATATATTTAGTACTATACTGTGGCTCAGCCTGTCTTGGCAGTATGTGCTCCAACGCCACAACAGGAAAAATGCTGATAAGAGCTAGCCATAAAAATAACAATGAACTACAGTACTACTATTCCACTCTAACTAAAAAATATAGGACTATATATTAATCTAAGATCGCTAGCTCCAAGATTAAACGGAGCACCAGGATTGTACAAGTGCAGTAAGCTAAAAACCACATGTTTTACTGCGAAATTTCAAGTAAAATTTTGTACTTTAAGCTACGCTATATTGCTTCGTTGAAGATTTTTGCAGTGGGCAGATCTAGATAGCGTGATAGGCATACGCTTAATGCAGTCTGAATCAGATTGCATTATCTTTACATGCATTCAAGTATCTACATTTACGTGCAGCGAATTAGTTTGTGCGAATTTAGTAGTACTTTCAGAGGTTAAGGACGCATTCGTATTTTGAAGCTTAACTACTTCTTTTATTAGCATAGCAATACATTTCATAGTAAAATAATAAAATGACTCTTCAATCATTGTGCTTAACTCTAGCCAAATCCTTCCATTACAATCTTAACAAGGCGCTCCTCCATATATACTGGCCCAATCGAATGGATTATTCGAGAATAAAGGATTTAAAGTGAGCACCCACAACAAAGAAACTTAAGAAATTTTATTATATCTCCTTGATCATAATTCTTTTTTTCCAACAAAAGTAAAATAAAAGAGTGTGATCGGAAATGTGTTGTCCCTATTCAGAACTGAAACCAGGAAGAGATTATTTTAAACTAAAAACAGTATCTATTTGCAACCATACCGAAGTAATGCTAATGCTAAGGGACTATATACGCTGCCACATTCAGTAACAAGGGTTACGAGCAGCAACTTTTCCCATGATCAGAAATCTACGCCTCGATCATGCAATAAAGTTTGACCGGTGTTAGCAAGATACACATTCATTTTAACAAACATAAATAAGAAAATTGTCGTCCATAATCGTCTTCAAAAATACTATGGTACATTTGCATTTTTTTAAACTTTATTGTTGTCCTTAATAAAATAAAAGTTTCTATATTTTGTCTTCTTTTCGAAGAAAGCTACGATGCGAAAATAAAATAAAAATCGATTCAATTTCTTTGAGTGCAGCAATATTTTCATTTAATAATCAACAAGTAACGTAATCAACTAGAGCATGCGGCTTCTTAATCCGTAGAGCCATTGGACTAAGCTAGTCTTTTAATACTTTTAATCTATATTTTGTAAAATCTCTGTGGTTTTACACTATCTGCAAAATGTTCAAAGCGTTGTTTCCATTTAAGGGAACAATAGAAGGAACTCTTTCCTTTCAACAAAATGATATGATTACAATAATTCAACCAATCGACCAGAATTGGTATTTTGGCTGCCTCAAAGACAGCTGGGGATTCATTCCCATTAAGTATGTGCAGGAAGTAGAGGTAAGTAGCCATTTTTTAATAGGCTAAATTTATAAAATTTGCCTGCATAGGCCACAATTTAATGTAACTGCTTTGACTATTATCTATTAAATATAGAGCTATGCCTAGAAAGTAAATAATATTGATAGATTAATTAGACATCATACATGAAGTCGAACATTTCATTTCAGAAGAAAAATGTTAATGACATTTTTGCTTGTCAAAAATCATCATTAAATAAAATAGTTTCAAGCATGTTACTAAAAATTATTACAAGTTTGCAGCATGTTTGACGAAACTTTTTAGCTTGAAATTAATCTTTTAAATTAAATTTATATTTAGACGATTAACATTTTTACTAAAGAGCAAATATCTAAAGGAAAAATCGTATTGAAAATAATAAATTTTACAAGTAAAATTGTGACTGTAAAAAGATTTTATCTAAATATTTGTATGCTGCAATTAAATTGAGTCTTGTGTTTTTGATTGTTGATTACAGCAAATGTGCTTTAAAGATGCTCGTTATACAAGTACTTAGATTAATGGCAAATAATAGCAATTCAAAAAGGAATTGAACCTATTTGGTTAACTAAAACAAGTTTTATATTCATTTTAAATCCTTTTCTGTTAAACTTTATTGCCAAAAAATAAATTTTTGCTAGATTTTTCAAGTTTAAAAATTAAGCTTTGGATATGTGCTGTTTTCACAGAACGATAATAATTCTGCTTGTTAAGACTTTAAAGCTAAAAAAACGTACAATAGCTTTAATCAGTCCTAAATAAGAATATGGGCTACTAAATCCAGCTAATTTCATTGCTTTTGTTTTCTATAGCTCTTTAATTCATATTTTTTTGCCAGGCTTGCATCCAAAACTCGAAAAAATTGCATGCAAGTGGGAAAATAAATTATCATTCCTTATGCACCAACCAGGTGAAGGACTACGAGTATATGACTAAGTCAGTCACTGCGTGCATTGAAAAATTGAAGAAAATTCCCGAGAAGAAGACTACAAAAGATGAAAAGAGCGCGTTGAGGTATGACTATTTTAATGCATATATTTTATTTTAAAGTATTGAAGTATTCCCAGTATCATCCTTTACGTCCTTCTCTAGAAAGCTGATGAAGTACAAGGACGCACTGCTGAGCGAATTGGCGTCCGTGCAGCAGCAGCAACAACGGATGTTGCAAGAGCAGCAGCAGCAGCAACAGCAACAGCAACAGGAGCAGTCCGAGCAAAACCAGCAACATCAGCAGCAGCCGCAGCAGCAAGATCAGAAGCCTGAACAACAACAACAGCAACACCAGCCGTTTCAAAACAACGGCCTGGCAAAATGCGCCGAAACCGAGACGCCCCCCGGACTGGCCGAGCTGCGTCTGCCACCTGACCTGGCCAGATCGATGGTGCAGGCCGCTCGCGCCGCGACCCGAGCATCGCACACCGGCTGCGCCGCCGCCCTGCGCGCCGCCATCAGCGCTATGGATGAACGTCTGGCTGGTCAGTCTGAAGACTTGACCACGCTGGCTGTTCAACTCAATGGCCAGTTGGCCTCCGCGGAACTGTTGGAAGAGCTTAAAATGTGCGACACTCCCGACTGGCAGGTTAGTTGCTGTTTGTTATGTTGCGTACGGTGTTTTGCTGGTCTGCTTGAGTTCGGAGAACTTGTCTAAATGACTAGTGTTGTGTCGTGCAGCGTGTCTGGTAGAGTATTGTGCAGTGTGTCTGCTAGAGTAGCAGTGTGTCTGTTAGAGCATTGTGCAGTCCGTCTGGTAGAGTATTGAGCAGTCCGTCTGGTAGAGTATTGTGCAGCGTGTCTGGTAGAGTATTGTGCCGTGTGCCTGGTAGAGTATTGTGCAGTGTTTCTGGTAGAGTATTGTGCAGCGTGTCTGGTAGAGTATTGTGCAGCGTGTCTGGTAGAGTATTGTGCAGCGTGTCTGGTAGAGTATTGTGCAGCGTGTCTGGTAGAGTATTGTGCAGCGTGTCTGGTAGAGTATTGTGCAGTGTTTCTGGTAGAGTATTGTGCAGCGTGTCTGGTAGAGTATTGTGCAGTGTGTCTGGTAGAGTATTGTGCAGTGTTTCTGGTAGAGTATTGTGCAGTGTTTCTGGTAGAGTATTGTGCAGCGTGTCTGGTAGAGTATTGTGCAGCGTGTCTGGTAGAGTATTGTGCAGTGTGTCTGGTAGAGTATTGTGCAGCGTGTCTGGTAGAGTATTGTGCAGCGTGTCTGGTAGAGTATTGTGCAGCGTGTCTGGTAGAGTATTGTGCGGTGTGTCTGGTAGAGTATTGTGCAGCGTGTCTGGTAGAGTATTGTGCAGTGTGTCTGGTAGAGTATTGTGCAGCGTGTCTGGTAGAGCATTGTGCAGCGTGTCTGGTAGAGTATTGTGCAGTGTTTCTGGTAGAGTATTGTGCAGCGTGTCTGGTAGAGTATTGTGCAGTGTGTCTGGTAGAGTATTGTGCAGCGTGTCTGGTAGAGTATTGTGCAGCGTGTCTGGTAGAGTATTGTGCAGCGTGTCTGGTAGAGTATTGTGCGGTGTGTCTGGTAGAGTATTGTGCAGCGTGTCTGGTAGAGTATTGTGCAGTGTGTCTGGTAGAGTATTGTGCAGCGCGTCTGGTAGAGCTTATCGAACTGCATGCCGTCAATTGCGTCACCCTAGACACTGGATTCGCTGCTGCGCTCTATCGAATCAGCATTTGAAAGCAACGAAGAGAAGCTAACAGGCAATGACAAGGATGAAGAAGTTGAAGAAGAGGAAGAGGAGGCTGAACAACTGCAGCGCCTGGCGGAGCTGCTGGCCACGGCGGATTCTGGCGCGGCCGCGACCCGCCTAGCCCAGTCCAACTGGTCGTCGGCTCGCCACCTGGCCGATCGTCTGGCTGTTGAAACCCGGCCGCACGCTCGCCGATCTCTGCTGCACGCCCTGGCCGCCGTCTGCTCGCTGTCGGCTGAGGCGGCCGGCTCGCTGCTCCACCCCGACTGCCGACTCATTCACCACCTGCTGGCACGGGCGGCCGCATCCGCTCCGCTAGACGACGAAGCCATCGGGCTGGACGCCTGCGCCCTGCAGCTGCTGGCGTTGCTGCTCTGCGCGCAGGTGCCGAAGCCAAGGCCGTCTGGCGATGCCAACGGCGACGTCAATGGTGGCAGCGGCTGCGATCCAGTTGGGAACGGCGAGAACGGAATCGATAGTGACGCCACTTTAGATGGTATAGCAGTCTTCGTAATTAGTTAGTTAGTTAGTTAGTTAGCTAGTTAGTTAGTTAGTTAGTTAGTTAGTTAGTTAGTTAGTTAGTTAGTTAGTTAGTTAGTTAGTTAGTTAGTTAGTTAGTTAGTTAGTTAGTTAGTTAGTTAGTTAGTTAGTTAGTTAGTTAGTTAGTTAGTTAGTTAGTTAGTTAGTTAGTTAGTTAGTTAGTTAGTTAGTTAGTTAGTTAGTTAGTTAGTTAGTTAGTTAGTTAGTTAGTTAGTTAGTTAGTTAGTTAGTTAGTTAGTTAGTTAGTTAGTTAGTTAGTTAGTTAGTTAGTTAGTTAGTTAGTTAGTTAGTTAGTTAGTTAGTTAGTTAGTTAGTTAGTTAGTTAGTTAGTTAGTTAGTTAGTTAGTTAGTTAGTTAGTTAGTTAGTTAGTTAGTTAGTTAGTTAGTTGGTTAGTTAGTTAGTTAGTTAGTTAGTTAGTTAGTTAGTTAGTTAGTTAGTTAGTTAGTTAGTTAGTTAGTTAGTTAGTTAGTTAGTTAGTTAGTTAGTTAGTTAGTTAGTTAGTTAGTTAGTTAGTTAGTTAGTTAGTTAGTTAGTTAGTTAGTTAGTTAGTTAGTTAGTTAGTTAGTTAGTTAGTTAGTTAGTTAGTTAGTTAGTTAGTTAGTTAGTTAGTTAGTTAGTTAGTTAGTTAGTTAGTTAGTTAGTTAGTTAGTTAGTTAGTTAGTTAGTTAGTTAGTTAGTTAGTTAGTTAGTTAGTTAGTTAGTTAGTTAGTTAGTTAGTTAGTTAGTTAGTTAGTTAGTTAGTTAGTTAGTTAGTTAGTTATCTGGAGCCTCACCGCTATTTTCTCCCACCCGTTCAGACGCTCTAAACGAGCCACTCCTCTCAGCTGTTTTCCACCGTCTGGCCAACGCTAAGGCAGCCGAGCTGCTGGCTTCGCCAGCTGTCACTCTCCTACTAGCCGTCAATCTTCGTCGCCATCGACGCGACCGTATCTACTATGGCAGCAGCCTTGAGCAGCAGCAGCAGCAGCAACGGCAGCCAGACGGCGCAGCCCACCAGTCGTCAGCGTTAATCAACGCTCTATTGAATAATTGCAGTGGCAGCGGCACTGACGGCGAATTGGGTGAAAGGCTGCGAACGGCCCTGCTGCGACAGTTGCTGCTGGCTGTTGATAGACAGGGTAGGCCGACACCTTCTGTGCGCACCCTCTAACTTAGTTTTATCTAGGAATAGACTAGAAATCTCTTAAACCTCGGCTTTAATTTAAAAAATGAATTTTTCATTACTTTCCCCCTCCACCCGGCAGAGGATCCCACGGAGTTGTTGGACCACTCGCCGCCAGCTGAGAATTCTGTTCTAAGACTCCTAGCCGATCTGCTTTCGTTCGAGGCTACAGCTGGCCTACTGACCGGCGAGGACGTGCACAGCATTGTTGATTGTCTGGCTGGCCGGCTGGCTGCCGCCTGCGCTGGTGGCCCCGCTAGTGAAAAGGTGCGTCCGCCTGGTTCATGCTGAAGTGGGTAGTGTTTGAGATGGGGTGGGTAGTGTTTGAGGTGGGTGGGTAGTGTTTGAGATGGGGTGGATAGTGTTTGAGATGGGGTGGATAGTGTTTGAGGTGGGGTGGATAGTGTTTGAGATGGGGTGGGTAGTGTTTGAGGTGGGGTGGGTAGTGTTTGAGGTGGGGTGGGTAGTGTTTGAGATGGGGTGGGTAGTGTTTGAGGTGGGGTGGGTAGTGTTTGAGGTGGGGTGGGTAGTGTTTGATGTGATTGGGTAGTGTTTGAGATGGGGTGGGTAGTGTTTGATGTGATTGGGTAGTGTTTGATGTGATTGGGTAGTGTTTGAGATGGAGTGGGTAGTGTTTGATGTGAGGTGGGTAGTGCTTGGAGGTTTATTCTTCCCGTTATTTAAAGCAAAAAATAGTCGAACATGTAATGCTTTCGTGACGCATATTTTACTCCACATTGTGGTAAACATTTTACTTAATAATGGGCTAGCCTATCGTCCACATTATTTTATCATACACTTCAGTATCAGCCATGCACAGGCCTCTATATTGTCGCATAGCTGCTAGTGCGATAATCAGATATTGAGAGACAGAAAGAGAGAGAGAGAGCAAGTGGGGAAGGGAGAAAGTCCTGTTTGAGGTTGAACGGGAAGGGTGGAATTTTGTGTTTGACCAGTTGGCCCAGGGACCTGTTGCTGGGTGGCGACACCCGCGTCCTCAGCAGGGAATTCCGCTTCTCCGTCTGTCGCTTCGACGCTCTCCAATTTCTTCCAGAGTGGAAATGGGACGATGAGAGAGAGGGAGAGATGGAGGCTAGGATAGATATTTATTGGGATTCATACCGAGCGCCTGGGATGGCACAGTTCACTCTGTCGCATAGGCACGCGATGGCCTCGCGTGTAATTAAGTGGCCGCCAGTGACTGCGCAATCTTTGTAATCCTTGGACGTCTGGCCGGATACAATTTTTATGTGCGCGGTCGCCTCGCTCTCCCATTCTGGGGTGAAAGCAGCCAATCTGGCAGCGCCCTCTCTCATTTTTTATGCACTTTCAGCAAGAGCCGTTTTAGCGGTGTACAGGGCAGCGCTGTATTTGGCGATTAAATGCTTCTGTCTGCCTGCCTGCCTGCCTGCCTGCCTGCCTGCCTGCCTGCCTGCCTGCCTGCCTGCCTGCCTGCCTGCCTGCCTGCCTGCCTGCCTGCCTGCCTGCCTGCCTGCCTGCCTGCCTGTCTGTCTGTCTGTCTGTCTGTCTCTCTGTCCGTGTGTCTGCCTGCCTGCCTGCCTGCCTGCCTGCCTGCCTGCCTGCCTGCCTGCCTGCCTGCCTGCCTGCCTGCCTGCCTGCCTGCCTGCCTGCCTGCCTGTCTGTCTGTCTGTCTGTCTGTCTCTCTGTCCGTGTGTCTGCCTGCCTGCCTGCCTGCCTGCCTGCCTGCCTGCCTGCCTGCCTGCCTGCCTGCCTGCCTGCCTGCCTGCCTGTCTGTCTGTCTGTGTGTCTGTCTGTCTGTCTGTCTGTCTGTCTGTCTGTCTGTCTGTCTGTCTCTCTGTCCGTGTGTCTGTCTGTCTGTCTGTCTGTCTGTGTGTCTGTCTGTCTGTCTGTCTGTCTGTCTGTCTGTCTGTCTGTCTGTCTCTCTGTCCGTGTGTCTGTCTGTCTGTCTGTCTGTCTGTCTGTCTGTCTGTCTGTCTGTCTGTCTGTCTGTCTGTCTGTCTGTCTGTCTCTCTGTCCGTGTGTCTGTCTGTCTGCTCTTTCTTGCATAATGTTTTTTGTTTTGTGTTTAAATCGAGCTGCATTATTGATATTAGCTAGCGCAATTCTTCTTTCATCAGCATCAAAACTTTGACTATTCATAAGCCAGAATAATAAATAGCGGTTAGGCTGCATAATTTGTTGATCAAATCAAGTTGACCGGACTTATAAGCTTAGCCTCGGGCAGTCTCTTTCTTTCTGTGTGGGCGCCGCTGCCACTGGCAAAGCTTTCGCAATGGGATGGGTAGATTTGGATGGGAGCAGCCGGATAAATCAATTACGCTGCTGCGATTTAGCCAGACGAGGGAACCATTTGTTTAGGAAGTTTTCTGCGAATTTTTCTTATCTACTCGCATATATAGAGACGGAATTCGGCCAGACTCAAAGTTTAGCCATGGAATTCTAGATACAGCAGCTGGAGTGGAAGCTACTTTATTAAACGAATTTGGTTTAATGATAAAAAATCTTAGCTTAATGTTGAATAAGATAATATTAGTATAAAATTGGAACTATTTAAGTTGCTTTCCTTTCCAGATTCTATGTTCTAGCATTCCCTGGCCTACATCAAATTGCACGAGCAGGCTGTGTATTATATACCGAACCGTAGCTAGAATAGACTGGATTCCATGGATAGATGGCTAGAGTGAGGGCTGCACAAGTGGAGCTGGGAGAGGCACTGTGTGCTCATGTCAGACTGGGACCAAAGGGACTAAAACAGTGGCTTGTTTTTGCACTCTTGTCTGCCTGCAGTATTTGCTGCGATTAGGGAGAGAGAGATTGGGGGAGTAGGAGGAGAAGATCAGTAGAGGCACAACATAAGTAGGGAGTCCTCATAAGGCCTCAGCTTGAGCGCCACTCCAGCCGCCCGTTTTCATCAATCAATAAATTTGACTAGCTGTTCGACAGTTCGTCTTTAAACGCGTTCGTTTCTGCAGTAAAATTAATGCGGCACAGGCGACAGGAGACGTGATCATTTTTTATTATTGTTCCTTCAACTCTGGTTTGACAGGTAGACTAATACAAGATATCTGTGTCCAACATGTGTCCAACTGTGTAAAACTGGTCGCTAAACCTGTTGGTTGAAGCTGGGCTTGATTTTTCAAGAAGAACCCTTTGAAATTTGTACTTTAAAGAAACTTTGACCAATAAAGTGGAGATTGATTCTGCGTCTTTTTGTTTGATTTTATCACGCTTGATGCGGGATTGATTCTGCTAAGGTTTGTGCAATCGCAGATCAATGAGCCCAGGACCCAGTCTCACGGGTTTGCGAGAATCAACAGAACGCTAATTCGACTAAACAGTTCTAAGAGCAGAAGCGCAGCTGGCTAAATAAATCCGGTTTAAAGATGGACGCCCTGATCGATAAGCAGAAACAACTGGATGTGGAGTTTCCCCATGCTCTGGGGCCTGGACAAATTGAGAGAAACCTACAAAGGGACGCTTACAGAAGTTCATGGCTTAGAATTTCACTTGAAATTGGACGCAGAATTTGTAAATATGAAGTAGGAGGAGGCACGTATTATTTTAATTAACGCTACTATGGAAATAAATAGTAATACTGCTTTAAGTATATGCGGAGTACTGCTTGAGTTGGGAGATGGGCAGGGCCCGACCAGCTTGGTTGAGTTGGACGGAGAGCGACTGGGGGAAGCGTGGATGTAGCTCGTAACAAAATTAATCTAGAGCTTTGGTTTTTGACTGCTCCTGCACATCAGCCTGCAAGGGTGGACAGGAAGATCGCGAGGTCGTGCACTTTCGCCTGGCCGCCTCCCCCCTGCGGCCTCTTCATGGCTCCTGTGGACGCTATAAGCTAAAGTCAAACGCCTAGAGGAAGAAGTGAAAGTCTCCTCGTTTCCTTTACTCTGTCTCTCTTTCTCTCTCTCTTTTCCCTTGGGATTTGTAACGTAATTCAGTGTCTCCTTCGCAGGCAAAAGTCGGCGAGATAAAATATACGTTGGACCGTCGTCTTCGGAAAGAAAAATAATGAAATTATACACTTGATCTCTTTCGACCAGATGTACAGCCACATGGCACAACCGTAGCTAGCTTTCGAGGGCTCGAACCCACGACCTTCCGGTCACGAGTAGGGCGCTACTTAGGCTACAATTAGTCTGTATGTATTAAAGTGCGTCACATTTAAGTCTATTTTAAGGCAATTATTAAGGATAAAAACTTTCTTTATACATGTTAGTTCCAGTGATTCTTGTTTATAAATATTAAAAAATTTGCCTGAAATAATTCCCCGTACTTTCACATTCTCGATATTGATGCAGACTGCGCTTGGCCACGCATCAAGTGCCAAGAAAATTGCATTTCGCTATGCTTAGCTAGATAGCAAGGATAAGGATAATTTTTCGTCTTTCGCTGCACATCTTTTTGGCATTCAAGCAAGGTTTCCGGCTCATTAAATCGATGTTTTTTTGCCTGAATAATTGGAAATCTACTGTCGTCTTGTTTGAGGCCTGTGTTAACACCCCGCGCCGCCCCCCAGGGCACGAGACAGTTTTTCTTGCCTAGCGATTATGAGGCTTACCTTTTATATGGGTTAATACGTATGGCGATGTACTGATAGGAATACAGAAGCGGTTATATTTTGATACCATTGATAACAAGGCGTTGTAAAATGAGTCTAAGTGGCATGTAAACCACTGCCGAAATATGTAGAGAAAAATTTGACTGCTTTTTGTATAAATATGTTAAATTGCTTGTAAAACAATTGCCTAACATTGACTAGATTGTTTGTTAGACAGTACGCTCGAAGGTTTGGAAAAGGGCTTTGTAAAGTGATCTAGTTGAATAATAATTAAAAGTACAGTTGTAGGGAAAAGGTGTGAGAAGAGGCAGGTTAGTTGAATAATAATCAAATGTACAGTTGTAGGGGAAAGGTGTTAGAAGAGGCAGGTTAGTTGAATAACAAACAAGTGTACAGTTGTAACGGAAGGGTGAGAGAAGAGGCAGATTAGTTGAATAATAATCAAATGTACACTTGTAGGGGAGAGGTGAGAGAAGAGGCAGATTAGTCGAATAATAATCAAATGTACACTTGTAGGGGAGGGGTGAGAGAAGACGCAAATAATCAATTTATACATAAGTGCATGTAAACTTTCTCGACATTGTGCAAACTGCAGGCCCTAATCGAGCTGCTGGAGCCGCTGAGCCACTGTGTGGGAACCAGCCAGTATCAGGAGTCGTTTTATCGCAGCGCCGACCTCAGGAAGCACCTGAGGTGCCTGTCGGAATTGCCTACCACCAGTACGGAAGTGAAAACACTGTGCCGCAACCTTTCTCAGCGGCTTTTCAAAGGCGTATTCATCTAAATGTTGGAGATTTTAAACCATCCTGAATTTATTATTTACCCATTAGTTACAGGATTAGTGGTGAACGGAAATATTAACATAGCTAGCAAGAATTTAACAATCCATATTTCATTTGTATTATTAGTTACCGCATTCGTACTAAGCTTTGTGGCGATTTTTTCTTGCTTTTACTTTTAAAGAAAAAATACGCACTTTACTACTTATTTGTCATTTAATAACTAATATTATATTATAGATTGCATTAAGAGATAAAGTCTTGCGTATTTTTTATTTTAGGTGCCCCGTTTTGTCTTGTTTTCAGTCTAGTCAGTTGAATTTCTGCAATTCTGTTTGTTTCTAAGGAATGAATGTCAAGGTATTAACCTTGACACAGAGTATTGTCTTTACGAATCTATATTGTATGGCTACTGTATTTCTATTATTGATTATGAATCTCACCTTGTAACAGTTTGTTGCTGCTGATGCTCATCTACACTGTTGCTGCTGCTTTTGTTCTCCTAGAATTGTTTTTAAATCCCACGCGGGTTGATTACTTCAGCAACTGTCTGCGTGCTTGATTTTTCCCTCTTAACCCCGAATTATTTTGTCCCATCTGGGTTATTGCTTACCAATTTGTGATTTTTAGATTGCTGTCTCTCTGAGAGTATGAAAACATTGTTTTAAAACTAAATTTTCATTTTTAAAGAGCTTCTTTTGTTTTGACAATGTCATCAAGCAATTTTGTAAATAGATGCTGCAATGACTAATTTGTTTCTTCACAATTTTTTTACTCGACTATTAATCCTCAATTTTATTCGATGAATTAATCTATTACGTCATATTTATAAATTCAAGCAGCTGAGTCCTCGTGATGAAGAGTATTGATTATCTAGTCACTTTAATTCTAGTCACTTGGCATGAATTCGTTTTCCGCTTCTGTTCGATATTAGTTTGAGTACAGAATCATAAATTGCGTTATTGACATATTAAATACATCAGTCACTTGTATTTTATTTTCTAACCACTAACTGCAGGTATTTTTCCC
The DNA here is from genome assembly GCA_950096795.1 of Macrostomum cliftonense. Classification (NCBI taxonomy): domain Eukaryota; kingdom Metazoa; phylum Platyhelminthes; family Macrostomidae; genus Macrostomum; species Macrostomum cliftonense. The sequence continues at coordinate 154,620 of CATNEM010000313.1, read as the reverse complement.
ATTATATTAATTCATAAAAATAAGTTGCACTCAAAAAAGGCCGAAAGGCTTAACACACATATTTTAAGCTGCAAATAATCAGCTTTTATGATTCGGGAGAAATTTATTCTTAATAACTTCTTTATTTTTTAACAGGCGGATCGCAAAATCTCTTTTTCTCTCTGTACACAGCCAGGTTCTGGGTGGACAGGTTCAGTCTTATCTTCCAAGGTGCAAGTTAGCTAACATGGGCATGTCAACAGCTTAATAAGATATTTTACATTGTCTCTTTTCTAGGACTAACTGACAAATACATACACTGTATTATATTGAGTTGGCAAGCTGTTAAGGGCAGAAGTGCTCTTTCCGACATAAGTTTGATCGCTATTTATTAACAAGGCCTGTGCGTCACTTTGTGTGTGTGTGTGTGTGTGTGTGTTTGTGTTCTGTCTGTCTATCTGTGTCTCTGTCTGTGTGTCTGTCAGTCTGTCTGTCTGTCTGTCTGCCTGTCTGCCTGTCTGTATGTCTGTCTGTCTGTCTGTCTTTCTGTCTGTCTGTCAGGGACCCCATTCTCTTAGTAAAGCTGACAACAGTGGCCTGTAGAAACGGTAAAATTACGTAAAAATCTACTTACTAATGGCCTTTAGCATAGAACAATACGAGAAGAAATTAATGGAGAAGAAAATGATAAAGGAATGCAAACAGGTTAAAATTAAATAGCAAGGTTACTAAGGAAACAAGAGATGACCTTCAGGTAGCAACTGCGTTGGCAACTGCGTGCCCACACTGTGCTCTGCGTCCGCTCATTGTTGGCACCGTGCCAGGTGCGAGAGAGTGACCCAAGTCCGTTCAATGCGGGTGCAGACATGCCGTTCTAGAGCTGTGGAAGTGACGTTGGCGGTCATAAAAGTCTTGGTAGCGTATTAACAAAAATAAAGATGATTTAAAGTTTTCCTTGCTTCCAACCCCAAGCTGCATCAATATTTCTGCCTCTCTTCCCTACATCTTCATCCCAAGCTGCATCAGCCTTTCAGCCTCTCTTCCCTGCATTGTCACCCCAAGCTGCATCAATATTTCAGCCTCTCTTCCCTGCATTGTCACCCCAAGCTGCATCAATATTTCAGCCTCTCTTCCCTACATCTCACCCCAAGCTGCATCAATATTTCAGCCTCTCTTCCCTACATCTCACCCCAAGCTGCATCAATATTTCAGCCTCTCTTCCCTACATCTCACCCCAAGCTGCATCAATATTTCAGCCTCTCTTCCCTACATCTCACCCCAAGCTGCATTAATATTTCAGCCTCTCTTCCCTACATCTTCACCCCAAGCTGCATCAATATTTCAGCCTCTCTTCCCTACATCTCACCCCAAGCTGCATCAGCCTTTCAGCCTCTCTTCCCCCCATCTTCACCCCAAGCTGCATCAATATTTCAGCCTCTCTTCCCTCCATCTTCACCCCAAGCTGCATCAATATTTCAGCCTCTCTTCCCTACATCTTCACCCCAAGCTGCATCAATATTTCAGCCTCTCTTCCCTACATCTCACCCCAAGCTGCATCAATATTTCAGCCTCTCTTCCCCCCATCTTCACCCCAAGCTGCATCAGCCACCCCTGACAGCGCAGGGCTCTCATACCGGTGTGCCAATCCAGTTGGTCTCCTTCGCCCGGTTCAGCGGCTGACTAGCCGACTGGTCCTCTTCCTCGCTGCTGTCGCAGTAACCAATCCCGCCGCCGCTGCCGCCGCCACCGACGCGGCCGCTGTCGCCGTAGAATCGCATCCGATCGTCAGGATTGTCTGTCAGTCGGCCGTAGGCCGGACCGCCGCCTGACGAGCCGCTGCTGAAGGCGGTCGAATACAGATAGGCGAACACGACGGCAATGAGAGCGAATCCGCAGATCACGCCGAATGTGATCAGGAATACGGAGATGCCGCGATGGTGGCTGCGCACCCAGTGCTTCACCTTGGTGTGGACACCCGGACCGCCGGCCGATGCCGGAGCCGCAGCCGTCGAGGCCGCGGTGGTCCTGACCGGCGGGGCGGTCCTGTTGCGCAGATGAAATCCGATTGACTGCAACAGCCGGTGTTGGCGGCCGTTAACTCGGTTCATAGCGGCGCATGTGTACGCATAGTAACCAACTTTGGCGCCCGGCTGCAAGTACAAGCTCGACCCGTTCACGCGCAACTGCCCGACGCCCTGAATTCTTGTCCAACTGATTGTCGGCGACGGGCGCCCGTTGGCGACGCAGTCGATCCGGTCGCCGTGGAAGTAATTGTCACGGAAGGGATGCAGGTTGATGCGTCTCACCTGAGGGAAAAGTTTAATTAAGTCACTGCTCTTATTTATCTAATTTTCTTGACCCTCACTCGCGCCATGCAAATTTAAATTCGCGCGAAACAATCTCAGAAGCGAAAAATTCTACCTGGTTTGGATTAACTTTAAAAATTTAGGTCATTTGGTCTGCCCTTCCCTGTTATATTAAAGTTTCGATGCTTTTTATCTTCTCAAAGGCTTAAGTGTTTGTTTTATTGTTTTGGTTTTGGCGCGAATTTAAAATACTATAAGTTTTGTGTTTCTAGGAAACTCTCCTACATGTATTAACGATTTAATAGTAGCAGATTGTGAAAGTTAACGCGCGCTGCGCATCCAAGGGCTGTGTACGACGGATTCTAGCGGCCACAAAAATTACTCGAAAATTGCACCAAATCTCAGCTGGGTGGACACGCATTGGGTAAGTCCTAGAGTTGGTACTCAAACCACTAACCAATAGACTGCCATTCCTCCTGATCTTCTTCTACCAGCAGAAGATTTAGCTTACCGAGTACAGCACCCTGATTGGCTGGGACCTGGCCGCGTACGAGATGTTCAGGTGGGCAAACATCGGGTGCGGCCTGAGCCGGCAGCCGTACACAACACCGTGACTGCCCAGCTCGATTCTGACATTGTGAGTGAGCCGGCTGTACACCGTGGTGGCGCTGGACCCGGCGCTGACAGGACCGGTCCAGGTTCTGGCGGCGCCTTTCAGTTGGGTTCGACGGCCCAGGTCTAGCAGGGAGAGGCTGCCAGGGGGCTTGCCGACGTTGCCATCGCACCGAATCTGCCGGAATCCGGTTTGGGGTAGAATTTTGCGTAGTTAAAAGCGTAGATTCTGTAGCATTTGCGGTTCTATTTTGTTGATTCGCGTTGCGTGATAGATTCTAAGACAGAAAATTTACAAATTTTAAAATCTGAACGCAGCACATTTTGTCAGATCAGATGGATTCTGTGTCAGATGTGATTGATGGATTCTGTGTCAGGCATGATGGATTCTGGGTCAGGCATGATGGATTCTGTGTCAGGCATGATGGATTCTGTGTCAGGCATGATGGATTCTGGGTCAGGCATGATAGATTCTGTGTCAGATGTGATTGATTCTGTGTCAGGCATGATGGATTCTGGGTCAGGCATGATGGATTCTGTCAGGCATGATGGATTCTGTGTCAGATGTGATTGATTCTGTGTCAGGCATGATGGATTCTGTGTCAGGCATGATGGATTCTGTGTCAGATGTGATTGATTCTGTGTCAGGCATGATGGATTCTGGGTCAGGCATGATGGATTCTGGGTCAGGCATGATAGATTCTGTGTCAGGCATGATGGATTCTGTGTCAGATGTGATTGATTCTGTGTCAGGCATGATGGATTCTGGGTCAGGCATGATAGATTCTGTGTCAGGCATGATGGATTCTGTGTCAGATGTGATTGATTCTGTGTCAGGCATGATGGATTCTGGGTCAGGCATGATAGATTCTGTGTCAGGCATGATGGATTCTGTGTCAGATGTGATTGATTCTGTGTCAGGCATGATGGATTCTGGGTCAGGCATGATAGATTCTGTGTCAGGTGGGATGGATTCTGTCAAGTAAAAGGGATTGTGGGTCAGATATGATGGTTTCTGTGTCAGGTGGGATGGATTCTGTTTCAGATATGATGGATTCCGTCAGGTGGGGTGTATTCTGTGCCAGGATTAATGGACACGTCAAGTTAGAAAACTTCATAAAACTATAATTTTTAGCCTTACCACAATAGTCTGGCCCTCAACAAGTTCAATTGGCTGCCTAGTGGAATTGCTCGACAAAGACACAAACTGCCGGCCGTTGACAAAGAGTCTTGGCGAGGACGGCGCCATCGCTGTCAACAGTTGCACTCGTCCGCCGTCGGACGGTCCGTCCAAGGTGAGCGCCACGCAGGCGTAGCTGCCCTCGTCCGCCTGCGTCATGTTGAACGACAGCGACAAGCCGGCTGCCGAAAAATTTGCGTCCCGACGCGAATTCCAAGGCTTACGAAGCGCGCCGCGAGCGCTATTCGCCGCAACAAAGACTTCAACATCGGCGCCGCCAGTCAGGGATCGTCGGAGCAGGCGTACGAGGACGACGTCGGTCGGGCGAAGCAGGTGGCAGTCGACGGTGACTCGCTGGCCCAGACGGGTCACTCCGCCATTGGTTGCGCGTGTCTGAACTGCCGGAGTCTGTGGCGGCTTGCTCACCGCTGCCCCGCCAGCCGCAAAGGAACCACCAGTTCGAAGCAACAAAAGCAGCAATAGCACCGAAAAGAAGGTCATTTTCTGCTTTAAAATTGCCTACTTAACTTTCCGAATAGAAAGTTGAAGACAGAAACGACTGAACGGAGCGGTTCCAGCCGACTTTTGTTCGTTGAGTCAACCGCTAGGCCAACAGCAATCTCTCCCACAAATGCTCACCCCCGAGTATTTGCCTCACTGGCTGCCTCCAATGGGAAGGCAAGTGTTGGCAACCTGAGCTCGCGCTTGGGAGCATACTTGGGGTTGTAGAGTTAACCCGGGGCGTAGAGAGAGGCGGGACGCTAGGAAAATGGAGGGGTTTAGCGGCCGACAACGATCGTTCAATGCAATGACTTGTTGCGACAGTTGGCACTGAGCATACCGAAAGTATTCAAATTCGGCCACAACAAGCGCTCAGACGACGGGAAGGAGAGAAGCGAAGCCTTGGGAAGAGACACAGCCTGGGAAGCCTGCTGCGGTAGTTACAGTGGTAATCCAGGCTCCCAGAACCAACCAACCCGAGCTGCTAAACAGTTGGCTTATTGTTAGTTATTGATTTTTAATGCTTGAAGACCTAGCAACTTAATTTCAGACGACTGCATTCTTTAAATATGAAATAATCCAAAACACTTACTGTGAATTAAAATCGAATTGGCTACTTTCTGCAAATTCTTAGAGAAGCATCCATGTAATTTCCTAACTGAATGATTCATTTGCGTCATTGTTTAATCATGCCCGATCAGCTCCAATCCGTCAAAGAATGTGGAAAAAAACAATTGCGTTATTTGAAATTAATTACGCTCACAACATGATTCGAAAGTATCTTTAAAACCTTCGTATATTTGAGACTAAAATCAAATTGTAGACTAAAAGCAGTCATAATGCAATACATGTATTATTTACATATGGACACTGCATTACATCAGAGAGAGTACGACACGCATCTGCAAGCAGTAAGTTTAACTCAAAAACGCAAAGTCCCAGTCAGCCAGCCGAGACGTTAAGCCGCTCAGTCGACCTCCTCAACCGTGGGTCCTCCGGCTCGCTGACGTCCGCTCTCGGCCCGACCAGCTGCCTGCTGCTGCTGCTGATGCAGCTTGGCCATGATCGGCGAGCAGCGACTGCTCAGCTGCTGCTGCTGGTGGGCGATTTCGTCCTTCTCGGCCGTCTGGTTGTTCTCCAGCCAGGAAATCGCCTGCTCGCAAGCGGCCACCACCTCAGCGGCGTCCTTCTCGCCCAGCTTGTCCTTGCACTCGTTGGCCGCCTGCTTGTACTGGAAGGCGAGCGACTCCAGCTGGTTGCGAGCCGCCAGACGCTCGCGATGCCGCTGATCCTCTTCGCGGAAGCGCTCGGCATCCCGCAGCATCCGGTCAATCTCGTCCTTGGAGAGCCGGCCCTTGTCATTGGTGATGGTGATCTTCTCCTCGCGACTGGTGCTCTTGTCCTTGGCGGACACCACCAGGATTCCGTTGGCGTCTACGTCGAAGGTCACCTCAATCTGAGGCACTCCGCGGGGTGCCGGCGGGATGCCGTCCAGGTTGAAGCGACCCAGCAGGTGATTGTCTCGAGTGAACGCTCGCTCACCCTCAAACACCTGGATGGTGACGCCACTCTGGTTGTCCGAGTAGGTGGTGAACGTCTGCGTCGCCTTGGTCGGGATGCGGCTGTTTCGCTCGACAATCTTTGTCATCACTCCGCCGGCTGTCTCAATACCGAGCGAGAGCGGTGCCACATCCAGCAGCAGCAGGTCGTCGATCTTGTCGTCCTTGACGCCGGTCAGCACCGCAGCCTGCACGGCAGCTCCGTAGGCAACCGCCTCATCCGGGTTGATCGACTTGTTCAGCGTTCGGCCGCCCATGAACTCTTGCAGCAGCTTTTGCACCTTCGGGATCCGGGTCGATCCGCCAACCAGCACAACCTCGTCGATGCTGCTCTTGTCCATCTTGGCGTCTCTCATCGCTCGCTCCACCGGCTCCATCGTTTGGCGGAACAGGTCGGCGCACAGCTCCTCGAATCGAGCCCTCGTGACGCTCGTGTAAAAGTCGATGCCCTCAAAGAGCGAGTCAATCTCGATGCTGGCCTGTGCCGAGCTGCTCAGCGTTCGCTTCGCTCGCTCAGCCGCAGTCCGGAGGCGTCTCACAGCGCGGGCGTTGCCGCTCATGTCCTTGCGGTACTTGCGCTTGAACTCTTGCATCAGGTGCTCAACCAGGCGATGGTCAAAGTCCTCGCCACCAAGGTGGGTGTCTCCAGCAGTTGCACGCACTTCGAACATGCTGCCTTCCGACACTGTCAGGATGGACACATCGAATGTGCCGCCTCCTAGGTCAAAGATGAGAATGTTTTTCTCGCCTTGCAGGTTCTTGTCCAGCCCATAGGCCAGTGCAGCAGCAGTTGGCTCGTTCACAATTCGCAGCACGTTCAGCCCAGCAATCACTCCGGCGTCCTTGGTTGCCTGTCGCTGGCTGTCATTGAAGTAGGCTGGCACCGTGATCACTGCGTCAGACACCCTCTCGCCGAGATAGGCCTCCGCCGTCTCCTTCATCTTGGTGAGAACCATGGCGGAAATCTCCTCCGGGTAGAAGCTGCGTCTCTCGCCCATGTACTGCACCTCAATCTTGGGTCGTCCTCCGTCGCTGGTCACCTTGAATGGCCACAGCTTCATGTCCTTCTGCACAGTCTCGTCTCCGAACTTTCGTCCGATCAGACGCTTCGCATCGAACACCGTGTTGTCCGGGTTCATCGCCACCTGGTTCTTTGCAGCGTCGCCCACCAGCCTCTCAGTGTCCGTGAAGGCCACGTAGCTGGGTGTGGTCCGGTTGCCCTGGTCATTGGCGATGATCTCCACCTTGCCTGCCTGGAACACGCCCACGCACGAGTAGGTGGTGCCCAGGTCAATGCCGATTGCAGGTCCGTTCTTCTTAGCCATGCCAATTAGATCGGCTTGAAGATTTGACTGATGATAGAGTCGCTTGCTGGCGCGCTTGCTTTGCTTTCACGCTTTGCTAGTCGCTTCGGCTTGTGGTCCGAATTACTTGGTCTGTTGATACTGTCGGGTACCCCGCTTTTATAGACACGGACCCCATTCCAGAAGTTTCTCGTTCCTTCCTGCGTCCCGCAGCTGCTGTACAGCTCAACTTTCTAATTTTAGTGGCACTGTTCTGGAAATTTCTCGAAAATATCTGATTTCACAGATTTTACATTCCATGGCTTATTCGCTTACTGCTAGTAGAGAGTAATGAATTCATGCATCTTTTCTGTAAGAATCAATTATTCGCCAATTATTTAACAGAGCACAACAAAATAGACAGGCGTTTAAGAAAGACTTGCTGGGCCTACTTCTTGGGAGAATCGTATTTCGATTTTGCAATTTTTCGACTGGCATGGCCTAGTTCTAAAGCTAATCATTCATTTAAATAACTTGACTTCTTCAAGGTCTGAGGCTCTGAGCTCTAAAAAGACCAACTATAGACGATATGTTGCGAAAAATGTTTAAAAAAGGGGTAAGGGCTTGCAGAGAAAGCTAAATTTGTGAAGTTAGTTTATTAAGCTGAATACAATGTGAATACGAGCGTAGATGTTATTTTATAATCCGAGTGTATCTGCTTTGAACAGTCTAGAGCTTGGGAGTGGATGGCAAAAAGACAACAGCATTTGGTATTCCCAGGCGGTCACCCATCCAAGTACTAACCAAACCCAACGTTGCTTAACTTCGGTGATCGGACGAGAACCGGTGTTTTCAACGTGGTATGGCCGTTGCCAATGGACGGGTGCTAAAACTTAGTTTTTATACTAATTTAAAACTAGGGAAGACTTTCTAGGGTACTTTCTAGACTTTCTAGGGAAGACTTCTCGTGACCGGCCAACGCTGAGCGGATGTGCGTTGGGAGTGCAGTGAGAAAGCGGCGTTTAATGTCGGTAACCAATTGAGAAGGGCGTTTGTCGCCGAGCTCTACTGCTGCGAGGGCCTCTTCGATGCGCTGGTGGCAGTTGGTGTGTACTGAATCCAGGATAGCCGTCTTGAGTCGACTGTACTCAGTGACGTGCATGTCTATGTAGCAGGCGACGTCCTCCGGGAGAGTGGCCAGTGCGTGGTTGAATTTGGTGGTGGAAGCAAATCTTTGCCACAAAGCGTCCTTCTGCGCTGCCCACATTTTCTATCTGTCTAGCCTTCTTAATTTTTTCTTCGCTTCGTAATGAAATTTTGTCTATGGCACTAATGTGGGGGCTTCGCTCTATGGATGAAGGAATATCATGGATTGCTCATCTGCGAAATGTTTATGGCCCAAGCTCCTGTCAATTCTGGGAATTACCCCTTTACAAATTATATTGGCTGGCAAAATGTATTTTTACTTCCCCTTTAGGCTTTTCATTGGCTGCTCATTCATGTTCACTCATGGAAAACAAATTTTTCTGGACTCTGTCACGCTTTCTTTTGTGATTTCCCCGCCGCACGTAAACTTTCGTTAGCTGGAGAATGCATGTGACTTTTAAAATTGGAGCCACACAAACAGAAAAATGAAATATTTGCTGTCTAGTCAGTGATGCAAATTGTAGCAAAAGACATAGAAGGCTGAAAAACTATATCCTCTGCCCTAAAGCATAACGTTTATTCCCGATATTCTTTCTGGACTCATACGATGATTTCTTCCTTCGTATACTGAAGGAAATTTTTAACAGAGTCGTAACTGCTGAAAGTGAATATGCAATTCATTTTTAAGAAGTGATCGGAATTACAACTTCGAAAAACTGATGAGACTGTTTAGTATAAACAGTGCGAAAAATTTAGTATAAAAACTAAGTTTTAGTTGTTGTTAAAAAGTGAGGCTTTAAAGCCGCGCCTCAGCCCATCGAAGGGCTCATACGCAAGTCTATTTAATTTTTTTCGAATATAAAAATTTCGAATTGACAATTCATTTTGAGAGGGTTCGAAAATAATATTATTGGTGAGCGAAAAATGCAGTGTAAAAAGCCAATATTAAGGTAAAACAATAAAAGGATTTCCGCAATTCGCTCTGGGCGACACTTAAATACCTGGATTTTTACAATGTTATTGATTCGCAGATAATTGGTCGCAAGGGAGTACTTACAGTAGCGATATGTATAAAATGTAATAAATTTATAAAACGAAAATTTGAAAAATGCACTATTCGACAAAAAATAATTTAGGATTTAAAAAAAACGCGATTTAGTTGGAGTAAAATATTGTTTGCAGAAAAATACTGCGAGGTAAACATGAATTATTTGGCGCTAGGCGCTTAGTATATTCGATCTTAAAAGACACGTAGACTAAAAACAATATTTGCATATTTTTACAAAAATAATACTTGTGCATGCAAAGTCTGTGTGAACATCCCCCAGCATAGTCCGGCCAAGGAAATTCTCTTTAGGCTAATTTAGGTTTTAGTTATTTAAGTTTTATCTTAGAGCGGTCGGTTGGATTGGGAACTATGGGTTTAGGGAAGCAGTGACAGCGCGCTTGTTTGCTTCTCGTTGTTTAAGCGAGTCCCACAGGATGTTAAGGACGGGTGGTTTATTTCTGGCTCGCTGGAGTAGGTAAGGTTCAGTGTGAAACCCGTGGAGCTTGGCCTTTCGCACCTTGTCGAGCCAGTCTACACCCAGGGTTCGAATCCGGTCAGCAACCATGGGCATGCGAGCGAGCTCGTGTAGATATGAGATCTTTGTATACTGGGGAGCCCCGAAACAGATTCTGAGTGCGAGGTTTTGAATTTTTTGCAACTCATGCAGGCTGCCTTGTTGGATAATGCTCAGAATGGGGGCTCCATATGTCATGGTGCTTTCTACGTAGGCTCTGTATAGCATTCGGAGAGTCATGCTACTGAGTCCAGTGACATTGGCTATGCGGTAGATTGTCATAACAAGAGCCCGACATTTGTCGACCCTGGAGGAGACGTGGGATTTGAGCGAGAGTCGATAGTCCAGCTTGACGCCAAGAAATTTTACCTCGCTCTGGTATGCTAGGATTGTACTGCCTAGTTTGATCTCAGGTCTAATGTCCTGCTGTGGAGTCGGTGCATAATTAAAAGCGATGGCCTGTGTTTTACCAGTATTAATTTTGATACCTTGCCTACTACACCAGTCCCAGACTTTGTCTAGGTAGGGCTGCAGGTTGTATTTAATTTCGCCAAACGTGTCTCCCATGGCCCAGACAGCCATGTCGTCGGCGAATTGGCTTCTTTTGACCAGAGAGGTCTCGGGTTTGGGCATTGAACTGATGAATAGGATGTAAAGAAATGGGCTAAGTATTAGTATATAAGTATATAAAAACTAAGTTTTAGCACCCGTCCATTGGCAACGGCCATACTACGTTAAAAACACCGGTTCTCGTCCGATCACCGAAGGTAAGCAACGTTGGGTTTGGTTAGTACTTGGATGGGTGACCGCCTGGGAATACCAAATGCTGTTGTCTTTTTGCCATCCACTCCCAAGCTCTAGACTGTTCAAAGCAGATACACTCGGATTATAAAATAACATCTACGCTCGTATTCACATTGTATTCAGCTTAATAAACTAACTTCACAAATTTAGCTTTCTCTGCAAGCCCTTACCCCTTTTTTAAACATTTTTCGCAACATATCGTCTATAGTTGGTCTTTTTAGAGCTCAGAGCCTCAGACCTTGAAGAAGTCAAGTTATTTAAATGAATGATTAGCTTTAGAACTAGGCCATGCCAGTCGAAAAATTGCAAAATCGAAATACGATTCTCCCAAGAAGTAGGCCCAGCAAGTCTTTCTTAAACGCCTGTCTATTTTGTTGTGCTCTGTTAAATAATTGGCGAATAATTGATTCTTACAGAAAAGATGCATGAATTCATTACTCTCTACTAGCAGTAAGCGAATAAGCCATGGAATGTAAAATCTGTGAAATCAGATATTTTCGAGAAATTTCCAGAACAGTGCCACTAAAATTAGAAAGTTGAGCTGTACAGCAGCTGCGGGACGCAGGAAGGAACGAGAAACTTCTGGAATGGGGTCCGTGTCTATAAAAGCGGGGTACCCGACAGTATCAACAGACCAAGTAATTCGGACCACAAGCCGAAGCGACTAGCAAAGCGTGAAAGCAAAGCAAGCGCGCCAGCAAGCGACTCTATCATCAGTCAAATCTTCAAGCCGATCTAATTGGCATGGCTAAGAAGAACGGACCTGCAATCGGCATTGACCTGGGCACCACCTACTCGTGCGTGGGCGTGTTCCAGGCAGGCAAGGTGGAGATCATCGCCAATGACCAGGGCAACCGGACCACACCCAGCTACGTGGCCTTCACGGACACTGAGAGGCTGGTGGGCGACGCTGCAAAGAACCAGGTGGCGATGAACCCGGACAACACGGTGTTCGATGCGAAGCGTCTGATCGGACGAAAGTTCGGAGACGAGACTGTGCAGAAGGACATGAAGCTGTGGCCATTCAAGGTGACCAGCGACGGAGGACGACCCAAGATTGAGGTGCAGTACATGGGCGAGAGACGCAGCTTCTACCCGGAGGAGATTTCCGCCATGGTTCTCACCAAGATGAAGGAGACGGCGGAGGCCTATCTCGGCGAGAGGGTGTCTGACGCAGTGATCACGGTGCCAGCCTACTTCAATGACAGCCAGCGACAGGCAACCAAGGACGCCGGAGTGATTGCTGGGCTGAACGTGCTGCGAATTGTGAACGAGCCAACTGCTGCTGCACTGGCCTATGGGCTGGACAAGAACCTGCAAGGCGAGAAAAACATTCTCATCTTTGACCTAGGAGGCGGCACATTCGATGTGTCCATCCTGACAGTGTCGGAAGGCAGCATGTTCGAAGTGCGTGCAACTGCTGGAGACACCCACCTTGGTGGCGAGGACTTTGACCATCGCCTGGTTGAGCACCTGATGCAAGAGTTCAAGCGCAAGTACCGCAAGGACATGAGCGGCAACGCCCGCGCTGTGAGACGCCTCCGGACTGCGGCTGAGCGAGCGAAGCGAACGCTGAGCAGCTCGGCACAGGCCAGCATCGAGATTGACTCGCTCTTTGAGGGCATCGACTTTTACACGAGCGTCACGAGGGCTCGATTCGAGGAGCTGTGCGCCGACCTGTTCCGCCAAACGATGGAGCCGGTGGAGCGAGCGATGAGAGACGCCAAGATGGACAAGAGCAGCATCGACGAGGTTGTGCTGGTTGGCGGATCGACCCGGATCCCGAAGGTGCAAAAGCTGCTGCAAGAGTTCATGGGCGGCCGAACGCTGAACAAGTCGATCAACCCGGATGAGGCGGTTGCCTACGGAGCTGCCGTGCAGGCTGCGGTGCTGACCGGCGTCAAGGACGACAAGATCGACGACCTGCTGCTGCTGGATGTGGCACCGCTCTCGCTCGGTATTGAGACAGCCGGCGGAGTGATGACAAAGATTGTCGAGCGAAACAGCCGCATCCCGACCAAGGCGACGCAGACGTTCACCACCTACTCGGACAACCAGAGTGGCGTCACCATCCAGGTGTTTGAGGGTGAGCGAGCGTTCACTCGAGACAATCACCTGCTGGGTCGCTTCAACCTGGACGGCATCCCGCCGGCACCCCGCGGAGTGCCTCAGATTGAGGTGACCTTCGACGTAGACGCCAACGGAATCCTGGTGGTGTCCGCCAAGGACAAGAGCATCAGTCGCGAGGAGAAGATCACCATCACCAATGACAAGGGCCGGCTCTCCAAGGACGAGATTGACCGGATGCTGCGGGATGCCGAGCGCTTCCGCGAAGAGGATCAGCGGCATCGCGAGCGTCTGGCGGCTCGCAACCAGCTGGAGTCGCTCGCCTTCCAGTACAAGCAGGCGGCCAACGAGTGCAAGGACAAGCTGGGCGAAAAGGACGCCGCTGAGGTGGTGGCCGCTTGCGAGCAGGCGATTTCCTGGCTGGAGAACAACCAGACGGCCGAGAAGGACGAAATCGCCCACCAGCAGCAGCAGCTGAGCAGTCGCTGCTCGCCGATCATGGCCAAGCTGCACCAGCAGCAGCAGCAGGCAGCTGGTCGGGCCGAGAGCGGACGTCAGCGAGCCGGAGGACCCACGGTTGAGGAGGTCGACTGAGCGGCTTAACGTCTCGGCTGGCTGACTGGGACTTTGCGTTTTTGAGTTAAACTTACTGCTTGCAGATGCGTGTCGTACTCTCTCTGATGTAATGCAGTGTCCATATGTAAATAATACATGTATTGCATTGACTGCTTTTAGTCTACAATTTGATTTTAGTCTCAAATATAAGAAGGTTTTAAAGATACTGCAATATTTGAAAAAATATATTTTTGTAACATTTTTTTGTAATCCAGGCTAAATAAGCAAAGGTGACCCTTGAGTTGGAAAAGTCGTTCTTTTACAGAGAGGATTTAAATATAAAATAGCATATAACTTGGTTGAAGTTTAGGAGTCAATAATTTTTTAATCGCAGCAAATAGTACGCAGGAAGGAAACGCACCATCCAATAGAGTATATTACTAACGTCGATTGAACAAAAATACGAACGTAGCGATTAGAAACATTTTTCCTGAACAAAAAACTTGTCACAGACGCTGATAGTAGCTTACTAGGAGAGAACTGCGTTTAATTAGGACAGAAACAGCATACTTTGGCGGTAGAAAATCAACGAATGAATGAGTATACGTAAGTTACATGCCGTGCTAAAAAACAAAAAATGACTAAATTAAAACAAAAGAAAACAAATTTAAATTTACCGTACCCTCGTAAGTGTGCGACCAGATAGAGGGTCACAACCGGCGCAAAAAGCAGATTTTTTGAATAATTTATGAGTTCATTGGGCTCATCAAAGTAATTTAGAGATTATAAGGCGATTCTTAACAGGGAAATTAAAAACTGCTGTGCTATTGAGCGACTCTCAGAAGTGGTAATGAGCGATTCTCAAAAGGGGTAATGGGCGATTCTCAAAAGGGGTAATGGGCGATTCTCAAGAGTAGTAATCGGCGAGTCTCAGGAGTGGTGATGGGCGATTCTCAGAAGTGGTAATAGGCGATTCTCAAGAGTGGTAATGAGCGATTCTCAAGAGTGATAATGAGCGGTTCTCAAGAGTGGTAATGAGCGATTCTCAAGAGTGATAATGAGCGGTTCTCAAGAGTGGTAATAATCGATTCTAAAAATTGGTAATGGGCGATTCTCAAGAGTGGTAATGAGCGATTCTCAAGAGTGATAATGAGCGGTTCTCAAGAGTGGTAATGATCGATTCTAAAAATTGGTAATGGGCGATTCTCAAGAGTGGTAATGAGCGATTCTCAAGAGTGATAATGAGCGGTTCTCAAGAGTGGTAATGATCGATTCTAAAAATTGGTAATGGGCGATTCTCAAGAGTGGTAATGAGCGATTCTCAAGAGTGATAATGAGCGGTTCTCAAGAGTGGTAATGATCGATTCTAAAAATTGGTAATGGGCGATTCTCAAGAGTGGTAATGGGCGATTCTCAAGAGTGGTAATGGGCGATTCCCAGAAGTGGTAATGGGCGATTCTCAAAAGTGGTAATGAGCGATTCTCAAAAGTGGTAATGAGCGATTCTCAAAAGTGGTAATGAGCGATTCTCAAAAGGGGTAATGGGCGATTCTCAGAAGTGGTAATAAGCGATTCTCAAAAGGGGTAATGGGCGATTTTTAAGAAACGTGCCTCAACCCCTTTTTATGCTGAAAAGGCGATTCTAATAAAAGCTATAGAATTATGAAATAAAAAACTTATTAAGAAATCATGTTTTGCAAAGTACTCTATCATTGAAACAATTAAAACTCCAACAAAAAAACTTTAGAAAATACAAATCGCGCGCCCTATTCACTACTAGAAACAAAAATGTATGAATTTAACAGTAAAAATACATTTTGAAGAACGAACGAAATAAAGAAAAACTTGTCAATAATTAATTAAAAGCTTCTTTGATAAAAAGCTAACGTTAAAATGAGCTAACAAGAACGCATTTGAGCGTACGATTCTGGAATAAATATTGCCTAGTTAAAGCATTTATTTGTTCAAATTAGCTAAAAATCCGTAAAAGGTTTAGAATACAGAAATCCACTATGTTGAATGTTAATACAAAGATCAAGCCGAACCAGAAGAGATCAACTGAACCCAATTGACCTTTGGCGGCTGATCTATAGCTGAGCGGCTTTGCACAAGGCGCAGCTCACGAACTGCCCACGGCGACTTCTGGCTGGAGGGCTGGACGCCGCCGCCGCCGCCGCCGCCACAGTTTCGGCGGACCTAGGAAGAAATTAAAAAATAAGTAGGATAAGGCGTTAAATCCCCACAGTCACAGTCTCACACACATCTAACTGTCTGACAGCTCACGCATTTCACTGTCTAACAGCACACACCTCACTGTCTAACAGCACACACCTCACTGTCTAACAGCACATACACCTCACTGTCTAACAGCTCACACACCTCACTGTCTAACAGCACACACCTCACTGTCTAACAGCACACACATCTCACTGTCTAACAGCACACACATCTCACTGTCTAACAGCACACACATTTCACATTCTCACTGTCTAACAGCACATATCTCACTGTCTAACAGCACACACATCTCACTATCTAACAGTTCACACATCTCTCTGTCTAACAGCTCACACATTTCACATTCTCACTGTCTAACAGCACATATCTCACTGTCTAACAGCACACACATCTCACTATCTAACAGTTCACACATCTCTCTGTCTAACAGCTCACACATCTCACTGTCTGACAGCTCTCACATCTCACTGTCTAACAGCTCACACATCTCACTGTCTAACAGCTCTCACATCTCACTGTCTAACAGCACACATCTCACTGTCTAACAGCACACATCTCACTGTCTAACAGCACACATCTCACTGTCTAACAGCACACACATCTCACTGTCTAACAGCTCACACGTCTCACTGTCTAACAGCTCTCACATCTCACTGTCTAACAGCTCACACATCTCACTGTCTAACAGCTCTCACATCTCACTGTCTAACAGCACACACATCTCACTGTCTAACAGCACACATCTCACTATCTAACAGTTCACACATCTCTCTGTCTAACAGCTCACACATTTCACATTCTCACTGTCTAACAGCACATATCTCACTGTCTAACAGCACACACATCTCACTATCTAACAGTTCACACATCTCTCTGTCTAACAGCTCACACATCTCACTAAGCTCACATCTCACTGTCTAACAGCTCTCACATCTCACTGTCTAACAGCTCTCACATCTCACTGTCTAACAGCACACATCTCACTGTCTAACAGCACACATCTCACTGTCTAACAGCACACACATCTCACTGTCTAACAGCTCTCACATCTCACTGTCTAACAGCTCACACATCTCACTGTCTAACAGCTCACACATCTCACTGTCTAACAGCTCTCACATCTCACTGTCTAACTGCTCTCACATCTCACTGTCTAACAGCTCACACATCTCACTGTCTAACAGCTCTCACATCTCACTGTCTAACAGCACACACATCTCACTGTCTAACAGCACACATCTCACTGTCTAACAGCACAAATCTCACTCCAATTCATATCCTATTCGTGAACTTTTGGCCAGCTAACCCAACAGTCTCTCACCTTGATGTAGTCCACAGTTGTCAGCAGCACTGTGTAGACAGTGGACGTAACCCGCTCCAGCACCTGTTTAGGATCATTAGGCAGTTTGTGATTCCAGGCCAGCAGCAGCGCAGTGAACAAATCCCCGGTGCCTACAAACGACTCAGGCAGGCGGGGCATCTGGTAGCGAAGGCGCTGCACAGTTTTATTGTCGTTGCCGCGAGCTACAGCGAGGCCTTGAAGGACGCCACCAGCGTTGCCAAAGTCGGTGCTGGTTAGGCAGACAAACTTCAGATTGGAATGCGAGCGCATCAGGGCGTCAATGGCGGCGAATGCGGATGCCTCGTCTGTTACTGGCATGCCGGATAGGTGTCTGAAATAGGCAATGCGGCCAGTGCGCTCACAGGAGCTCCGCAATAGACCAAAAAAAATGGAAACTTACTGCAGCTCAAACTGATTGGGAGTAATGAAATCTGCAAGTTCCAATGCTTCTTTGAATGCTGCCACCAACTCCTGTGGAACATACTGAAATTGTGAAAGGAAATGACATTAAAAAGTAAAATAAATAATTTGTGCAAGTACTAATAAATTAATGTTATGCGCGCTTACGAACTTTCCATTGTCCCCAAGAACCGGATCGCAAACTGCAAGGAGCGTTAAATGGAACAACAACTTTAGCATAATCAGAGCATAAATATTTAGAACAGAGACTTACAATACTGCAACTTGGGATTTTTCTTTTTCTGTTCGCGAACAATCGACAGAATTTCTTTCAGCAAATCGGCCGAAAAGCAGAAGCCTAAAAACATAAATTTATGACAAATTTTTAACATGGTTAAATTTACTGACTTTAAAAGAATAAAATATTGAACTGCACAAACCAGTGAGTATGTAGTTGTAGTTATCAATACTGTTTTCAACAATGGCACTGTACAACTCTTTGAGCTGATCTGTGGACAATTTGTTGCCTTTGGTGACTGGGTAAGCTGAAAAAAATAAAATAAATATCACAACAAAAATAATGAAAACACTTGAAGAAATCAAATCAAGGCTAAAAAAGGTAACTTGGCTTACCAGTATGGTTTGAGAATTGGACAGTATTAATAAAGTCAACATCAAAGCCTAGAACCTGGAGTCAATAAAAGGTAATTATTGATTAGGAACCATTTACAAGCTACAATACTAGGTTTTAGCTAGGATTAATACTTACTTGCAATGGAAAAATGGCACTTTTATTGCCAGCAAAGCCATGCACAACATGACTTTGAATAGAGAGCACATGGGTATCCATTATATTGGTTTGAAAGTTCTAATCTGAAAGTGTTCAATATACTATTTTGGTAAATAGAATTTTAATTAAAAAAGCTAATAATGGTAGCCTGCTATAATACAAGTTTTAATGACAATAGCCTTAAGGAAAAATAAAACCTAAGAGTCACAAAACTTACTAAGTAGTTATATTAATACATAGAATTATCATTTGCAATAATTATAAGTTGAAAACAACTAAAAAGGAAATATTTGTATCAAAATAATATTTCTAATATTTCAATAAAAATTTTATTAAACTAGCCATTCTATATGTTGCCTACAAACTATTTTTTCCACATTAGTTTTTAGTATTTTTAGGGTTACTATTTGTAAATTTCCAGATATAAATGAAATATTTTTTATTTAAATTAAAGATTCTATTATCAAACATCATTGCCATCATTAGGAGACAAAATTTTATACTTATTACTAGGATAATTATTTTACCATTTATATGCATAGTCATAGACAGTGAAAATTTCAATAATATTGAATATCTAAAATTTACCAAATTCCAAATATTTGTAAAATCAAAAATTAGATTATTATAAATATTTCAATATAATTTTAGTTTTAATAGACTTGCAAATTGAGCTGTCAGGTAGCAAGAATGCGTATAAAATATGAGTTGACTAGTCCCTGATTGCAGGTAAAAAAGAAAATTTAGCAAAAAACTACACTTAAAGTAAATATTATTATCTTATAGTCTATATATATTTTATGCATTTTTTCAAATATATCAATAAGCCACCCAACTACTTAAAAATACAATTAACTAGCAAATTAACATTCTCTCTCTTCATCTGCTGAGCAGACTTGGCAGCTGGCAGATGAAAGTGATTCAAAATATTTTTTCATTAGCTATTAAGACACATTCAAGTTTAAGTAAGCTATAAACATAATAATATTTGTATTAGTAAATAACATTTAGCAATACTCAAGAATTAAGAGAATGAATAAGTTTACTGGGCATACAAAAGTTAGCAGAGCCTCCACCCATACAAGGAGGAAACATTAAAATAGATAAAATGTGTTTTCTATGTAATAATGTCTTCTTAACAACACATTTAATTTTTTAATACTTCATTGTTAAAAATCATGAAAATTATAATGCATTAATGAATCTTTTTTGTCTTCTCACACAGTGGGAAAAATTCTGCGGATACATTTACAGCGAAATCAATCCCTAGTGTAGCTGCGCAGCCTGAGCTAGCAGACTTACTGTGTCTGTTGGTAAAGCGTGACAATACAAGAAAATAACACAATTTCTAAGAAAACAAATATTTAAATAATTTATTTCACGATAATGAGTTATCGCTAGAAAATTGTTCCGATTTCTTGTTCTGATAAAGTAATCAGCAGAAAAATAAATACCATAAATATTTCTAATTATAAATAAATTTACAAAAAATCAATTTTTTAGTGAATTATCCCCAAATCAATCTCAAATTTGTCCGAAATTCGTAAGATAATGCTTATTAAAACTCGTCCTGACTGTCTGTCTGACAGCGACTATCTGTCTGTCGCTCACCGATTTTTTAGAAATCTGATTTTTTATGCACCTCATTTCTTCTATTTTTCATTTTAGCAACAGCGCTAAAATAACGGAAGACCTTAAGTATATTTTTACCACATTATATTTGCTCCGGGCAAGGAACTGAGAGGTATAGGGCTTGGCAAGGGGTCAGGCCTTTGTGTTTTAACACAGCGCTTGAGGCGCATGTGCTGATTTGAACTCTTGCCTTTACCTTCCATAGTAGAGTGTGAAGCGTGGCACCAAGAAAGAAGCTTTCGTAAGAAATAGTCGTACATAACCAGCATATTTTAGTTCTTCACTTGATCGCTTTTACACGAATAATTGTCCACTCCAGAAAGTAGCTTTAGCTTTTCATACTACATATATAAAGTACGTCGTTGTTCCAGCAAATAAACTTACATTTAATTATAAAAATTTCTATATAAGCTCTGGGTAAATTTTTCGAGCAAAAAATCCGATATCGATTAGGCATTGAATGCATGAACTGAGCCCTAATTATGCTGACAAAAATTAGTACAATTCCTCGATTTTATGCACTTGTTTAATGATATGACTAATAAATAGCTTTTGCATTTGGAAATGCCTCTTTAGGAAGATGACGCATTGAGCTTAATTAAGGAGAAATTTATGACGATCGAAGTAAATATATTTATATTTCAAATCTACTGACCCCAAAAAACTTATTGACATACGAGTAAAGTTGCTGCGAAAGATTGCGAATATGCATGCTCTATTTAAAATCAAGTACTGTATTGTGTAAAATAAAGCACGTCTGTTTTTAATGTCGCTTTGGGATCATTAAATTTTTAGGAATATGGAAAAAATGTAAGCGGGAGCTAAAATAAACTCACATGAATAAATAAGTAGTCGATATAAAAAACCTGCTTAATACACTCTTACAGTTGAACTGCGAGCATATTGCTTAATAAGAAGCGGCAAGCTGTATTTTATCCCATCTGGCTGTTAAAAAGCTTGTAAATTTCTAATAAAGTGTTCTTTATTTACTTTTTTACACGTCTTTATATTTAAATTTGTTATGCATTCAGAGAAGGCAATAGTTTTCGAGTCAAGAAAGAAAAGTGCAGGAAAGGCGTCAGCAAAAGATACAGGTTCTGCCTAATGGCCACCTGGCTGCCTGCTCTGCTGAACTGATTCATCAACCCGATAGGCTTGCCGACTTTTCCACAGAGCGTCAGGCAGCGTTGTACCGTTCAAGTACTCCATGTTGCGCTGGGCCTGGCTCTGCTGAACGTTATGAAGTGGGCCGCACGTGCTGCAATAGTAACGCTTGCACTGCATTCCGCTGGACGTTGTGTAGAATAGGCTCTTGGGTGGACCGTAGAATTCTAATTGTTCTGCAAGACATCCATGTACAGATGCAGGCTGTATTTTTACCTCCTCCAGCCTTTTAGAAGGCATATAAGCTTTCAATTATCAGGCAATTCTCATTCTGATTAAGTAACTTACGGTCCTCCACGAAGCCAGTGTATGGTTCAGTGTCTCTGCCCGTCTTCTTGGCCATTTTTGATCTTAGAAACTATATTTTTTCAATTGGATGATCTTGTGTTTGTTAGACGATGATTTCCTTAGTAGAAGATGATGGGGCTTTAAAACTGCGCCGCTGGGTATCGCTGCTTAGCAACTGGACTGGGGGTAGGAGTTTTAGAGGGATTGTAGCGTTCATGAGCTCAATTGAACGTACGATGGTTCTAGTGTACAGTGTTTGGCCACATTTTACGCTGAATACCATAGCAGCTATTGTGCGGAGTTTTTCGAGACGGCTCTCTGTGAGTTATTCTCTCCCCAGTGTACTATATTCTAAAAATCATTCGGAACTTTCCATGCTACTTTGAGTAACGATTCCCCGAAAGTCGTATTAATTTTTTAAATTAAAAGACTTAAAAGTATATCGAGCAGTCCCTCGCTGCTTAAGGATATCGGAATTCATTTTTGCGATTTCAAACTCAATAGTCTTTTAGTTGCACTTTGACTTTAATTTAATGTTATCATTCTTTTTAATAATTGCTGTTAGATCAGTAAAGTGTTTGCAGCGAAAAAGCATTCTCCTGTCAAAGTAAGCACGACCAGAAGAAAATAGCCAGAAGAAAAGAAAAACTTTAAGACTTTTTAAGCAGTGTTTTTCTGTGTTTTTTCTGTGGTTTAAACCTTCAACTAACAACAACAACAAAATACGCTGTCAGATCGCAAGTAAGCAATATTCTTCAACTGATAATCGAATCTAAAGGGCTCGCTCCCCTACAAAATGCTTAGTAAGTTATAGTTTAGTTTAATTTACTAAAACTGGTTATTATAATAATGTGGCCAATGGTATTCATTTTGCCATATGACAGGGGAGGCGTATTTGCTTCAGCTTATAATAAATAGTATTTGTCCCATTCTTATCAGCCACTGCATTCTGCACCAGTTCAGTCGCAACTGCTTTACCCCCACCCCAACTGCGCGAGTCTATGAAACATCTGCTTTTGCCGCTTCCCAGTTCGGGGCGGCGGGACATGCGCCCTCCTCTAGAAGACCAAGTCGCTGAGTATGGCACAATAGGGCTTTCAGCTTGGCTACTAGCAGCTCGAACAGAATACCGGATAGATCTGGAACCGCGTCGATCTGCTGTCCGAAATGGTCGATACTTGGATCCGTTGGAAGTACCGCCTTGACTGTCGGCGAACTGTAGTTGCAGCAGCTCTTCCGCATGGCAACCAGCCCGCATATTCTGAGCGCGACTGGACCTGGTTGGACCCGGCTGGACCGCACCAGATAAATAGTCTACTATAGCGTCTCTCTCTGTAATTTTGTGTAGCGCTCTTGCTCATACATTGTGTTCACGGACAGCTACTGGTTTGAGTCTGCTAAGTTTTTAGTGAGCAAAGACAGACAGCGGAAGCGGTAAAGCACAAAGGAACCAGCAGCAGGATGCAAGTCCGCTCGCTACTGCTGTTGTTGGCGCTTAGTTTCGCAGCAGCCACTGTTGTTATTGGTGCCAGTGTGAAAGCACCCGGACAAAGTGAGTCTGACGCTTCATTTTTAGCTCATGTGTACACGCCATTTTTTATTGTCATCACCTTGAACATTAACAAACTTACTCCATGCGCCCATCACTATCCGTAGTCACACTTTTAGTTAGCGGAAGGAGAAGTCCTTCGAAGAGTCCCTACCAATGTGGGCGCGTGTCTGATGCCACGGTCATCTCAGAAACAAAGTAGGGGCTGCTGATTGAGGGAGAAGGTGCAAAGGCGAGGTGATAAGAAGCTCCAACTCGCTATAGGCCCTTGGTAAAGTAACTCCCAAGCAGCCCAGAGCTGAGGGTTATGCAAACTAAGCCGGGTCAACTCATTATTCTTTCAAAAGCGTAAATGAAATGGTCTAGTTCACAACAACTGTTTGCCAACTCGCATTCTCATCATTGCAGAATCTTCACCGTCTCAGCTATGCATCATCAACAGGCGAAAGATCATGGAGGCGGCCCGCAGGTACTACAAAGCTCAGTACGACACTAAACTGCTGCTACTAAAATTGCAGATTCGTCGCCAGCAGCTGGCTGAGAAGAGGGCTCGCTATCAGCAGTTTCTGCAGCGCATGCGTCTAAGACATCAGCGCAGAATTAGGCGCCAAATGTTGCGATTCAAGCGTCGAGTGAAGAAGGTGAGGAAGTTGTTTAAAAGAAAGTTTACGTCCGTTACGAAACGGTACCAGCGAAAAGTGATGCGAAAGTTAAAGGTGAAGCCGCTGTCTAATCGCAGAATTCGTTTGGTGCAAAAGGCCTTCTTTAGAAAAGGCATAATCTCTAAAAAAGCGGCAAAAATTGCCAGCAAGCCTTTAAGCTTCAAGCCGAAAATTGCTCGCCCACTAATTCACGGAAAGACCATCTGCAAGTGCAGAAGACTCACGCAAGGTATTCGCAAGCTTAGATCTCCTCGAGTCAACCGAAAGACAAGGCGAATTATAAAGAGATTCCAAAGAAAAGTGAGGAGAAGAGTGAACAGAAGGCTCAGACAGCTAATGCGAATGACGCGGCGCTACATTGCAGCTCAGGTTAACCGCAAAATCAGGAAGCTGCGCCTTCACAAGTGCTGCAGAGGGCGTGGAAGGCGTCACGTGCTTAGGCGCAGAATCCAAGTGCTGGTGAGACGCTACCGCAGCCGGGTCCGCCGCGTACATCAAATAAAAAGACGAAGGATTGCCAAAAGCGTCATTAGGCGCTACCGAGGGCCTCTGAGGAGGAAGCTGCGAAGGATTCTTCGACGGGTAAAGCGCAGAGGTGGTGGCAGAAGAATCAGGCAGTACAGTCGACGGACTAGACGCGTTGTCAGGCGAATTCTAAACCGAAGAAGATTGTTTCGAAGAGTTCCAAGGCGTCAAATAAGATATTTGTCCAGAAGGTCTGCTAGAACCAATAGGCATCCGCGACGGTTCCGCAGGGTTTCAAGGATTCGACGACTGACCAGACGGGCCAGACGGGTCAGACGGGTCCGAAGAGTCACCAAGAGAAGGAAAGTCAAAAGGAATAGGCCACGACGAAAATCACAACGCGTGAAGGTAACAAGAAAAAGAATCGCTAAAAAACTTAATAAGCGTTTCAAGAATCGCAAAACACAACGAAAATTAAAAAAACGTCCAAGACGTAAGGTGACGAGGCGTCGAGTGAGGCCCAGTCGCAAGTACAAGCGTAGACGAGTTGGACGTCGGTTACGCAAAATTAGGAGCACGAAAGTATTGAAGAAAGTGAAAATTCTAGTTTCTAAAGTAAGAAGGGTGCTTCGCAGAAGCTTGGCGCAGAGACGCGCAGTTAGACGCATTCGGCGGCGTCGAGTAGCACTGAGGCGCCGAGCCAGGCGAATCGTCATTAAGAGGCGCGTACTGAAGCGTCGCATTGCTCAGGTTAGGGCAAGACGCACTAGATTGATTGAAAGAATGCGCAAACTCCAGCGTCAGAAGTCTGTCATCATTAAAGTAAGCAAGAGGCCGGTAAATCCTAAGCAAACAGTTATCAAGAAGATAACGCGCAAAACTGTTAGAATTGATAGGCGTCTGCGCATTCTGACTAAACGTATTTCGCTTTGCTCAAAAAGCATATTCCATTTGAAGCAGAGGCGCCTAAGAATGAAGCAGAGAATCATTCGAATAACAGTTAGACGCCAAAAACTAAAGAAACGCTGGGTGATTGTGCGCAGGAAGGCTCGTCAACAGTACAGAAAATTCAGACAATTGAATAAGATAAAACGAAGGATCATTAGGCGAGCAGTTAGGAGAAGGCTGGTAAGCAGGAAGGCGATAATTCGAGTTGTGAAGCACTCGAGGCGCACACTGAGGCGCACAAGTACACGAAGCCGTCGCAGATTCAGAAGGAAGATTTCAGGAAAACGCCGCACGCGCCAAACCAGCCAGCGAAAGCGGACTGTTTCGGGCATAGTGAGGAAATTCCACAGCCTGGCCAGGCGAGTCACCAGCGCAGCTCGCAGAAAGCTCTTAAACCGAAGCAGAATCCTTCGAATCAAACGTCGCCGAATTGAGCTGAGACGGCGCGTAGCAAAAATCCGACGCCGAGCTCGAGTTCTGAGGCGCAGAGCGTCGGCAATAAAAATCCGCCGTAGAAAACTGATCCAGCAACTCAAGCGGGTGCGGCAAAATAAGTCAACACGAGCCTTTGCCAGGCGATATGTTAAAAAAATCGCTGTTTGCACCCGGCGCATTAGAAGGCTACGATTGCGTAGAATTCGTCTGAACAGGCGTATCGCTAGAACCATGCGCCGGCGCCGAATCTTGCGATTTCGAGTGCGCACAATCAAGCGCCGAATAATTCGACAAGATCGCACAGTCAGCCGCCTGTATAAAAAGATACTAGTCAGAAATATTCGTTGGAAAGTTGTCGGCAAGAGAACAATGAAACGCATTGTGAAGGGTAATTTGTCTGTGACGTCGCGATCCAGCAAGCGCATTCGCAAGCGTACAAAGACACCGAAGAAGCCCGTGGTTTTGATCAAGAAGAGCAAAAGGCTTAGGCTGGTAGCGAAACGAGCTGCCAAGGAGTTGAACAGTGTTAATAAGAGAGTTGAACGAGTGATCAGAAGATTGCTCGTCTCAAAGCGGCGAATCGTTCAGTTGAGGAGACACACGCGCCTCCTGAAGCGTCGAATTCAGCGCGTTGTTCGAAGACGAACAATCGTTAAACAGTACATGACGACAGTCAGAACTAAGAGAGTAGCTCTGGTCAAGCGCCTGAAATTGATCCAATCTAAAAAGTTAGTGTCAAAGAAAACGAAAGGAAAGTCGGTGCTCTACAAGGTCCCGCGCTCCACTCGAAGAAAGATTAGA
The DNA here is from genome assembly GCA_950096795.1 of Macrostomum cliftonense. Classification (NCBI taxonomy): domain Eukaryota; kingdom Metazoa; phylum Platyhelminthes; family Macrostomidae; genus Macrostomum; species Macrostomum cliftonense. The sequence continues at coordinate 128,354 of CATNEM010000313.1, read as the reverse complement.
CAACTGACTAGACGTATCCAAAGGTATACCAAACGACTTCAGCGAGCTTCGCGAAGAAATGTTCAACTAAAAGCAAAGATCCGTCGAATCTCCAGCAGACGGTTGCGCCTAACCAAGCGAGTGCTAACGCTAAACAAGAAGACCCAAGCAAGGAAAATCCGTTTCAACGCGCTGCTACAACGATTCCAGAGACGGATCATGAAGTACAAGGTCACCAATGTGAGGGTGATGCGCTACTCGGTGCGACGCGCCAGAGCTCGAGTGAACAGGAGAATCTCGTACAGGAAGCGGCAGCTCGGCAAGGGTTTCAAACGTGGCGCAATTCGTAAGATTGCAGCCAAACGAGCCGTGCGACAGATAAAGAAAATCTATAGGAAAATTGCGCGATCCAAAGTCAGAGCACTAGCTAATAGGCGTCGATTGATTGTCATCAGACGGCGCCGAGTTCAGCTGAAGCGCCGAATCAGCAGAATCAGGGCAAGAAGTCGCCGCCTAAGAAGACGCATCAGGAGGGAGACTAATCGTAGAAGAAAGCTAATCAGTCGAATGAAAAAATTCAAGGTGAAGAAACTAAAAGTTCGCCGACTGGTGACTTCCAATGCTACCAAAAAAGTAACGACGGTGAAAAGGATCAGCCGAATCAACTTTGAGATCAATAAAATCGCCCATAGGCTGTCGATCTGCACTTTGCGAATTGTTACTTTGAAAAAACGGCGCATTCAGCTGAAAGCCAGAGTCCGAAGAATCAGGTCTCGACAAAGCCGTCTTCGCAGGCGTACGGCTTCAGTGCTAAGAAAAACGCGTCGGCGAGAGCGTCAAGTTAGGCGACTGGTTTTGAAAAGGCGACGCTTCACCAGGCGAGTAGTGCGCAAAAATCTGGTCAGTCGACAAGCCGTTAAACAGATTTCTTCAAAGAGTAGACGCTTCGTCAAGCGCCTAATTAGAAAAGTTCGGAGAAGATTTTCTACAAAGCGCCTGAGCAAAAGTAGACGGAGAAGACGTGCGATCACGGTTCTGGGCTCCAAGCGAGTTATCATATCTGGAACGAAGGTAGTACTTCCGCGTCTGGTGTCTAGTAGGAAAAAACTTATTCGCCAAAAGAGGCCAGCTATAAAGCGCAAGTTAGTCCTGTTGAAAAAGCTTCGCAGAAAACTTCGACTAAAGAAACTGAAGATCGCTAAAATTCTGCGCGTCCGATCGCTTATTCGCCGAGTTGCTCGTCGACGCGTGAAGGTTCGCCTGCCAGTTAGGAAGGTACTTGGCGGAACTAAGTCGCTCCGGGTTACAAAAACCGAAGTGGCTGCCAAGAAGCTTTTAAAGTTTAAGCGACCAGTACCGGTTGGAAATCTCAAGAAGCTGCAGTCAAGGCTGAAACAAAAGCTGAGAAAGCTCAGCAAGAAGATTTTGCTAGTCGCTCCAGCTTTCAAACAGCTGGTTAGACAGACGCAGTCAGCTTACGCTACCGACGAGAGCGCAGTTCAGACAGAAATTTCTAGCAGCATCATTAAGTCCAAAGAGGCCTACACTAGGCTGCTTAATCAACAGAAATGGTTGTACAACACTGAGTACCAAACGCTCGTGTCCGAGGATTACAGAACATCAGAGGAGGGTGAGCTGTTCTCAAATTCTGTGTATAGTATTCACAGAGTACTTAAATATACGCATACTAATCAAAATGCTTTCAGAGTTCGATGCGTCAACAAACAAGTGGGTCATTAAATCATCTGAGAGGGGTAAGTCATTGAGACCAATGTGGTATCTAGCTAAAGATTCTCTTGACTTTCAAAATTATAATTAACCTTGCCAATTTGCAGAATGGAAGCATTTCAGTCTGGGTTGTTTCAAGGACAGTGCAAAACGCGACCTCAAGCACCTAGTAGAGAAGAGCTCCGGCATGAGCTTGGCCAGGTGTCTCAAACTGTGCAAAGATCGCGGCTATCCATTCTTCGGCGTGCAGAATGGCGCGGAATGCCGCTGCGGCAGCTCCTACGGCAGCCAAGGCGTCGGCTTACCGTCCAGCTGCAGCACGCCCTGCCGCGGCGACCCTGCGCACAACTGCGGAGGCATCTGGCACAATAGCATCTATTCGACGGGACTTACCGGTTAGAAACTAACACTGAAGTGGGGAATAAGTATCTCATTGAACCAAGCTCACAGACTATGTTGAAACTTTGCGTCTCTTTAACAAAACCAACCTGCACAGGCTACAAACTGCTGAGCATTGGCTGTTATCACGACAAGCCCATCCGTGATCTACACGAGCTGGCGCACACTAGCGACAAGATGAACTTGGCCAAATGTTCCAAAGCGTGCAGTAGACTCGGCTTCAAGTACTTTGGCGTGCAGAATGCCCGAGAGTGCTGGTGCGGCAACACCTATGGTAGGTACGGCTCGGCTGGGTCAGACAAGTGCAACATGCCGTGCTCAGGAAGCAAAGAGGAAATCTGCGGAGGCGCCTGGCTTAACAGCGTCTTCAGGACTGGACTAACAGGTTGATTATATGGCCTATTGGTTTGTTAAATAACAACGATGTCATTATTGACAGTTGATTCTAAGTTCATCTTTTAGTTTTCTCCCATTCCAGTCGGCGGCAGAGTCACCCGCGAAGTGGCATTGAACGTTAAAAAGCATGGCGGTAAGAAAATTCTGGAAAATTCTGGAAAATTCTAGAAAAATTCTGGAAAAATCCTGGAAAATTCTGGAAAAATCCTGGAAAATTCTGGAAAATTCTGGAAAATTCTGGAAAATTCGAAATCCGAACAAGAGTCAATCTTTCACGAAAAAAACAATTTGAAGATTTTGAAGATTTTGAAGATGTCACAGTCACTATGAATGTTTTTGTAGTAAATTACCTCCGAAGGGGTACTTCTCCTGTTTGAATCGATCAATATTTAATAACTTTGTCAAATTTTTTAACCACCTCTAGGCGCAGAAAGCTTGTCAGAATCATCTACCGTGACGATAGGTAAGTGGAATTGTTCCGTTGCGGAATTTTGAGATTAGCAACATTGAATGTTTTCACACTTTTCATTCAATCTTACAGAGCAGCCTGAAATTGTGAAAACTACTACTCAGTTGCCTGCAGTGCAGACTGGTAACTACAATATTTATAAACAGAATTCAAACAAATTTTATTATTCTTGTTTTAATTGTTACTTTTAAGTAACAAAATATGAGAAATTTTTTTGAAATTTTAGAGCACACTACTCATCAAGTGATTCATAATGAGAGCGGTCAGTATATCTATATTCTATTGTATCCAATGAAACACTAAGACAGAAAATTTTTTACTCGCCTTTCGATTACGCAACAATATTTTAGGCGGTAAAATTTTAGCCGGAGCTTCTGGTGCAGCCTCTAAAGTACTTCCAGGCAAAACTAGTGAGTAAAATTGTGAATTTTTATCTATTAGACTTGAGTTGTTGGTATAGCGGAAGATATATCATCGGTGAACAAGATTCTCACTTAGCTTTCATTTAGTCTGCCCTTCCGACTTCCTTCAGTCTGCCCTTCAGTCTTCCCTTCTGAATTCGCTTCAGTCTGCCCTTCTGACTTCGCTTCAGTCTGCCCTTCTGACTTCCCTTCAGTCTGCCCTTCTGACTTCCCTTCAGTCTGCCCTTCTGACTTCCCTTCAGTCTGCCCTTCTGACTTCCCTTCAGTCTGCCCTTCTGACTTCCCTTCAGTCTGCCCTTCTGACTTCCCTTCAGTCTGCCCTTCTGACTTCCCTTCAGTCTGCCCTTCTGACTTCCCTTCAGTCTTCCCTTCTGACTTCCCTTAAGGCCTCCCATCAGGCTTCCCTTCAGGCGACCCTTCAGCCTATACTTTTAGTCTTCCCTTCAGGCTTCCCTTAGGCTTCCCTTAAGTCTTACCTTCTGACTTACCTTCAGGACTCCCTTCAGGCTTCACTTTTAGGCTTCCCTTCAGGCTTACCTTCAGGCTTCCCTTTCGATTTCCCTTTAGGCTTCCCTTCCGGTTTCCCTTGAGTCTTCCCGTCCGATCTCCCTTCTGGTATCCCCTCAGGCTTTCCCTCTGACTTCCGGCTTTTCCTGCTTACCTAGTTTACCTCCACTCTACCTGACCAATGAGTATAGCAACTAATTTAAATCATTCTGGACCACACAAAAAGAAAAATGAAGCCAATTACATTGAATCGTTCAGACGCGGTTAAGACGGTCAATCCAGATGGTTCAGTCACGTGGACCGAGACTTCAGAGTCGCAGGTGCTTGGCGGTAAGAGCTATGCTTCATTGTAATGATATACAAACGCCAGACAAAGTTGGAAATGCTGCATCAAATTAAAAAAAACTTTTTAGGCTCAGTGGTCCAGCAGCCGTGAGCTCAAACCGGCAAATTTGATGATGCTGATCCTTGAGAAAAACTACTTAACACTAATTGAACTCTTATAAGATTAAACGGTGACTGGTGTTCCTGCTTACCTCAACCATTGAGCTTCTAACTCCGGCATTCAGCTATGAACTGCCTTAAATAAGCCTCTGGCGCAAATAAATTTAGTCGAATTTCCTAGATTTACTTCTTGCATCCCCCACATCCGTGATTAGTCTAAAGCGCGTCGATTATTTTCTCGAGGAGTACCTTCTAAACATAAGATAATGGCATCCGAAAATTAGACTTTAGCATTCTGTAACCAGGGACCACTACCTAGAAGACCATTGACTTCTTGTGGTCCCTGATTTTATCAATAGTACGAGTATAAGCTTAAGAAACTATAACGATAAAGAGATCGTCTTTGAAAGCGCAGATTTATCTAAGGGACTTTAGAGAATTTATTGGTTGAATTAGGAAAACTTATTGCAAGTCTGCAAGCAATTTGACAAAGTTGAGCTAAATTAAATAAAAAATATTGTCATTTTAGCGTCGCAATGCATAGGTCATTTAGATTTTAAATACTGAAGTACCATAAATAAGCAAATCTGTGAGTAAATTGATGATATATTTAGTCAGTCAGTCAGTCAGTCAGTCAGTCAGTCAGTCAGTCAGTCAGTCAGTCAGTCAGTCAGTCAGTCAGTCAGTCAGTCAGTCAGTCAGTCAGTCAGTCAGTCAGTCAGTCAGTCAGTCAGTCAGTCAGTCAGTCAGTCAGTCAGTCAGTCAGTCAGTCAGTCAGTCAGTCAGTCAGTCAGTCAGTCAGTCAGTCAGTCAGTCAGTCAGTCAGTCAGTCAGTCAGTCAGTCAGTCAGTCAGTCAGTCAGTCAGTCAGTCAGTCAGTCAGTCAGTCAGTCAGTCACTCAGTCACTCACTCACTCACCCTGTCAGTCAGTCAGTCAGTCAGTCAGTCAGTCAGTCAGTCAGTCAGTCAGTCAGTCAGTCAGTCAGTCAGTCAGTCAGTCAGTCAGTCAGTCAGTCAGTCAGTCAGTCAGTCAGTTGCTCTCGTACCCGCTGCGCCGCAAAGTGAAGAGCTGTCGGACGCGGGCCCAGCAGAAGGCCGCTCCGTCCAGAATCAGCCCTGGCAGCGCCAGCCAGAAGGCAGCGTTGGGCACCGAATTCGCTCCGACGCCTTTCTTCAATGCGAAGGCGTTGATGACGAAGCCTCCGACCAGGTAGACAACCAGAGCAACAAAGAAGATGATGATCAGAACATCGCCCGGGCTCATGCCGCCCCCGCCGCCGCCTGACAGGCTGTCGACCTCGCAAGCGTGCTTAGAAGTTAGCTGGCTGGAGTACACCACGTCGATAGTACCGTCGGGGACTCCGTCGTCCTGGGGCTGGAACGCGTCTGGACTGGACGGATGGCACACCAGCGACACCTTTGATATTCGATTGTTGCTGCTGTCGACGCTGGAGTACTTCAGAAACAGGCCCTTATCCTCTGCGTAGTCGAATTCGGCCGAGTCCTGCGTGCCCAGCGCAAATTCCTGTTCGGGGAATTCAGGCGGAGATCAGTGCCAATCATGCTGACATCCGTGTGTCGCATTTAGGAGTTTTTTTATGAATTGTAGAGTTCATTTCTACCCCAGTCATGAATGCTTCCATTTCTGCCACAGTCATGAATCCCAGCTTTAATTTCTCCCCCAGTAAAAAAATCCCAGCTTCCATTTCTACCCCAGTCATGAATCCCAGCTTCCATTTCTACCCCAGTCATAAATGCTTCCATTTCTGCCACAGTCATGAATCCCAGCTTTAATTTCTCCCCCAGTAAAAAAATCCCAGCTTCCATTTCTACCCCAGTCATGAATCCCAGCTTCCATTTCTACCCCAGTCATAAATGCTTCCATTTCTGCCACAGTCATGAATCCCAGCTTTAATTTCTCCCCCAGTAAAAAAATCCCAGCTTCCATTTCTACCCCAGTCATGAATCCCAGCTTCCATTTCTACCCCAGTCATAAATGCTTCCATTTCTGCCACAGTCATGAATCCCAGCTTTAATTTCTCCCCCAGTAAAAAAATCCCAGCTTCCATTTCTACCCCAGTCATGAATCCCAGCTTCCATTTCTACCCTAGTCTTGAATCCCAGCTTCCATTTCTACCCCAGTCGTGAATCCTATAGCGTCCATTTTTCCCCCAGTCGTTAATCCTGGGATCTATTTCTACATCCTCTGATCACGAACTTAAGCTTTGATATTTAGTTACAAGCTCTCACTTCTGCTCCATTCTTGGCGTTTTGACAAACCGCCACGTTATTGGCGCCCTGACAGCTGAACCCGAAGCACGGATTGTAGGAGTAAACCCAGTAGCCGGCGGATCTCTCCACCCTCTTGAACCTGAAGTCTGTCCGGCTGGCCAGTGGCATCAAGTCGATGTACTTGCCCGACTCTGTCTGGCACTGGCAGCTGTTGATTTTTCGAACGCATTTCGTCGCCTGTCCGACTGCATTTACTTGCAACACGGATGCTGCCGATGCTGCTAGAAGCAAAAGGCTGACTGCTGTCATGTAATTCCAGCAGTAACAGATACTTTGCATTTCTAAAGTCGGTCTAATTTCCACACCAAAAATAAAAAATGAAAGTGAGAGTTAATATGTCTCAAAGCTCAAAGCTAAATTTGTCTTCAAATTTTAGTAGTCAAGCAAAAAATATTTGAATTCAGAGATAAGATAAGAGTTTTTCTCTGCTTTCAATAGGTACAATGAATGTACATTAAAAATTACCCCATTATATCATACTAATTAAACTTGATTGCATGTAAAATTAATGAATGCTCAAGTAATAATTTTTTTCGAATTCATAGAAATGCAAACAATAAAGTTACAAAAATTACCGAAGCCGATTTTGAATTGAGAGTACACAGAGAAAGTGTAAATTTGCGTAACGTAAAATTTACTGGTCGAAAAGACAGATCTGGGAATAGGCGACTTAAGCTGTGATTTTTTAAAATAAATTAATTTTAAGAAAATTCCACCCTTTACATGCAATTACTCCTGAAAACCCTTAGTTCCTTTTTGGACAGTTAATCACACAAGAAAAAATGCAATGAAGTCACCGGTTGCATTTATCATAATAATTTTTCGCTGAGCATTTATGGATTAGACCGGGGTCATCTTGGCTATTGCTTTAGACTCTATAGTAAATGTAAGCCCAGCTTTTGTCAGACAAAAGGATTTTTGGCAAAATTGAGCAGCAGAACTTTACTATGCGAAAGAAAATGTAATGAGGCAAGTACCCAACGAATTAAACGTATAATGCTTCTGCAGTCATGGACAGCATTCCTCCAGAAAATTAGGCAGTTTTTTGTACGGGAAAATTCCCTTAATCTGTTAAAATACTTTTTTCTTTATTCTTAGATTCTATCAAGGACACCTTAAGTACTCAATTTGCCCAGTTGGGTAAAGTTGGATTCTATTCATGCGTTAAAAACAGCCACTTTTGCTGACAAGAGTCACCCGAAATTTGATTTTTAAAGTCAAGGACAGTAAAAAACGAAATTACATAAGTTTAACGTATTTATTTTACATTACGTACAAAAAATTGGTTTTAAGTCGACCGGCTTTGAATTTCGTAAAAATTCAAAATAATTTAATTTCTATTATTAAATTGGGCTTGCTACTTACTCTCAAACTATCTAACCTACTCATTTTACTGTTTAACAATCAAGTAATACGACTAAAAGGCCTAAAAACTTTTAATTGACTAAGAAAAGTAAATCCCGAATTAATCTGCATTTTAGTCGTATTAATAAACAATCAAAATGGATGTCAGCTTAGATGACCTTATCAAACAAAAGAAGCTTTCCATGTAAGTTCTACGATTAAGTTGCCAAAACATTGTTCTTTTAGTGATTTTCTCTCATGTACAGCTTTAGCTAGCTGCTTTTTAACTGAAAAAACTATTTAATCTAATCATTGATAGTACCATGTTATGTTGATATAGCCTAGGCCTAGCAGTAACATTTTTTGCTTATTCTTAGGACTTAGTCAATTTAGCTAAAGTCAATTTTTAGCTAAAAATAATCTGACATGCATGCCATCATCTAGACTTTGGCATTTGTTAATTACAACATTCAAAAATGGAAGTTATTAATTAGATTAAGCCAAGTATTTTATTTTTATGTATATATTTTTTATTTCTTATATTGCTTTAGTCGTAGAGATATACTTGTTGGGTCCTAAAATCAAGCATTTTTAATATCAAGATAAATTATACCACATCTATAGGATAAAATTTTGAACCATGTCAATTTGCTTTTCATTAAAATAATTGTCATTGCCTATTACAATAATAGCCCTAATCTTTTGTGCCAAAATTAGGATAATATATAGATATAAATAATAAGGTTGCATTTTAGCCTCTAAGCTAACTTCTTAAATCCTTAAATAGAATTTTGTAGATACTTAAAACATATTTTAATTTGGCTATAGATCAATTCCATAGTCAGGAAGATATCCTTTTACTTAGAAAATTCTGGCATATATAGCCAAATTTTGGTGCCTGTCTGGCGCACATAGTGCAGAGCAATATAGAGCAGGTATCCCATGGCACAGAGCAGTGCAAGGCAGTGTGCTAGCTGCTACTCATGCTATTGCTGTGCAGTGCTATCTATATTAATCCAAGCAGTCAAACAACATTAACATTAAACTTCTATACATTATAAAGCATAAAGTAAAATTTTTTAAAGTTGCTTCATAACCTCTTTAAAAAGTAACATAAAAATTTGGTCAAAAGATTACTAAAATTAATTTCATTTTTTTACAAAAAGTAGATTTTGTATTAAACATCTTACTTAAGGGGCTTTGCTAAATTAAAATTTTTTTAAACTTTTGTTTTGTTTTGTATTCATTTATTTAAATTGGTGCTTTTGGTGCAATTTGATGCACAAGTGTCATCCCTATGTTGGTGCACAGTGCACAACTTTTTTACCAAGTTTTTTTGCCCACATGGGACATGATCCTGACTATCTATGGGATCAATCTAGCTTACTTTTTAAACTTTTAAAAATAAGCTTCAGCCTTTAAATAAAATCAATGCAATATATTTATCTAATATGATAGTTGCAAAGCTATTTTTACCTAATGAGTACAAATAAATTAAATATATGAATATAATTTAAATATATATTTAGTGCCAAAAAATGGATACCCCTTTTGGCAAATAGCAATGTTACATTTTTTCAATGGCATGGTCACATAACTAACAAAGGAAGAGAGGGATAAGTAAGGAAGCAAAGGAGAAATAAAAATCATCTGGGCCAGTCACCCTACCACCCACCTACCACATAAACCAAAACTCAGCCTGCCACTTGAATTGAAGTTTGCAATTTGAGATAGGGCAAGAGAGTATCCATTTTTGGCATATTGTGTACATATATAAAATAATATATTAATTGTTAAGAATACCCCTATTGGAGCCAATTAAGGTTTTTACAAAGGTGATACATATATTACAAAGATATTCCCACAGTCCTGTGCTAAAAAACCTAGTTTTATCTACATGGTACTATGCCAAGAATAGTTAGTTTATTTTTATAGCAGTGCATTTGAAAGGAACTACCATAATACCATGTGCTATACTAATAATGCCAGGCTTATTTGCATGGCATATAGGTAAATAGTTGCCTATTCAAAGATGATTGTATATCAACAAAGAATTTTTTAATGTATAAATTTTGTTTTTAATGACTACATGTTATCTTTAATTTTAAGTCAAGGAGTAGTAAAATAGTCTTGCTAATTAGTAGCTATATTGAGCCATCAGCTATCTTGTATATCTTCTCAATCCTAGTATAATAGTTACTTATTTCTAAAATTCAATGGCTCTTATAGGCAGCTTCTATAGGTTAATAGAGCTCAACTTTATTAACCTATAGAAGCAACTCAACATCAACACAATAGCTAATTGGGCGTATTTCTCGCAGGTCCCCTTTGACTTGCAGATTAATGTCTTTCGCATAGAAAAATTCCTGAGGTGCTCTATCACGCTGCAGCAGCTCTATTGCATCCCGTCCATGCCATCTTCTGAGCAGCTAGCTTGGTCTGTCGTTTGCTAAGCCTCAGGTCGAGTTGAAGGTTAGAAAACTGCTCTGTTGAAATCGGAGCTGTTGTGCCACCCTTCCGAGATGAAGACTGCTGCTGTCCAACAGTTACCGCCAATGACTTGCCACGAGTTCTCAGCTGAACAGCAATGCTGGTGGAGCACTGACTGTAGCTAAATCCGCTTTTTATTTCAGCGTGTCAGACGCTTGGAGCTCAGCTCCCTGTTTGTCGATAGCAAGATGCCCAGCAAGGTTGATTCGTATTTGCGTTAGTGTGCAATTATGGCTATTTTCAATCGAACAGATGATACACTCGCAGCGAGGACTGTTTCTTGTCAGTAGAACAATGACCACTGAGTTAAAGTCTGGAAAAGCCGGCAAACAGTCTCGCGCTTTAACTCCAGCATCCACATCGTGCGAAATGCGGCTAAATCTTGAGCAGATAGTAACAGGCAGACGTCCATTGTCAAAGTTAACATTAGGCTTTATTAATTGGCTGATACGATCATCGATAGTTGTTTGAGTTACATGTGTTACCTTTTTAAAACACATAACATTTTTTGATTATTTATACTCACATGTATGTACATAAAAGTCGTCATAAAGTTTTTTTAAGGCCGATAGTTACTGTAAACTTTAATAGCTAGTTTAAATGTATGTTGCAGCTGAAATATTGTTCTTTAATTTGACTTTCTAATACCAACACAGGCCGAAGCGCAAGCCAGGCCAGCAGCCGCAGCAGCAGCAAAAGCAGGGCCCAACAGTGAGGCGTCAGCAAGTTGGCGACGCTCGCGATCGGATCAGCAAATTGCGCAAGCAGCAGCTGATTAGTCAGGACGCTCGCGGTCGCATTCAACAGAGGAAACTGTTAAACATCAAGGATGCCAGACAGTTGCTAGCTGGCAAGCAGCAGCAGGCGGTGAGGCGCCAGGCTGTCGGGGGTCCCGTAGCGGGCCTGGCCGGAGCCGCGGGGCCCATTCCGGTGCCCAAGAAAGTGGTGGCCAACAATCTGTATAAACAGAAGCCGGCGCCGCCCCCGCAGCTAGAGTACGACGACGAGGACGACGTCTATCAGACTCAGAAGGCTTCGAGGCCGCGCGCACGCGAAATTCCCGTTCAGGTGACTCGTCAGAGACGCGAACGCAGTCGCTCGCCTGTGAGGCGTTACGCCCCTCCTCCTCCGCCGCCGCCGCCGCAGCCATCCTCCGCAAATATTGTGCAAGCCTACAAAGTGTCTATCGCTAATTTGCACACTGGCGTCACTCGCGAGGATATTTACGAATTGTTTTCTAGTGTTGGCCAAGTTAGTTTGTTTGCTTTGTTTAAATTTACCTCTAGAACAGTGCTCTGATAGCTGTAGAACCCTAAATAATCACTCATGTTAGCCGCAATTCGCCAACTCTGTAACGCTCTGAACAACCAGCCCCGTAACACCCAGAGAACAATGGTCCCTGTAACACCCAGAGAACAATGGTGCCCGTAACACCCAGAGAACAATGGTCCCCGTAACACCCAGAGAACAACCAGCCCCCGTAACACCCAGAAAACAATGGTTCCCGTAACACCTAGAGAACAATGGTCCCCGTAACACCCAGAGAACAATGGTCCCTGCAACAGCCCCGCTCTCCCCATACCAGGTGAAGAAGTGCGTGCTGCTGCAGCCGGGCTCAGCCGAAGTGGTCTACCCGTCCAAGGAGCACGCGCTGGCCGCCATTCGCCGCTACGACAGGCGCGAATTGGACGGCATGCCGATGCAGCTCCGCCTGTCGGTAGTTGGCATTAAAGTTCACGCCGCCAATAGCGGCTCCGGCAGCGCTGCCGCCGCCGCCTCCAGGCCAGGCGTCATTGACGAACGAGCGGTCCGCGCCGCTCTGTTCCGTTCTAGCGGCGGTGACAGTCGTGGCAGGCCGGTCAACTTTAAAGTGTCGGTTTAAAAAATTGTCTTGATAATAAGAGAAGCTACAATTAAATCAATCCGATTTTTTGTGGTTGCTGACAAAATCAACTTAAATTTGCGCATCTTACTACTAACTAATATTCTGCAGTAGTGTGTAAAGTAAAATACGTAAATAATTCTGTCTGAATTTAGCCCTAATATTTGCTTAATTAAACTGTCTTTTTTAATTAAATTGCGATACGTGTGCATTTTTGTTAACTGTTTGTTTTAATATTTTTTTCAAGTTCTCATTAAATAGTTTTTTTCCTCTGTAGCCATAGCCAACAAAGCTGTTAAGTTGATAGATAAAGTTAACATAGGTTTTATTTGTGTCCCTAAAATCAATAATTTTTGTTGTTACGTAATCATACAACCAAATAAACTGCTTTGGTTTGCGCTAAAAAACTTCGACCATTTCTCTCTTTCTGTCCGTTGCTATGGGAATGGCGCACTCGCTTGTTCGTGTAAAATTTGTGTCCTAGAAATCTTTAAGCTTTTGTTTAATGATGATTCCTTTAAAAAATTTTTAAAACTTGATAAACTTACTGGACTACTGACTCAGTAGCATAAATGCGCACGTTAGGATTGATTCGAATCAGACTGAGCTGTCACCCACCCAGATCCTCAGACTGAGCTGTCGCCCCACCCTACCAGATCCTCAGACTGAGCTGTCGCCCCACCAGATCCCTAGCTTAGGACGCCACCCTTACAGATCCTCGATTAGGACGCCATGCTCCCTCCTCAAATCAGCACTTTTAGAGCAACAATCAGGACAACAGATTCAGTTGCCCCTGGCAACAAAATAACTTAAACTGAACTCAAATTATAAAATCTATTAGAGACTTTTTGACTAATGTTTGCAACAACAACAACAACAAAACAACAAAGTACGCTGTCAAGATGTTGAAAGCAGCGTCACAGGGCGCGCCTCAGGGCCTGGCCGCGAACAAAGGCCGCGGCAGAATCGGGAGCGCCGGCGTCAGCCAGCAGGCAATCGACGAAACGCCGAGTTCGCGCTTGTCCTTACCGGTAGGGCGCCTGCAGCGTGAGCAGCAGCACCTCCTGCACCGGCTCGGGGCAGTACGACTCGGAGCAAATAAATCTTCATCATTCGTTTTTTAAATATGATAAAGTCATAGTATCGGAGTGGAAAATTTCGGCCTTGATTCGAAATCAGAGTACAAAAAAATACGCAAGTTTATAATTATCAAATTGTCTAAAAAATTTTGAATTAAAAATTAAATCCGCCCCCGGGTGGGCTCGAACCACCAACCTTTCGGTTAACAGCCGAACGCGCTAGCCGATTGCGCCACGGAGGCAGCTGGTCAGAGGGCTCAACGTTAGCCTTTTTATAAAAACTGCACGTTTTCTTTCTGTTGTGTGATGAAAAGCGTGAAGTACGGCGGATGAATATTCCTAAAATTAGAGTACGAGTTTTTTCTCCTAAAAGCGGTTTCGACCCTTAACATTTAAATTAGCAGAATTTTTTGTATGATAGCAGCTTTTTTATTTATTTAAATTACTGCATCAGTCCGTAAAGCCCTACTATTTAACAAGTGCAGCAGTAGCAAGGAACGTGTTGGGTTTTCTATTTGCAAATTTTACAATCTCTTGCTTGCTTGGGACACGAATAATCAATAGGATAGGGTAGGGCTGACTGAGCCGGGCCTGTTTGGAGAGGAAGAGTGGAGGCAGTTTGGGAGGAGGACGGGACCTGAGGAGCAAGCTCTTTGAAAGAAGGGACTCCTGCATGTCTTCGCCGGTCTTCCCCATTTCTCTACCCTCCCTCCAACTTGTCATCCCCAAACCGTACAGGAACGATGACTGGGGTTGGGTGTCTTAAAGCCTACCCTACGGACCTCGTTTTAGGAGAGGCAGACAAGAAAGGGGGAAACGCTTTTGATATTGCATGCAAAAAGGAGCTCCCTGTGTCATGGGCTTTACATTACCATTACCAAGGCCTAGTCCCCGCTTCTAACTGCTGGCTGTTTCTACTCATCAGCCAGGCCTACACAGACGCCCACCCCCCTCCTTCGTGCCCATCTTTCCAACTTGGCCCAGCCGTTTTTGTCAGCTGTGCCGAAAGATTGAGCGCGCAGATTCCATGCAGACCGACAGCTAAGAAGAGGAGAGCAAGCTGAGCTGCATCGCTATCGCTCCAGGTGGCAGGGATCTGAACTCAATCTCTCCCTCTTTCCCGCACACTCGCGCCCACTATACGCAACAGTCCTCGTCCCTTCCCCCCAAAAATTCAGGTTCAGGACCAGGTTCGCCTCATTTTATACTCCTAAGAGTAATCGTCGGAGTAACTAAGAGGTAAATATAAGGTCTTGAAATATCTTTTATATTATTTTTAGGCGTATATTTCACATCTATTTAATATAGTTTTTTATTATAGCTCGTATTGGCAAGCTGCTAATTACCGTCTTATAATCTTTTCCGGTTTTAAAATCCAATTAAATATAAAGAAAAATATAATTAAAAAGCTACAAATATGTATTAATCATCGCAGAGCTTAGCAAAAAAATGAATCGCAAAAAGCAGCAAATCCAGCAGCAGTCGACAGCGAGATCTTCCCTTCGAATCGGCGATCAAGACGACAGGATTCAGTTTGAGATTCAGCTGAGAGAATTTCACAAGGCTAGAAGGTCAGTCCCCATTGTTTTACTGCGATTTTTAGCATTGTCTAACTCCCAATTCCAAAAGGATTCACCCGGTCGGGGAAACCCCCCTGGCTTGTTGCTATTTTTAGAACGCCATTTCTGCACGCCCCGATAGTGTTCGGCAAGCGGATCAACTTCCACCGGCTGTACAATATTGTGGCAAGGCTTGGCGGATTCAGGCGGGTTAGTGTCCACTTTGCACATTTATTATTCATATTCGGCAAGCATCTACAAGCTGGCTGCTGACTGCCAATTATCAAGGTCTGCGACACTCGGCAATGGTATCTGGTGTTGGAGGCTGTCGGATTGCGGCACCACTGCATTAACGCTGACTTGGCCATCCGTCAGGTTTACCAGCGCTATCTGGAACCATTCGAAAAATATCAGCAACAACAGCAGCAGCAGCAGCAGCCTCAGCACCAACAAATTCAGCAAATTACATTTTTAGTTAAAAACGGAAACCAAAATGCTAGTTGCTATGCCGTTGCTATGGCCGAGATCGGTCGGATTAGCCAACAGCAGCAGCAACATCAACAGCCAGAAGACGGCAGCGAGCTGTTGCGTCAGCGTCGGCAGCAGGCGGCGGCGGCTGCCGAGGCGGCCCACCTGCAGGCCTACAATTTGGACAATCATCTGCTGCCTCCGCATCACCGAGCCGAGTGGAATCTGTCAGCAGAGCTGGTCGAGTTTGACGAATACCGACCGTTGGAGCTGGCGCTGCTCAGCGGCCTGCCAAACGAATTTGACTTCGCCATCAACGCCTGCCTGCTGATGTCCAGCCAGTCCGGGCGGGGCGCCATGCAGTTGGCTAGGAATCCGCGGATTCTGGAACTGCTGGCGGCGCACGCTGGCGCGCTGGATGGCGGTGAGCGGGGGGGCTGGGCGTCAGAGTAACTGCGTGGCTCGATATTAGCTAGAATTTCAGTGGAAGGTGTTGGGTGTCAGTGGAAGGTGTTGGGTGTCAGTGGAAGGTGTTGGGTGTCAGTGGAAGGTGTTGGGTGTCAGTGGAAGGTGTTGGGTGTCAGTTGAAGGTGTTGGGTGTCAGTGGAAGGTGTTGGGTGTCAGTGGAAGGTGTTGGGTGTCAGTGGAAGGTGTTGGGTGTCAGTGGAAGGTGTTGGGTGTCAGTGGAAGGTGTTGGGTGTCAGTGGAAGGTGTTGGGTGTCAGTGGAAGATGTTGGGTGTCAGTGGAAGGTGTTGGGTGTCAGTGGAAGGTGTTGGGTGTCAGTGGAAGGTGTTGGGTGTCAGTGGAAGGTGTTGGGTGTCAGTGGAAGGTGTTGGGTGTCAGTGGAAGATGTTGGGTGTCAGTGGAAGGTGTTGGGTGTCAGTGGAAGGTGTTGGGTGTCAGTGGAAGGTGTTGGGTGTCAGTGGAAGGTGTTGGGTGTCAGTGGAAGGTGTTGGGTGTCAGTGGAAGGTGTTGGGTGTCAGTGGAAGGTGTTGGGTGTCAGTGGAAGGTGTTGGGTGTCAGGGGAAGGTGTTGGGTGTCAGGGGAAGGTGGTTTGAAGAGCATGTTGAACCTTTATTTTTTAGTTATTTCTGTCCTTTTTTTGCACCTGCCCACGGCACATGCGTTACGCCAATTAGAGCCTAGCCCCCCTCATTTATTTATTGCGTACATCGTAAGCCTTGCTAGCGTACTTTCTTCCCCCTGTGTGACAACCTCTCCTTTTCATCGATCTAAATAAATAAGTCCAGTTAGATCGTGTTTTGACTTCACGTTCATCGTTTTCGTTCGCCAGTTTGCTAAATCACTTCGTTTAAGAGTTCGTCTCGTAAACATTTGGTAGCAGAGCGTGGTTCACTCTAGCCACATTGTTTCATCGCATCGAATCGAATTGCATAGCAATAGAATATAGTCAGCCTACCAGAATATCGCAAGATTGACATGAGCGAGACAGAAACGCAGACGCAACCGTCAGAGCAGAACGTTGCTTCGCTGAATGATCTGAAGCGACAAAAAGCTGTTCGCAAATCAGCACTTACTAAGAGCCGCAGTAGGCTATCGTGGCTGCTCACCACCGAGAACAGAACAGCCATTCAGCAGCAATATGAGGTCGTCACCAACGCGTATGAGGAGGCCGCAGCGCTACTACAGCAGCTCTACGATGAGCAACAGCGGCAATCGGATGAAGCAGCGCTGCAGAAGCTGCTCGAAGAGATCGACACAATTGAGAACGACTATCGATCAGCCATGCAGGAGGTCCAACATTACCTGAAGGGCCACCACGCCTCAGCTGGAGCAGCGGCGTCATCGGAGGAGACTGCTCCGGCCGTGTCAGCATCAGCAGCTGCACCGGCGAGAACATCGCCGGGAGCGCCGGTGGCAGCGTCGGCGGCAGCGTCGGCGGCAGCAGCTCAGCCGCTGGGTGCGGCCGGTCGAGAGCGTCGACTCGGATTCAAAATCGCAGAGACGGAGTTCATGCCATTCCAGAGACAGCAGAGTTCGTACAGAGGTTTTGGTGAGTTTGACTACCTGCCTTCTGCGAATCAGCATGCGGGCTTCGAGCTGGGAGCAGAGGATCGAGCAAGTTCCCTTGGAGAAGTAGGCGAGGGCGGCATCGGCAACTCCTCTGAGCAAGAGCTTTCCAAGGATCTATGGAAGATGCTGCGTAGAGTAGAGATCCCGACCTTCTTCGGCGACAAGCAGCAGTATGAAGCGTGGAAGGCTGCGTTCATGGCATGCATCGATAGGGCCCCAGCAACTCCAGAGTTTAAGCTACTTTAACTACGGCAGTATTTGAAGGGAGCGGCGCTGAAAGTAATTGAGCACCTAGGTCATTCGGCGGCGGCTTATCAGGCGGCGAAGGAGAGGCTGGAGCGCGAGTACGGTGGCAAAAGACGTCAGTTGGCGCTTTACTTAGAAGAACTGGACAGCTTTCCACCTGTAAAACAAAATAGTGCGGATGAGCTGAAGAAATTCGCGAATTTGCTGGACGTTGCCGTGATTAATTTAGAAGAGGCAGGCAAGGATAGCGAACTTAGCGACGGCCTACTCTATGCCCGATTGCAGAAGAAGCTCCCAGAGTCAATGGTTGCAGCATTTCGCCGTTGGGTGTTCGAGAAAGAGAAAGCAGAGGGCGTGAAGACGCTTAGAGAGTGGGTGTTGCGCGAGGCTGAGTTTCGAACTCAGGCAGCAGAGATCGTGCACGGAGTAGCCACTTCTGCTAGCCAGGAGCAGCAAAAAAAGGAAGGAAAGCAGAAGACCTTCCACGCAGCGCATGAGAGCAAGAATTCGAGGAGGGAGAGCTACTCTTGTGTTGTATGCAAGTAGCCGCACGATCTGTGGAGGTGCCCGGCGTTCGCGAAGCTGTCGTCCCAAGAACGATGGAAGGCTGCTCAGCAAGCCAGAGCCTGCTTCCGCTGTCTGGGACATGGTCACAATGGTCAAAATTGTCGACGAGGCCGCAAATGCGGCATTGACGGATGCAGCAACTCGAATCATCGCCTGCTGCACTCCAAGGCAAAGTCGGAGACGAAGATGAAGCCAGAAGCAGAAGCAGCTGTTGAGCAGCAAGAAGAGAAGGCGAAGCCGAAGACTGAAGCGGTGACTATGATGTCGAGAGAGGCTAGGGCAGTGTCACTTCGAACCGTGCCGGTCATCCTGAAGTCGGAGAAGCGAACGGTGAAAGTCAACGCATTGCTTGATGACGCCAGCACGAAGACGTACCTGAATTCGGAGATTGCCGCGGAGCTGGGACTGCAAGGCAAGCTGGAATCAGTACAAGTCAACGTGCTAAACGGACAAGTGGAGACCTTCTTGACGGCACCGGTCACGTGCACTCTGGAGAGCCTGGACGGTCAGATCAGCAAACGAATCACTGCGTTCACAGCGGACAGAGTCACCGGAAGCATGGAAGTCGTTGATTGGCAGAAAGTCGCGTCGAAGTGGCCGCATTTGTCCAACATTCCGTTCCCGAGGATGAAAGCACCGCTGGTTGTAGACTTGCTCATCGGAGTTGATCATGCTGACTTGCATGCATCTCATCTGGAAGTGTGTGGGAAGCCTGGAGATCCACAAGCCCGGCTAACACCTCTAGGTTGGACATGCATCGGCAAGGTTGATGAAGCTGCTGAACAGACATTGTTCACGAGCACGTTCTTTAGTGGAGGCGGGACTGAGAACCTAGCGCCACTGCTGCGTAAATTCTGGGAAGTGGAGGAGGTTCAGCGTGTGGAGTCACCATCAGTCACGGATGACGAGCAGCTTGCGTTGGAACGCACAAGAGCTTCGCTGAAGTTCGTCGACGGACGTTACCAAGTAGGTGTTCCATGGAAACCAGACGCAAAGTTTAAAGGCAATAACTTCGAAATGGCCTTAAAGCGGCTGGGGAACACTGAGAAGCGGCTCTTGAAGGACCTGGAGATCGGCAAGCAGTACCAGGATGTCATCGATCGCTACGAGAAAGTCGGCTACGTCAGAAAGGTGCTGCAGAATGAAACAGAGCCTGAAAACAGGTACTATCTTCCTCATTTTCCAGTAGTTCGAATGGACAAGGCAACAACAAAAGTCCGCATTGTCTTTGACGCTTCAGCTGGCGGTGAGGAGTCGTTGAACAATCGGATGTTGGCAGGACCGAAGCTTCAGCAAGATTTGGTCGCCGTGCTCCTTCGCTTCCGGAGACATCCGGTTGCAGTTGCTTGCGACATTTCTGAAATGTACCTGCAGATCGAGATCGCACCAGAAGATCGAGCAGCGCACAGCTTTCTGTGGCGAGATATGGATCCGACAAAGGCGCCGCAGACATTCGAGTTCAACCGAGTGGTTTTCGGAGCAACGAGCTTACCATTTCTCGCGCAATTCGTGACTCAAGAGCATGCTAAACGGTTGAAGCAGGAGTTTCCAGCTGCCGCAGAAACAGTGTTGCAGTCCACCTACATGGATGACTGCCTGGACTCCAAGAAGACGGACGCAGAGGCCATTCAGTTGTACAAGGAGCTGAGTCAGCTGTGGGAGCGAGCTGGAATGCACGCTCGAAAGTGGATCTCTAACTCAAGAGCGATGCTTGCGTGCGTCTCACCGGAGGACAGAGCAGCCGACGTGAGCCTAGATGGACAGCCATTGCCGGTTTCGAAGACGCTTGGAGTTGTCTGGAAAAGTGAGAACGACGAATTCACCTTTGCAGCCGATAGCCAGCTGAGTCAAGTCAACTCAAAGAGGGATCTGCTCAAGAGATTAGCATCAGTGTACGATCCTCTGGGCCTCATTGCACCATTTACTGCACAAGCAAAAATTCTAATGCAGGAGCTCTGGTGCAACGGACTTGACTGGGACGAAGCGCCTGACGAAGCCCTGCAGAAGAGAATTCAAGCATGGTGCGCTGATTTGGCTAAGCTGAACTGCTTTAAAGTTTCACGCTGTCTACAGCTCTATGACGAGCCTACTCAGTTTCAGCTTCATTGTTTTGTCGACGCTTCTGAAAAGGCCTACGGAGCGGTGTGCTATCTAAGATGTGAGTACGCCAACGCCTCGACATCAGTTCGTCTTATCGCTGCCAAGTCTCGAGTGGCACATGTAGCAACTATGAGCATTCCGAGGCTGGAACTGATGGCAGCAGTCATTGGTCTTCATCTAGCGATCAAGATTGCCAAGGCGCTTGAGATGGACATCAAGGATGCAGTTTTCTGGTCAGACAGCACGAATGTCCTGTTCTGGATTCGCGGCAGAGGCAGATTTTTTAAACCGTTCGTTGCTAATCGCATTGCCGAAATCCAGCAGGAAACTGATCCGAGCCAGTGGAGACATGTGCCAACCGCGTGCAATCCTGCTGATCTGCTGTCGCGAGGAGCCACAATAACTCAGCTAGCGGATGGTCCGAAGTGGAGTAGTGGTCCGGAGTTTTTACAGACAGAGGACTGTACGTGGCCAAGCACCGTGTTGGAAAGGCCAGCAAACCTCGAGATGATAAATTCGGCAAGCTGTGCCCGTTGATTACTGATTGATAGCTAGTGAGTGATCAACTCATTGACTAGTAGATTGATGGACTTTAAGAGTTAAAATTTTTAGCCGAATTTTTTTGTTTGACATTTTTGCCATTAGTAACATTAGTGCTCATTTTTCCTATAATGTTATTATTTAACGCTCGTATATTGTGTCTGAATTTTCATCTTTATTGTGGTGGTTTGGTTGTTAATTATCCGCGTCTATAATTTTTTGCGTTTATGTGTTGTTTTGCGAGTGCTTCTAAGAAATTTCGACTATTTTTTTCGTATTTTTACAAGCATTTTTCATTTTCGTGTTTTTGGTTTACGCGTCAATGAGTTTTTTGTTCATATTGCTTGTCAAAGTGCGTTCGTTGATATTTCGACTATTTTCGGGCCCTCATCAATTAAATCTTAATTGTTATTTAATTTATTAGTTTCGATGCAGTTCAAAATTTTCGTTTTTTTTCTTATGTAAAGGATGCGGAAATTTTTCTCCAGATTTATTTCAATTTTGCTTTGAATTGCAAATTTACGTTTTCCGTATACTGCTGTTGCAAGTTTTTTGCCGTTTCAATACTGCGCTAAGCTATCATCGTTAATTTATTTATTTTCCTACTTAGGTTATTGTACTCGTTCGTTTTTTTCATTTTCGACGGTACATGTACTACAATTATTTGCTACGCGTATATTATATTTTGCTTCCACTGCGACTGATGCAAGTGCATTACTTCTTTCGGTTAAGTTTTTGCCATAGACATGCCAAGGTGGGGAGTATGGTTTGAAGAGCATGTTGAACCTTTATTTTTTAGTTATTTCTGTCCTTTTTTTGCACCTGCCCACGGCACATGCGTTACGCCAATTAGAGCCTAGCCCCCCCTCATTTATTTATTGCGTACATCGTAAGCCTTGCTAGCGTACTTTCTTCCCCCTGTGTGACAACCTCTCCTTTTCATCGATCTAAATAAATAAGTCCAGTTAGAGCGTGTTTTGACTTCACGCTCATCGTTTTCGTTCGCCAGTTTGCTAAATCACTTCGTTTAAGAGTTCGTCTCGTAAACAGAAGGTGTTGGGTGTCAGGGGAAGGTTTCGGTGTCAGGGGAAGGTTTCGAGTGTCAGGTAAACTTATTGGGTGTCAGGTAAAGGTGTTGATTGTCAGGGAAGATTTTTAGTATCAGGAGAATGTTTTTGAGTGTCAGGGAAAGGTGTTGTATGTCAGCATAGAGCAGTCACAGGAGCATCATAATATTCCCAATTGTAGGTCCGCAATCATACAGTCCGTTAGCGGACACTTGGATAAGGCAAAGCCAAGCTGATATGCTTGAGGTAAGTTTGATAGGTTTTTGCGTTACATCCAGTCCACCAACGATATGTATCGATAAACATGCTTTCTAACAATAAAATTTTTGCAGTTCTGGCACGAGTCAATCTGGGATCCGGAGTTACGGTACCTGTTAGAGGCAAACTGCCTACATAGTTGCCAACAAACAGCCAGTTGCCATGACAACCCGAAGCAGCCGGCCGCGGGTTGGCGCCTATTCAATCTCACCAAGTCAGACATGAGCCTGCGAGACCCGGCCGGCCAGCGGGTGCTATTGATCGCCAGCGCGCTGCGCAATCTGGTGCTGGACGAGCCGGGGAACGCCGTCTTGGCCTCCAGATCGCCGCCGACCCTCCGCCTGCTGCTGCTCTGCCTCGCCAGTCGGCACGCCGCGCTCCGGCACCTCGCGTTGGACGCGCTGACGGTCCTGCCGTTGGTTGGCAGCAGCGAGGGTCTTCGGCAGGCGCTGATCTGGGCTGTGAGCGGCTGCGTGCTCAGCCAGGACAGGCAGATGGCGGTGCGGGGTGAGCAGAGAGTTGGGAGTGACCAGATGGCTAAGTCTGATTGCTCGAGAGTGACTAGATAGTTAGGTTAGATTTAAGACTAAATAGAATGGGAGTGACAAGACTAAATAGAATGGGAGTGACAGGACTACATAGAATGGGAGTGACAAGACTAAATAGAATGGGAGTGACAAGACTAAATACTCGTAGAATGGGAGTGACAAGACGAAGCAGAATGGGAGTGACAGGACTACATAGAATGGAAGTGACAAGATGAAAATAAATGGGAGTGACAAGACTAAATCGAATGGGAGTGACAAGACTAAATACTCGTAGAATGGGAGTGACAAGATGAAGCAGAATGGGAGTGACAGGACTACATAGAATGGAAGTGACAAGATGAAAATAAATGGGAGTGACAAGACTAAATCGAATGGGAGTGACAAGACTACATAGAATGGGAGTGACAAGACTAAAAAGAATGAGAGTGACAAGACTACATAGAATGGGAGTGACAAGACTAAATAGTATGGGAGTGACAATACTAAATAGTATGGGAGTGACAAGACTAAATAGAATGGGAGTAACAAGACTAA
Source organism: Macrostomum cliftonense (assembly GCA_950096795.1). Taxonomy (NCBI): domain Eukaryota; kingdom Metazoa; phylum Platyhelminthes; family Macrostomidae; genus Macrostomum; species Macrostomum cliftonense. The sequence goes on along the minus strand of CATNEM010000313.1, from coordinate 105,001 downwards.
ATAGAATGGGAGTGACAAGATGAAAAAAATGGGAGTGACAAGATGAAAACGAATGAGAGTGACAAGACTAAATCGAATGGGAGTGATAAGACTACATAGAATGGGAGTGAAAAAGAATGGGAGTGAAAAGATGAGAATGAATGGGAGTGACAAGACTAAATCGAATGGGAGTGATAAGACTACATAGAATGGAAGTGAAAAAGAATGGGAGTGACAAGATGAGAATGAATGGGAGTGACAAGGCTAAATCGAATAGGAGTGACACGACTAAATAGAATGGGAGTGACAAGAATAAATAAAATGGGAGTGACAAGATGAAAATAAATGGGAGTGACAAGACTAAATAGAATGGGAGTGACAAGACTAAATAGAATGGGAGTGACAAGACTAAATAGAATGGGAGTGACAAGATGAAAATAAATGGGAGTGAGAAGACTAAATAGAATGGGAGTGACAAGACTAAATAGAATGGGAGTGACAAGACTAAATAGAATGGGAGTGACAAGACTAAATAGAATGGGAGTGACAAGACTAAATAGAATGGGAGTGACAAGACTAAATAGAATGGGAGTGACAAGACTAAATAGAATGGGAGTGACAAGATGAAAATAAATGGGAGTGAGAAGACTAAATAGAATGGGAGTGACAAGACTAAATAGAATGGGAGTGACAAGACTAAATAGAATGGGAGTGACAAGACTAAATAGAATGGGAGTGACAAGACTAAATAGAATGGGAGTGACAAGACTAAATAGAATGGGAGTGACAAAGTAGAGTGATAGTGACAAGATTTAATAGCCTCGAAGCGACAAGACTGCAGGGCTAGAAAAGCATGTTTTCCCTCGAATAGCAGTCTCATTAAACTATTATCATCCGATTAAAAGTGACGCAACTCCCGCAGGCCTGGAGCTGCTGGCTCGCCTGGCCCAACAGCCCGAAAACGCCGATTGGCTGGCCGCTGAGCTGCCCGACTCCGTCTTGGCCGCCTTGTCGCCGCTGCTGCTGCTGCCCGACCTGCAGCTGATGCTGGCCGCGCTGGACGCGATCTACTGCTTGGCCGGGCTTGGCGGCCAAGCGGCCAGCCGGTTGGTGGAGTCGGATTGGCCGAACCTGCTCCGGGTGCTGCTGGAGCTGCTCAGCTTTGAGGCCTCGCAGGTTGGCGATAGCGGCCTCATCGGTATCCGGGTCTATCAGGCTGGCCTAGCCGAGGAATCAAATCGCCGAGGCCAGACTGGCTTTGATGTTGCCGCCGCGAACCAACACAGCCAGACTGGCTTTGATCTTGCCGCCGCGAACCAACGCAGCCAGACTAGCTTTGATCTTGCCGCCGCGAACCAACGTAGCCAGACTGGCTTTGATGTTGCCGCCGCGAATCAACGCAGCCAGACTGGCTTTGATCTTGCCGCCGCGAACCAACGCAGCCAGACTGGCTTTGATCTTTCCGCCGCGAACCAATGCAGCCAGACTGGTTTTGATCTTGCCGCCGTGGATAGCTTGAAGCCAAGCAGCCAAAATGGCTTTGATTGTACAGGCTCAGCCGCAACTAAATCCGTACTAGAGTCTGATCCACGACTCCGTGCTAATCAATGGTTGAAATTGCGCTTCCAATCCAGCTTTGATGTCGCCGCCGCCTTTGATGGAGCCGCCAGCGCTGCCGCCGTTTATGCAGAATATGCGGCCCAATGCACTGATTTGACCAAGCTGACAATGACTGAGTTCTACGATCTAGTCGGGTGAGCAGGCTCTCAAGCCGCAAAAGTTTTTGGTGGAAAGAAATTACATAATTATCGATTTGCATTGAGCTGAAGGTGAGTAAGTCTAAATCGCTTTATTCCTTGTCTTATACGCAGAGAAATCTGGCCGCAAGCAGCTGTCATTCATCGAAAACGGTCGCATCAGTTAGAAATGAAAGATCAATCAGAAATTGAGACTGGCTCAAAGGTGATGAAGCTGGACGGAGGCGGCTTGCAGCTGACTGACCAGGTCGTACAGAAGAACGGCGTGGCAAATGGGCACTCAGTTGAGGAAGAGGCGCAGCCTGCGAAACAAACTGGGTAATTTCGAAACTTCATAAATTCCAAGACAATCTGCCATCCCTACTCACCAATCTGCCATCCCTACCCACCAATCTGCCATCCCTACCCACCAATCTGCCATCCCTACCCACCAATCTGTCATCCCTACCCACCAATCTGCCATCCCTACCCACCAATCTGTCATCCCTACCCACCAATCTGCCATCCCTACCCACCAATCTGTCATCCCTACCCACCAATCTGCCATCCCTACCCACCAATCTGCCATCCCTAACCTACCAATCTGCCATCCCTACCCACCAATCTGCCATCCCTAACCTACCAATCTGCCATCCCTAACCTACCAATCTGCCATCCCTACCCACCAATCTGCCATCCCTACACACCAATCTGCTATCCCTACCCACCAATCTGCTATCCCTACCCACCAATCTGCCATCCCTAACCTACCAATCGGCTATCCCTAACCTACCAATCAGCCATCCCTACCCACCAATCTGCTATCCCTAACTACCAATCTGCCATCCCTAACCTACCAATCTGCCATCCCTAACCTACCAATCTGCCATCCCTACCCACCAATCTGCCATCCCTAACCCACCAATCTGCCATCCCTAACCCACCAATCTGCCATCCCTAACCTACCAATCTACCATCCCTACCCACCAATCTGCCATCCCTACCCACCAATCTGCCATCCCTACCCACCAATCTGCCATCCCTACCCACCAATCTGCCATCCCTACCCACCAGCGCCAACGGACAACCAGGCCCGCAACAGCAGCAGCAGCCGCCCTTAGTGATTCGGATCACCCTGCCAAAGCCGAAGCCGCCGCTCGGCCTGCTGTGCGAGTGGGACGGCTGCTGGCACTGCGGAGACACCCCGGCCCGGGTGCTGCACCACGTGTACACCGCCCACCTGCTGCCCGGAGCCGTCGGCTGCCGTTGGCGCGGCTGCGATCCTGGCAAACGCGGCACCCTGTCGCTGCTGTCGCACGTGCAGGAGCGGCACTGCAGCGAGGCCGCTCTCGGCGAGTCTCTTCGAAGACGACGCCAGGAGGCTCTGGACGCCGCGGCCTGCCATCAGCTGCCGACAATTGTGGCTAATCCGGCCACGGCGGAGTCGGCCGCAGCAAAGTCTAGAATCCAGCACCTCCCGGATGACGCTGCCAAGTTGGCCATCCATCGGCTGAGCGAGACTAATCTATCGGCAGGGCAGCCGATTGATGAGGAGGGTCCGGTGACTCGGCACATTCGGCTAACTTCGGCGCTGACTGTGCTGCGGCTGGCGCGCGGCGTGCCGGCGGCGCGGCGTTTCCTGCGCGGCCAACTGGCGCGACTGGCGGAAATTGCGCTGGCTGGCGGCGAGGCGGCCGAGACTGTGGCCCAATGCCTGGCGGAGACTGCCTGAAGACTGCCTGAAGTCCTGAAGTTTGTGACCCAGTACCTGAGAAGACTGCCTGAAGTCCTGAAGTTTGTGACCCAGTACCTGAGAAGACTGCCTGAAGTACTGAAGTTTGTGACCCAGTACCTGAGAAGACTGCCTGAAGTCCTGAAGTTTGTGACCCAGTACCTGAGAAGACTGCCTGAAGTCCTGAAGTTTGTGACCCAGTACCTGAGAAGACTGCCTGAAGTCCTGAAGTTTGTGACCCAGTACCTGAGAAGACTGCCTGAAGTTCTGAAGTTTGTGACCCAGTACCTGAGAAGACTGCCTGAAGTTCTGAAGTTTGTGACCCAGTACCTGAGAAGACTGCCTGAAGTCTGTCCTCCAATGCCTGAATAGACTATCTGAAGTTCTGAAGCTTGTTACTGCCGCCTGAAGTCCTGAAGATCGATGTTTCAGAGCCTAACGTTAATTTCTCATGGTCCTTATTGAGAGCGTGATAAAGAGTGCCTGAAGGTTCCGGTGCTCGTACTTTGTGGTACAATTCAACGTACATTTGCATATCCAGTATAGTAAAAGCCAGCTAATTTGAGGCCCTAAACCGAGAGACTTGCTGACGTAACGAATTCTCTGTGCTGATAGCACAAAACATTCAGACAATCCAACATGTAAATTGCGTAATACCCATATCAATCACTTATTTATTTGACCTGCTAACTAAACAGCAATCGCATTGCATTTTTGCAACCAATGTATTTAGATGCAAATTTTTATTTAACATTCATACTTATGGAATTTATCAAATAAACTGGTCTATTGCACTTTCTGCTAATCCTTTTTATGTCAATGAACCCGAGTAACTAAGGCAGTGGCTGCACCAACTGAATCACTCAAGGTGATGGCTGCTCCAACCGAATGACTCAAGGTGATGACTGCACCAAAAGAATCACTCAAGGTGACAGCTGCACCAACTGAATCACTCAAGGTGTGGCTGCACCAACTGAATCACTTAAGGGGGTGGCTGCACCAACTGAATCACTCAAGGTGATAGCTGCACCAACTGAATCACTCAAGGTGATAGCTGCACCCACTGAATCACTCAAGGTGACAGCTGCACCAACTGAATCACTCAAGGTGTGGCTGCACCAACTGAATCACTCAAGGTGACAGCTGCACCAACTGAATCACTCAAGGTGACTAGCTGCACCAACTGAATCACTCAAGGTGATAGCTGCACCCACTGAATCACTCAAGGTGACAGCTGCACCAACTGAATCACTCAAGGTGTGGCTGCACCAACTGAATCACTCAAGGTGACAGCTGCACCAACTGAATCACTCAAGGTGACTAGCTGCACCAACTGAATCACTCAAGGTGACAGCTGCACCAACTGAATCACTCAAGGTGACAGCTGCACCAACTGAATCACTCAAGGTGACAGCTGCACCAACTGAATCACTCAAGGTGTGGCTGCACCAACTGAATCACTCAAGGTGATAGCTGCACCAACTGAATCACTCAAGGTGATAGCTGCACCAACTGAATCACTCAAGGTGATAGCTGCACCAACTGAATCACTCAAGGTGATAGCTGCACCAACTGAATCACTCAAGGTGATAGCTGCACCAACTGAATCACTCAAGGGGTGGCTGCACCAACTGAATCACTCAAGGTGATAGCTGCACCAACTGAATCACTTAAGGTGATAGCTGCACCAACTGAATCACTCAAGGTGATAGCTGCACCAACTGAATCACTCAAGGTGATAGCTGCACCAACTGAATCACTCAAGGTGATAGCTGCACCAACTGAATCACTCAAGGTGTGGCTGCACCAACTGAATCACTCAAGGTGATAGCTGCACCAACTGAATCACTCAAGGTGATAGCTGCACCAACTGAATCACTCAAGGTGATAGCTGCACCCACTGAATCACTCAAGGTGATAGCTGCACCAACTGAATCACTCAAGGGGTGGCTGCACCAACTGAATCACTCAAGGTGATAGCTGCACCAACTGAATCACTCAAGGTGATAGCTGCACCAACTGAATCACTCAAGGTGATAGCTGCACCAACTGAATCACTCAAGGGGTGGCTGCACCAACTGAATCACTCAAGGTGATAGCTGCACCAACTGAATCACTTAAGGTGATAGCTGCACCCACTGAATCACTCAAGGTGATAGCTGCACCAACTGAATCACTCAAGGTGATAGCTGCACCAACTGAATCACTCAAGGTGACAGCTGCACCAACTGAATCACTCAAGGTGTGGCTGCACCAACTGAATCACTTAAGGGGGTGGCTGCACCAACTGAATCACTCAGGGTGATAGCTGCACCAACTGAATCACTCAGGGTGATAGCTGCACCAACTGAATCACTCAAGGTGATAGCTGCACCCACTGAATCACTCAAGGTGATAGCTGCACCAACTGAATCACTCAAGGGGTGGCTGCACCAACTGAATCACTCAAGGTGATAGCTGCACCAACTGAATCACTCAAGGTGATAGCTGCACCAACTGAATCACTCAAGGTGATAGCTGCACCAACTGAATCACTCAAGGTGATAGCTGCACCAACTGAATCACTCAAGGTGTGGCTGCACCAACTGAATCACTTAAGGGGGTGGCTGCACCAACTGAATCACTCAGGGTGATAGCTGCACCAACTGAATCACTCAGGGTGATAGCTGCACCAACTGAATCACTCAGGGTGATAGCTGCACCAACTGAATCACTCAAGGTGATAGCTGCACCAACTGAATCACTCAAGGTGATAGCTGCACCAACTGAATCACTCAAGGTGATAGCTGCACCAACTGATTCAGCAGCAAAATGAAAAGCAAAGCAAAATAAAAGCGGCATTTTCAATCACAGAAACTGGCATTCCTTAACAAGAATAAACAAGTTTTATTGAGTCTGTTTTGCAAGCGCGATTTGCGTCAACTCTGAATACGCCATGCTTACTACTTGTAGTAGGCAGATCAGCTTAAATTTGTTTGGAAATGAGCGCACAAAGAAGTCCGAAAACCAAGCATGGCCAAGTAAGAAAACACGGGCGCTGTGAAAGGATTGCATTAGTCAAAAAAGGAAGAATCCCACACCGAAAAACAAAATTGCGCCCAGAAGAAATTTAACAAAACTGGCCAAAGCAGTTTCGGCCCTGAGCAGTTTAGTTCTACAGTTCCAACAATTCAACAACCCTCACCAAAATTTGCTACTTTCGATACATATCGCCTCAAACGTAACAAAAAACTCAAATGCTCCTTAAAACACAACGTGAAACATAAATACGATTCGCAATCAAATTAAGTTGCCGCCAAAGTGGGAAATAAGCGTCGCAAAATGTAAGCAACTGGATCTGGGCTCGCTAATGCACAGGCTCAATGAAAACAATACAGATTTTTACAGTCTTAACTTTCAAATATTTAAACAAGCAGCGAAAGAAGCATTCGATATACAAAGAATGCAGACGAATTCACAGCAGTTTAAATTTGTCTTTTTTTATCAATTAACTGTTCACTGACCCGCTTACACACAGAATAAACTTAATTTTGACACAGTTGGATGAAATTTTACATGCGCATGCAAATTTGTGGGCGAAAATTATTAATAACGTTGCGACCTGGCCTGATATAATTGTTATTAACGTTTATCAAATCCTAGCGTTATAAATAATAAATTATTGTTATCGATACATATCGGTGTTTACGATTATTTGATAAACAATTGCGATCGATACATATCGGACTTAGAAACATTTGATGAAGCCACAGAACTTGGATTTTATCGATAAATATGAGCTTTACTATTTTGAATTAAGATTTTTTATGCATAGTGATTTATCAGCAAACAGTTAAGCTCTTTATCGATATATATCAGATGATGTCAGTTTAGTATAAAGTTACTTATCGATACATATCGGATGATATTAGCTTCGTATAAATTTACCTATCGATACATATCGGGTGATACTAGTTTCGTATAAAGTTACATATCGATACATATCGGGTAATATCAGCTTGGTATACAGTTACCTATCGATACATATCGGATGATATCATTATCGCATTAAGTTACTTATCGATACATACCAGATGATATTAGCTTCGTATAAAGTTACTTATCAATACATATCGATGCATATCGGATGATATTAGCTTCGTATAAAGTTACCTATCGATACATATCGGGTGATATTAGTTTCGTATACAGTTACTTATCGATAAATATCGGATGATATCAGTTTCTTATAAAGTTACACATCGATACATATCGGGTGATATTAGCTTCGTATACAGTTACTTATCGATAAATATCGGATGATATCAGTTTCTTATAAAGTTACACATCGATACATATCGGGTGATATTAGTTTCGTATACAGTTACTTATCGATAAATATCGGATGATATCAGTTTCTTATAAAGTTACACATCGATACATATTGGGTGATATTAGCTTCGTATAAAGTTACCTATCGATACATATCGGATGATATCATTATCGCACAAAGTTACTTATCGATACATATCGGTTATTGACAATAACAAATGTGCATATCGAATCTCTGTGCAATTTTTCAGCCAGCAGCTGGCAGCAGCTCAGCGCAGCTCAGTCTGATTCTCCCTGTACAGTTCGAGTCCGTGATTAATGGCGGCCACAGCTCGAAGCGCCGCCTCGGCACTGTCGCATCGGATTCGAGCTCGAGTCTGCCTATCGGTGATGTTCAATTCAATGCAATCGGCGGTTCCGACGCTTTGACCGCCCCGATCGGCTGGATCGTGCGGCCGGCAATAGATAATGTCGGCGTAGCGGGCCTGCATCAGGACGCTGTCCTGGCTGGGCCGCTCCTTGTACTTGAGCAGGTAGACGCCGCGGTCGGAGATGATGATCCAGACGGAGGCGGAGTAGCTAGCCCGGATCGGCATGCTAGTCAGGTAGCGCTCGGTCAAGTCGCAGCTGTTCAGCTTGTACAGCACAGCCTGCCAGTAGGCGTCCTCGGAGTTGTACTGCTTCAACAGCCGGTCCAAGCCGGCCGGACAGCGGGGCCGGCGGCGCGGCTCGACGCCGTGTCGATCGGCTGAGCTGCCAGTTTTGTCGCGAATGCTTGATGAGACCTCCGAGGCCAGGTCGAGAACGCCAGCCACCGGCTTCGTGACGGTGCCGATTAGGCCTTTGCCGACGCCGAAAACGAAGCCCTGCGGGTGAGGTTTGTGGGATTGGTGTCTATTGAGAATGTTAGATTCATCCAATACACATAGTAGTCGAGTGGTTAGGGCATCTGCCTTATGACCAGAAGGTCGTGGGTTCGAGCCCCAGCTGTAGGAGAAATTTTTTTCCCCTTGAGGAAGGTAATTAATCACCCATTGTTTCCGTTCACCCAGCTGAGATCGGATACCATTCTGAGCTGGGAAAATTTAGGTTGGGTGTTGCGGCCGCTCCAGCCCGTCAGGACTGAACAGCTGTACACAGCCCTCTGATGCACTGCGATTGCTGGGTGTCTGCATTTCTTTGATGCATTTTATTGCTATAAAGGTTTCAAATAGCTACGAGAAACAAAAAAACAGACAGACAGACAGACAAACAGACAGACAGGCAGACAGACAGACAGACAGACAGACAGACAGACAGGCAGACAGACAGACAAACAGGCAGACAGACAGACAGGCAGACAGACAGACAGGCAGACAGATAGACAGGCAGACAGACAGACAGACAGACCGACAGACAGGCAGACAGACAGACAGACAGGCAGACAGACAGTCAGACAGACAGACAGACAGACAGGCAGGCAGACAGACAGACCGACAGAGACACAGACAAATGGACAGACAGAAAAAGACAGGCTGACAGACAGACAGATATATAGATAGTACGATAGTACAACAGAGAAAACAGCTGTACGAGCGTATGCAGCAAGCAATGCATAAGGTGAGGGAATGGCTAAATTCAGCCGAGGCTTTTCATACGAGTTAGTTGAGTAAAGCGTTTTTTACTCACGGACTGACCACCTGGGGTGGGCGAGATAGATTCTACCTAGACCTACAGCGTGCTCGCATGTGCAAATGCGGCAAACAGTTATAATCAAAAGCGCTGAGGAGGTGGGCGCACGTTGCCTTCTAAATGAACGGCCGTTCAGAGAACTGGATAGAAAAAAATGAGCGCAGAGGGACGAGGTGGGGAGGAGAGAGAAAGGTGAGGACAGACCTCACGCACTGTACTCTCGCTCCTTCGCTCTGTCCCGAAACGCAATGGTCTCACTTATCTGCAGAGAGAGGACAGAGAGAGAAACAACCCCCCACCTGTACTCCGCCCGTCCACCCCGTTTTCTGCAGCATTACAAACTGGCTCACCCACCCAAAAAAAACTTAAGAAATTTCTCCAACGCGGAAGCGATAGTGTCTGTCTTTAACTGCCAAGCAAGAATCATGCTTCAAACTTGGCTGGCACTATTATTAATGCTCTGCTGGCAGCCGTCGGCAGTCATCAGCCAAATGAACACCTGCTTGAAGCCTAGTGGCTGTTCCAGCGACGAGTGTTGCTTCAACATAGTGCCAAAAACTGGCGAAATCTGTCATCCGATAAGGCCCTGCTACGAGCCATTCTCCAAGGATTGCTGCTTGAATACGCGAGTAGCGTTCACTACTAATGGCAAAATGTACGGCTACGCAATCATACTGGACGATCCGTATTCCTACAGGGACAAGGGCAATCGGTTTTTGCAAATCTGGCTAGGCGTGCCCTACGCTAAGCCGCCAACTAGGGGCAATAATCTGCGCTTTATGGAGCCAATGCCGCCGGATTATACGGACAAATGGGACGCCACTTACTACAGGTGAGTAATTGATTGATTGACAAGGGCTCAAACCTACTGACGGACCACCTAAATTGAAAGACCGCTGAAGGAAGTAGACGAGCTCAAACTGAAGGAGGTAGAGGAGCTCAAACTGAAGGAAGTAGAGCAGCTCAAACTGAAGGAAGTAGAGCAGCTCCAACTGAAGGAAGTAGAGCAGCTCAAACTGAAGGAGGTAGAGGAGCTCAAACTGAAGGAAGTAGAGCAGCTCAAACTGAAGGAAGTAGAGCAGCTCCAACTGAAGGAAGTAGAGCAGCTCAAACTGAAGGAAGTAGAGCAGCTCAGTCTGAAGCAAGTAGAGCAGCTCAAACTGAAGGAAGTAGAAGCTCAAACTGTAGGAAGTAGAGCAGCTCAAACTGAAGGAAGTAGAGGAGCTCAAACTGAAGGAAGTAGAGGAGCTCAAACTGAAGGAAGTAGAGCAGCTCAAACTGAAGGAAGTAGAGCAGCTCAAACTGAAGGAAGTAGAGCAGCTCAAACTGAAGGAAGTAGAGCAGCTCCAACTGAAGGAAGTAGAGCAGCTCAAACTGAAGGAAGTAGAGCAGCTCAGACTCAAGGAAGTAGAGGAGCTCAAACTGAAGGAAGTAGAGCAGCTCAAACTGAAGGAAGTAGAGCAGCTCAAACTGAAGGAAGTAGAGAAGCTCAAACTGAAGGAAGTAGAGAAGCTCAAACTCAATGAAGTAGAGGAGCTCAAACTGAAGGAAGTAGAGCAGCTCAAACTGAAGGAAGTAGAGCAGCTCAAACTGAAGGAAGTAGAGCAGTTCAAACTCAAGGATCGCTGAAGGAAATATACTGTAGTTACACCTCAGGGAATTAGCTGAGCCCCAAATGTTCCGAACTTCATTTTTTCCTTTAGTAGCTCTTAGACAATAATATTTCTAAATCTGCTGTTCTTCGCCACACCTAAAGGCCGTCGTGCCCACAGCCGCTGGACCGGCTGCAAGGCCTTACAAATCCAGTAACAGACGAGGACTGCCTCTATCTAAACATATTCGTTACTAACACAACGCTTGATGAGGCCAAGTCCAACTTGTATCCCATCCTGGTATTTATCCACGGCGGGGAGCACATCTATGGATCCGCCCAATTCACGCCTGGCCACGTGCTGGCTCAGACCAACATCATGGTGGTCACTGTGCAATACAGGCTCAACGCGTTCGGTTACCTCAGACTGGAGGGCAGCGAGGCAACGGGCAATTTCGGCTTGCTTGATCAGGTTTGAAAATTGAAAATTACTTATTTTACTAGATTTAGACGTTCCTATTGATAGTGCCTTCTAGATATTGTTTGCGATTGCTAGATATCGCTTCCAAGTGATAGACATGGCTTCCGAATGCTAGATATCGCTTCCAAGTGATAGACATGGCTTCCGAATGCTAGATATGGCTTCCGAATGCTAGATATGGCTTCCGAATGCTAGATATGGCTTTCGAATGCTTGATATGGCTTTCGAATGCTTGATATAGCTTCCGAATGATAAATATCGCTTCTGAATGATAGATATGACTTCCGAATGCTAGGTATGGCTTTCGAATGCTAGGTATGGCTTTCGAATGATAGATATGGCTTCTGAATGATAGATATGGCTTCCGAATGATATATATGGCTTCCGAATGATAGATATGGCTTCCAAATGATAGATATGGCTTCCGAATGCTAGATATAGCTTATGAATCCTAGATGTCGCTTCAGAATTTTAGAGATCGTTCCTAATACCAGAGACAGCTTCGGAGTCGTTCCTATATTTTCCGATAGATAATCACATAATCTTTCTTCCCCCCAACATCTGTACTCCCAGGTGCAAGCGCTGCGCTACCTACAAATGGAGGCGGACAAATTCCGCGGCGATCGAACCCGGGTCACCCTAATGGGCCACGGGTCCGGGGCCGGCGACGTGGCCCTGCACAGCATGTCGCCGCTAAGCGGCCTGTACGCTGAGCCGCTGTTCCATCGGGCCGTCTGGCTATCCGGCAGCGACCTGATGTGGGGCGGCTTCACCATCTATCCGGGGGAGTCGCAGCGCTACGCGCTGGAATTGGCTGTCAAAACCGCCTGCAACAATCAGGAGCCGGGGGAGATGCTGAGCTGTCTGAGGCAGCGAACACACCACGAGCTGGCTAACGCGGCGAGTGATAGTCAAGTGCACGAACGATCTTGGCTTGGCAAGCCGTGGAGTCCCACAGTTGATGGTAAGTAGTTCTGCGAATTCTGTAACATTTGATCACGCGCTTTATTCTCCTATTCGGGAATCGAACCCATGACATTGCGGTCTCACTCTGACGTCCTTAACCACTAGGCTATACGAACCACCGTTACGATAATTAATAAATGATTAATATACAACTTGGCAACCAACTAGGCAAGTTCATCTTGGACACGCCTGAGAACCTTCGCCGACAAGGCCGATTCGCTCACATGCGCGTCATCGGCGGCGTCGCCTGGGACGACGGCGCCCATTTCACTACCGACCTGCCTGGCGTAGTTGAAAACGCCAGCCTATCAGCGGCGCTATTTAAAGAACGCGTACTAAACATATCGTTAGCCGTGTTCCCGCACGACGAGCACGCCATAGCCAACGCTATTGAGTTTGAGTACACGGACTGGGCCGCTACTGATAACGACACGGCGCGGCTGCAGATGCTGCGCGATCTCTACTCGGACAGGTGAGCAACTAGCCAGAGCTCATGGCATTGCCGACTTGACTTGACTTAGCTGCAGGGAGGTCCCAGAGGGGACGCAGGCATTGCCGACACTTCCCAAATCCAAAACTTCCAAATTTCGACGCTTCGCTCAGTACCAAAACTTCCCAATACCAATGACGAAACTTCCCCCAATGATGACACTTCCCCCAATACCGACACATCCCCCAATGATGACACATCCCCCAATGATGACACTTCCCCCAATACCGACACATCCCCCAATGATGACACATCCCCCAATGATGACACTTCCCCCAATACCGACACATCCCCCAATGATGACACTTCCCCCAATGACGACACTTCCCCCAATACCGACACATCCCCCAATGATGACACTTCCCCCAATGACGACACTTCCCCCAATACCGACACATCCCCCAATGATGACACATCCCCCAATGAGGACACTTCCCCCAATACCGACACTTCCCCCAATGATGACACTTCCCCCAATACCGACACATCCCCCAATGATGACACATCCCCCAATGATGACACATCCCCCAATGATGACACATCCCCCAATGATGACACATCCCCCAATGATGACACATCCCCCAATGATGACACATCCCCCAATACCGACACATCCCCCAATGATGACACTTCCCCCAATGAGGACACTTCCCCCATGACGACACTTCCCCCAATACCGACACATCCCCCAATGACGAAACTTCCCCAATGACGACACTTCCCCCAATGACGACACTTCCCAATACCGACACTTCCCCAATACCGACACCTCTATTCCGACACTTCATTCCTGTATCTAGCATTTTTGTTTACGAATTATTTGACGCAGGTACTACGGCAGCGGGCTAATACGCAGTCTTCGCTACCACGCGGACAAGCGACCAATAAAAAACTTCACGCAAATGTACGTATTCAAGTATCGCAGCCAGAACGACCCGAAAAGCCGCTACTTGGGCGCCTATCACGGAAGCGACCTGCAGTACATCTTCGGCCTGCCCTATCTAAACGCATCAAATTGGACAGATTTGGGCCTGCGGCAGCCGAATTTTGGCTACGCCGATCTCGACACGAACATGACCGACTACATGATGTACTTTATTAGCAACTTCGTCATACACGGCAACGCCACCCCGCAGCTAGTGAGAAATTTCACCTGGGACACGTTTCGTTGGAATAATCGAACGTACTTTCAGCTGAATATTCAGGAGAATTTTGAGAACGATTTCAATTTGCTGCAAGATTTTCGCACCTATCACTACGCGTTTTGGAATAATTTCTTCCCGGATCTGGTGGTCCGGCCGGCCAGGATGACAACAATAATGCCTACGGCGGCCTATCTGGCCCAGTACAAGACCAGCATGTTCGCCCTAGCCGGTATATTAGCTACTATTGTTGTGCTTTTAGCAGGCCTATCTATTGTATTGTGCCGGCTAATGCGCGCGCGTCAGACAGTCTAGCCTATGATGATTGCCTTTCTAACAACAGCCTTTATGATTGCTTGTCTTGTATTTGCTATAATTTTTATTTAAAATGCTACTGATCGCCTACTTATAGTAGAGCGTATGGTATGTCTGTTTTATTTCGTTTAAATTTTAAAGCGAACGGCAAAATGAACCATAGAAAGTGTGTATAATAATGCTTGTATGGTATTTAAATGTTCTTGGATTTTATAAAATTTACTGATTTTTTGAACGCCAAATGCATGCATTCCCTTTGGCATTAGTAATTTTTGTTTCTAAATTATCAATCATTCCATAATTAAGAACGAATCTATTAAATTGAAAATCCTATAATTTGTAAATAGCGTTATAATGAGTCCTGCAGTTTTGTTTTCAAATTTTGTAGATCTTTACTCTAATCGTAAACATTCATACGAAATCCATTCCAAATAAACAGGTTTGTAATTTTTGAAACATTTTGATCTTAGGTGACTTTCAGCTTCTCTGTAAATTTGGTAAATAAATTTTCGTGAAATTTGTAATTTAGAGTCTACTTACTTCTTTACCAAACTAACTAAAAATAAGAATATTTTAAGCAGGTTTTTTCATTTTAAAACTTCAACTGAAGGCTCGTTTACGATATATACGTTACATATCGGCAATTTATCAACAGTGCTAAAATGACCAAAAACCACTTAAATTAAACAACTTTTACCAACTAGCAGTTTAATTAAAATAGAATAGCTTACAACTATTTATACTGTCCTTTCAGAACAGAAAATCTACCTCCCCTGTCTAGATGATTTCATTGAATATAAACCTGTTTACACTAAATACATAACATATCGGCAGCAAAATCAATTAGGCTTCATTCAAATAATTATGAATCGCATAACCCTGAAGGCTCAGATAATATTTTTACGTCCAAAAAATAATAAGACTCTTTTCGAACTTCAGACGAATTTAATCCGAACTTTGTTGGAAAAAAAATTGTGCCCCGTGTGAGGATCGAACTCACGACCTTCAGATTATGAGACTGACGCGCTACCTACTGCGCTAACGAGGCAGCTGGTTGCAGTAGGCACTGGCGAACAATTTAAACACAACCGTTTCCAAGGCCTTTTGGCTTTCCCAGTGAATGGAAGAACTTAGTGGGACGAAAATGAATGAAATACGGAGAGGATGAAAAATACCGGGAAGAAAATAACATTTTAAGGACAAAATTCAAGGCCAGTGTCCTAAAAAGTTAACATCACGTGACTCCACATGCATCCCATGAGAGGCAGTGAGTTTAGAATCCCTACCTCAAGGCCGCGCTCCGAGGCTCCGTAATACGGCTGAGTTATTATCGAGGTAATGCCGCCAATAATGCCGTGGCCAAAGCCTTTAAACCCGGCCGACCAGTGGCCGCGAAGGGTGCCAGATTTTGAGGCGTCCTCGCGCAATTTGCCCCGCTTAGCTAAATGCCTCTCGTCCATGTTGAGTATGGTGAGGCCGTCAGAAATGCTGCCGGTTACCTGTTAGGCAGTTTTGTGACAGTAAAATCAAATTGATGCTTGATAAGTCATCGCAACAAAACTAACCCCCGAACCATCACAAAATCACAACCTGACCAAACCCGAACCGTCACAAACTCACAACCTGACCAAACCCGAACCAACACAAACTCACAACCTGACCAAACCCGAACCGTCACAAAATCACAACCTGACCAAACCCGAACCGTCACAAAATCACAACCTGACCAAACCCGAACCGTCACAAAATCACAACCTGACCAAACCCGAACCAACACAAACTCACAACCTGACCAAACCCGAACCGCCACAAACTCACAACATGACCAAAACTCGAACCGTCACAAAATCACAACCTGACCAAACCCGAACCAACACAAACTCACAACCTGACCAAACCCGAACCGCCACAAACTCACAACCTGACCAAACCCGAAACTCACAACCTGACCAAACCCGAACCGTCACAAACTCACAACCTGACCAAACCCGAACCGTCACAAACTCCCTCACCTTGGCCGTGGTGTTGGAAACGCCGTGAAAGACGCCCTTCACCAGGCCCTTCACGTTGCCGTCGCGTATGAGGCCGGTGATGCCCTCGGACAGGTCCGTGAACAGGCCGACGGGATTGCCGAGGAAGTCCACCGAGCCGAGAATCATCATGGCTTGAGAGCGAAGCTCGTGCGAATAGTGCAACAGGGCCTCCCTTAGCAACATGTTGGCCGTCTCGAACAGGTGCTCGCGACGGAACACGGCCAGTTCAACTCGGGCGTCCTCGAATCCGACCAAATGACGCGCGTTCAGAGCCTCCTTGACTTGGCGAAGCTCCGGCGCCAGCTCCGACGACGGCCGGTAAACCGATAGGAGGATCCGGCCGGCTTCAATTTGCAACGAGCCGAAGTAGTAGCGCCGGCTGCGGGCGCACGCCTCGGCCACCTCGGCCACCGTGCTGGCGGAGCAGGGGGAAACGGGGGACTCTATTATTGGCGATTCGCATATTGGGAGTCTCTTACGCTGGGAGATACTCCTATTGAGGGATTCTCCTGTTGGGAGATTCTCATGTTGAGGGATTCTTACATTGGGAGATTCTTCTTCTGGGAGATTCTTATGTTAAAATATTCCCAAGTTGGGAGATTCTCCAATTGGTATATTCTAATGTTGGGATATTCTCCTGTTGGGAGATTCTTATGTTGGGAGATTCTCCTGTTGGGAGATTCTCATGTTGGGAGATTCTCCTGTTGGGAGATTCTCATGTTGGGAGATTCTGATGCTGAGATTATCCTATTGGGAGATTCTCCAGGTTGAGGGATTCTTACATTGGGAGATTCTCCAGATTGAGGGATTCTTACATTGGGAGATTCTCCTTCTGGGAGATTTTCATGTTGGGAGATTCCCATGTTGGGAGATTCTCCTTCTGTGAGATTCTCATGTTAGAAGATTCCCATGTTGGAGGATTCACATGATGAGGGATTCTTACATTGGGAGAGTCTCCTATTGGGAAATTCTGATTTTGGGATATTCTCAAGATGGGACATTCGCATATTGGGAGATTCGCATTTTGGTAGATTCTCCTATGGGGAGATTCTGATTCTGGGAGATTCTCCCATATTCTCATGTTGGGAGATTCTCATGTTAGGAGATTCTCACATTGGGAGATTCTGATAGGCAGCGATTCTCATGCTTGAAATTTTTTATACTTGGTGATAGGCGCGTCTGACGGTTCTTACACTGCCAGGCGACTTTTATTTTAGGAGATTCTCATATTGGACGACTCTCACAAAGGGAGATTCCAATTTTTGGCGCGACTTACATTACATTGGATAGGTTTCATAATGGTCGATTCTTATTTGAGAAGATTCTCGCAAAACAACAAGATAAAACAGGCAAACTGAGGCCCCTCACCGTTGCTGCTCAGTAAAGTCCAACTCTTCCAGCTCCGAGTCCAATTGTTGCTCGCGCTGGTGCAGGCCGAAGAACAGCGCCAACTTCCAGGCTAGCCGCTCCTCCAGGCAGAGCGACAGTCGGCCAATACGGGCGTGGCAGTATTGAAACACTTCGGCGTTCCAGCGCGGGCACAGGTCGCGTATCCAGGACAGGGTGAGCACTGGCTGCGGCGGCGGCGGCGGCTGCTGCTGCTGCTGCTGTTGCTGCTGCTTCTTTGGCGCCTCGTGAAACAGCAGCAACGGATATCCGGTATCAATCAGCTGATTGTCCGCCTGCAATCGTTCAAGCTCCAATTCCATAGCCTCGGAGCCGCGCACCCGTTGCAGCATGAGGCGCAAACCGGCCAGCGTGATGTACAACAGCTCCTCCTCAGGCTGCGAGTTCACCACCGATAGGCCAACGCCTAGCGGCAAATCCAAGTCCAGCCGGAGATTGCGGCGCCGACTATTGTGCAAGCTCAGGCTTGGCCGACGGTGCGATCGCAGCACCAGCCAGTCTTCGTCTTCCTCGACGTCCGGCTTCGACACAGTGACATCAGCGGCTGCAACGACGGCGTCCTCGTCGGAATCGGCAGCGTCAGTAATTAGCAGCACACGGGTTGGCCCGTCGGCGGTCACCTGTACAGTCAGCTGGCCGGACCCGTCCATGGTGCGTCTGGCCGCGAAGCAGGCGACAGTCGGATGGACGGAGGCGGCTCCGAAAGGACCGGCTAGGAGGGCGGCGCCGGGCTCCGAGCTGGCGGCGAAGGCGTACAGGCCGGCGCGGCAAACCAGGTGGCCCTCCTGGACGGGCGGCGGGGCGAGCAATTTTTGTGCGAGATGATAAATAGAATGCGTCACTGTTTTAGGTGACGGGATAGCGGATGCGTCACTGTTTTAGGTGACGGGAAAGCGGATGCTTCACTGTTTTAGGTGACGGGAAAGTGGATGCGTCACTGTTTTAGGTGACGGGAAAGCGGATGCTTCACTGTTTTAGGTGACGGGAAAGTGGATGCGTCACTGTTTTAGGTGACGGGAAAGCGGATGCTTCACTGTTTTAGGTGACGGGAAAGCGGATGCGTCACTGTTACAGGTGACGGGAAAGCGGATTCTTCACTGTTTTCACTGTTTAGGTGACGGGAAAGCGATGCGTCACTGTTGTCACTGTTTTAGGTGACGGGAAAGAGGATGCGTCACTGTTTTATGTGACGGGAAAGCGGATGCGTCACTGTTTTCACTGTTTAGGTGACGGGAAAGCGATGCGTCACTGTTGTCACTGTTTTAGGTGACGGGAAAGAGGATGCGTCACTGTTTTAGGTGACGGGAAAGCGGATGCGTCACTGTTTCAGGTGACGGGAAAGCGGATTCTTCACTGTTTTCACTGTTTAGGTGACGGGAAAGCGATGCGTCACTGTTGTCACTGTTTTAGGTGACGGGAAAGCGATGCGTCACTGTTGTCACTGTTTTAGGTGACGGGAAAGCGAATGCGTCACTGTTGTCACTGTTTTAGGTGACGGGAAAGCGAATGCGTCACTGTTGTCACTGTTTTAGGTGACGGGAAAGCGATGCGTCACTGTTGTCACTGTTTTAGGTGACGGGAAAGCGGATGCGTCACCGTTGTCACTGTTTTAGGTGACGGGAAAGCGGATGCGTCACTGTTGTCACTGTTTTAGGTGACGGGAAAGCGAATGCGTCACTGTTGTCACTGTTTTAGGTGACGAGAAAGCAAATGCGTCACTGTTGTCACTGTTCTAGGTGACGCAAAAGCGGATGGTTTACTTTTAGGTGAAATTTGATGACTTTTAGGTAAATAATTTGACTTTTAGCCCTCGGAAAAGCGGATGATCAACTTACTGGGAAAAATAATTGCGAAATTTACTCGCATTTTGTTTATTTGGATTTTAAGGTGCCGTTATTACCCAAAGCGTACATTATTAACATGATCAGAACCAAAATGCTAAAAATTCAACTGTATTTAGTGGGATCTAAACGAAATTAAAATTTGAATTTGGCTATTACTTCGAACAGCAGGAACGGCGAGAAGCGGATGTACAAGAAGAAGAACAAAAAAAGAAAAAGCAAGCCCCTAAGTGCAAGCAAAAACGATAGCGCCGTTGCGCCGGGCGGCAAGCAAGCAGTAGTGAGGCAGTTTGCCCCAATAGGCAGTCAGGCGGGCAGGCAGGCAGAGCTGGCACACACGCAGAGGCCAGGCCAGGCCAGGCTAAAAACCTTAAAGCAAGTTCACGAGTATGAACAACAAAATCCCAAACTTTCCGAGGCTGTATCTCCGAAACCAATTGACCAAATTTGATGAAATTTCACACACTAACGGTGCCGCATATTGTCCGCAATTGTGTCAAATTTCATCAATATCCGTCAATTAGAACATGTCAATAGTTGACGTCAAAGATTGTACTGTGTTATAAATTTTTCGCAAATTTCTATAAAACTTGCTAAGGAAATCGGCCTTTTTTAGCAACGAAACGCGCTAGATTGAAAAATTTTTGCACCAACGTGTAGCAAACATATCAGGCTTTCATAATAGTTAACTCAAATTTTGTCATTTCGCTTCTAGTAGAAATTCCGCGCTGTGTAGTGCATGTGCATATTATAATTTCTATCGCCTGAGACTTTGAGGCCGATTTTCTCCCAAAGCAATGGACCTATTCTAACAAAATTACACGACTAGATAGGCCTGGATGCGTACAATAAGATGGCATCATTAAAATCCGGTTGCTTCAATCATTAACATCTTATTTTTGCGTTCTAGCGCGACACCCTGACGTTTTGTTGGCCAGCTTGTCAATTCTTAGCTAGGCTCGCTTTGCGCGGGCAAAACAGCCTGAACACATTGATGCGGTCCAGTTTTTTAGCTATAAATAGATTCCTCTCCGGCCTGCCCCGGAGAGACCACTCTCAACCCCAGCCCCGGCGCGAAGAAAAGCTCTATATAGCCCAGGATAGGCACAACACACTACTAAGTTAACTCAGCTGCGACTAAACTGTTCTGTTAATTCCTTCGCCAACTGAAAACTGAACATGACGGACTCGTCGGCACCAGCTCCGGCCTCTGCGGCCGCCAAGGCCAAGAAGCCGCGCGCGCCAAAGAAGAAGGACGCCAAGCCGCGCAGCCACCCGTCCTACACGGACATGATTGTGAAAGCCATCGCCGCACTGAAAGATCGCAAAGGCTCCAGCCGTCAGGCCATCACTAAGTACCTGCGCGCTAATTATAAATTCGGCGCCGACGAGCGAGTGGACGCCTACGTGAAGGCGGCGCTGAAGGCCGGCTCCAAGAGCGGCCGCTTCGTCCACACCAAAGGCATCGGCGCCAGCGGCTCGTTCGCTCTAGGCGAGAAAAAGAAGGCCGTCGCCGCCGCCTCCTCCTCGGCGCCGAAGAAGGCCGGCGCCGCGGCCGGCAAGAAGAGGAAATCGTCGCCGGCAAAGAAGAAGACGCCAGGGACAGCGGCTGCTAAGAAACCGGCGGCCGGCGGAGCTAAGAAGAAGAAGGCCGCCTCGCCGGCTAAGAAGCGGGCTTCGTCGAAGAAGGCTGGCGCCGCCGCCGCCGCCCCCGCCGCTGCCGCTCCTGCCGCCGCCCCGGCAGCCGCCGCTGCCCCGGCAGCCGCCGCTCCTGCCGCCGCCGCCGCCCCGAAAAAAGCAGCGGCCGCCGCCAAGAAGCCGGCTAAATCGCCAAAGAAGAAGGCGGCGGCCCCGGCCAAGAAGAAGCCAGCGGCCGCTAAGAAGCCGAAGGCCAGCCCGAAGAAGAAGAAGGCAGCCGCGAAGAAGAAGTGAAAGCGAACAATCGTCTGAGAAATCTTTGTACATAATAATGACATACGAACAACATAGAAACTTAAATTTCTATTTAGCCTAACAGCTGTGTACATACAAATTAAACTAATAATAATAACCAGAAACAAAATTGGCAATGTTATTTATTCTCTAATCATATCGGTTTGTTTTATGATCCCACTTTACCTGATTAACTATTTTAATTAACTATTATAATAGCAGTAACAAACAAATAAAGCAAACTTATTTGGCAGCCTAATAATTATTTTTCTCTGTAAAAATTAAAAAACAATTTGTTTGAATTTTCGTAAAATAAATCAGTTAAAAACTTGAAAGAATCTATTAATTAATGAAATTGAATGATCAGTCTTTATGGCGTTCGTTTTCTAATGGCAATTAATTCACTGGAGTAGGGCCACAGGGCCCGCAGGTTCTAGAGGGGGGGGGGGCGAACAGGAAAACCCTCTAATTGGGTGGCTATTACGTAACAGATTTGGCGCAATAGTTAAGGAAAGACGCAGAACAGGCAGGCATTAGATTGAACATTTGAACCTTGAATAGAGGTCACCAACAGGGCCCATAAAATGATCTAACAACAATGCACAGCATCTAATATGAGATGAATTTGACAAGAAAAGAAAAGGAGAAATGGAATGTGACTAGGGTTGGGAGGGAGGTGATAAAAGCATGACTCACGGCGGTGGAGCGCCACTCCTGAGTCCAGGCACGCTTGACGTCGCGCTTGGCTAGGCGCAGCGGATCGTGCCCGGGCTTGCTCGGCCTGGAGGCGATGCAATCAACGTCAAGGGCGTAGCAATTGGCCGGCGGCGTGTCCGATTTTGGTTGGCGCGGATCGCGCGGCGGCATCGTGCCTTCGTGGATGAACACGCCGTAGCCGTCGCTAACGGGCTGCCAGCGCCATAGCTGGCTGCGCTTGCCGTCCACCTGCGGCGCAATGGGGCTTGGCTTTGGGGTTTCTGGCGATTGCTTGCGACTGTCTGTCTGTCTGTCTGTCTGTCTGTCTGTCTGTCTGTCTGTCTGTCTGTCTGTCAGTCTGTCTGTGGCTGCGTCTGTCTTTTTGTGTCTGTTTGCCGGTCTGTATCTTCAACTGCGCCTGTCCGTCTGTCTGTCTGCCTATCGGTCTGTCTGTGTCTGCGTCTGTATTTGCGTCTGTCAGAGTCTGTCTGTTATGCGTCTGCATTTTTGTGCCTGTGTCTGTCTTTGCGTGTGTCTGGCTGTCTGCTTGTGGCTTTTTCTGCATTTGCATGTGTCTGTCTGTGTCTTTGACTGCGCCTGTCTGTTTACCTGTCTGTCTGTCTGTCTGTCTGTCTGTCTGTCTGTCTGTCTGTCTCTGTCTGTGTGTCTGTCTGTCTGCCTGTCTGTCTGTCTGTCTGTCTGTCTGCCTGTCTGTCTGTCTGTCTGTCTGTCTGTCTGTCTGTCTGTCAGTCTGTATGTCATTTGTCTGTTTGTGTCTGCTTCTGTCTATTTTGCTGTCTATTCTGCTTCTTTTTGTATCTGTGACTGTCTGCCTTTTTGTTTCTGTTTCTACTCTTTTTGTCCGTGTGTGCGTGTGTTTGTGTGTGCTTGCCTCTTTATGCGCTTGTCAGTTTACCTGTCTCGCTGTCTGCTCATCTGTTTTTTTGTTCTGTACATTTTGCCCAACTAACTATTCCCGTTGAGATGAGCCAATGCTCGTGTAATCTACTACAAAAGCCTTTCGGCATCCTACTAAAGCAACAAAGCCAAAAGGAACCCAGCGGGACCTTTTTCCCCAGCAGCAGGCGCAGGTCAGGCGAGTCGCAGTCCAGCACGAGTTCGCACATGGTGCCAGCCGTGCAGAAAAGCGCTAAATCGTACAGAGTCTCGTAGCGCAGCTGGTCGCCAGCGCTGACGCAGTTCATATCGTAGGTGGCGCAGGAGCCGCCTGGCACGCTCAGGGTGATGTGCGGCTTTAAAGACGGCTCGTCTAGAGCGTAGGGCGCCGAAGCGCCAGGCCGTAAAACCGAGCGCAGTTCGGGGCCAGCCTGAGTCTGCCGATAAGTGACAGGCACCCGGCTGCGATTGTCAATGCGATAGGGCAGCGGCAGATTGTCCACGTCCGAGAAGATCACGTGAAACGTTGACCGGTGAACGGTCACTTCTACGCGAAGAAAATGCGGCGTCCGGCTGGCCAATAGGGCGCCGCCGACGGCCGCCGAGCGGAGCAACACGTGGGAGCTGGCCACTTCGTCGATACGAAATCCGCCAGACCAGGCGCAGGCGGCGTCCTGCTGGTGCCGCTGGTCGGCTAGGCGGACGCAGAGCAGCTTGTCTTTGTCGTCGCGCGTCCAATGAAAGGCCTGCGTTGGTTAGGCAGTTAGGTAGGTAGGTAGGTAGGTAGGTAGGTAGGTAGGTAGGTAGGTAGGTAGGTAGGTAGGTAGGTAGATGGGTAAGTAGATGGGTGGCTTGGTAGATAAATAGGTAGCTAGATAAGTAGATCGGTAAGTAGGTTGGTTGGTAGGTAGGTAGGTAGGTAGGTAGGTAGGTAGGTAGGTAGGTAGGTAGGTAGGTAGGTAGGTAGGTAGGTAGGTAAGTAGGAAGGTAGATAGGTGGGTAAGTAAGTGGGAACGAGCGGAGCGGAGCAACGTAAGTAGGAAAGTAGGAAAGTAGGTAATAGGGAGTGAGATAAATAGGTAGCTAGCTAAGTAGATCGGTAAGTAGGTTGGTTGGTAGGTAAGTAGGTAGGTAAGTAGGTAGGTAGGTACGTAGGAAGGTAGGTAGATAGGAAGGTAGGTAGATAGGTAGGTAGGTAGGTAGGTAGGTAGGTAGGTAGGTAGGTAGGTGGGTAGGTAGATAAGTAGGTACGAGGCAGGTAGCCATACCTGATAGCTGGTAGGCGGGCCAGTGATAGTGTGCTCAAAGGATCCGGTGCAATGCCTCTGCGCGTAGGCCAGAACATGGCTAGACCGGTTGTGCAGCTGGTAGCGCGAGGTGCAGGTGATGATGTTGCTGTGCCGGTAGCGGCCCCGGCCCGGCCGCATCTCCAAGCCGATGCTGTACACAAGATTTGGCAGCGATTGGTCGGCCGGTTTCATGTGCAATTGGCGCACAATGCAGCCGGGACTGTCCGGATGGAAGTGCTCGCACCACAGCGGCGTCCAATCAGCGTAGCCGCGTCTAACCGCGGCCGCAGCGGCAACACCGCCGGCTGGCTGCCAGTGCCGGCCAAGGCGCAGCGAGCAGTAGCGGCCGCTACCGCCAACGCCGCCGCCGCCGCCGCCGTCAGCTCCGCTGGCGCCGCCTCCACCAGACCCGCCGGCGGTGGCTCCGCCGACAGCGCCGCCGTTTGCTTCGCCGCCAGCAGCGGCCGACAAAGAGAACAGAAGCGGAGCGACGCATCTGGCGGCCTCGTGCTCGTCGCCTTGACCAGCCAGCGGTCCGCCATCATCGTAAGTCTATTGTTGATGGGATGGCAAGGGTGAAACAAAATGTGATTTAAAAGTAGTGCTGTCTGCAATTATTAAAACAAGTAATTTCATACGTCTTGTAAGACCCTAAGCAAATTAGCAACCCCTCTATTACTGTAAAGTCAGTAGGTCGCAACCCCTCTATGGATCGTGAAGTCAGCGGTAGCAACCCCTCTATGGATCGTGAAGTCAGCGGTAGCAACCCCTCTATGGATCGTGAAGTCAGCGGGTGGCAACCCCTCTATGGATCGTGAAGTCAGCGGGTGGCAACCCCTCTATGGATTGTGAAGTCAGCGGGTGGCAACCCCTCTATGGATTGTGAAGTCAGCGGGTGGCAACCCCTCTATAGATTGTGAAGTCAGCGGGTGGCAACCCCTCTATGGATTGTGAAGTCAGCGGGTGGCAACCCCTCTATGGATTGTGAAGTCAGCGGGTGGCAACCCCTCTATGGATTGTGAAGTCAGCGGGTAGCAACCCCTAACCATCTTTGATTACACATTAAAAAGCTTATGACTAGTATGCCAATAAAAGAAAAAAATCAAAAAAATTATTTTCCTTTTCGCCTACTTTAAGTAGCAAGTAATAGAAAAGAATGCAATTTTAACAAATTCCAGGTTGCATAAAAGAAGTCGAAGCTCGCACCAGTCAGGAATGTACTGCCCTGTATCGGCTAGCTGTGCGATTTATCGACGTAAATTGGGTAAAAATTTTTACAAAAAAGGCAACTGAAATACCCTTGACAAAAAGGGAGCTGCCAGATTAAATTCGCACATCGAATATATAAAAAACCGTTTAGCTGACCTTTGACCCGATTTTTTTGATAACAGCTTTATCATGCAGTTTCTAGATGGTTAAATATTTCGCAAAATATAACTGGAAATTGTATATTTTTTAAACATGTAAAATGAGATGAAGCTCAGAGAAGCTGGGGGCTAATTAATCCAGGTGAGAATGGCAGAACGCGCTAGACACTCACCTGCTTGATAATCAGCGGCAAGCCAGTCCGGTTAATCAGCCAATAGCAGGCGGACACGCTGATGCGGATGGGACCCTGGGCCCTGCTGTCCAGCTTCACCATCAGGTCCAGCTGCCGATCCTTCCAATCCTGCATGGTGAGGCACAGAGTCTGCCGTCTGGCCTGCCAGGGAATGCGCAACGGATCTGGGCAGCGGAAATTTTCCAGGTGCAATTGCAGCAGCAGGTCGCGCCTCGGATCCACCAGATGCAGATGCTCCTCTTGGCCGGATGCGATTCGGCCCTGTTCGGAAGTATTACAAAAAATTATTGTTTACTAATTGTTGTTTACAACAGTCATTCAAGTAACTATAATGAATAATAGCTAATTGTGCCGCTCAGTGAGATCCCCGATTAGAGATGGCCGCTCAGTGAGATCCCCGATTAGAGATGGCCGCTCAGTGAGATCCCCGATTAGAGACGGCCGCTCAGTGAGATCCCCGATTAGAGACGGCCGCTCAGTGAGATCCCCGATTAGAGATGGCCGCTCAGTGAGATCCCCGATTAGAGATGGCCGCTCAGTGAGATCCCCGATTAGAGACGGCCGCTCAGTGAGATCCCCGATTAGAGATGGCCGCTCAGTGAGATCCCCGATTAGAGATGGCCGCTCAGTGAGATCCCCGATTAGAGATGGCCGCTCAGTGAGATTCCCGATTAGAGACGGCCGCTCAGTGAGATCCCCGATTAGAGACGGCCGCTCAGTGAGATCCCCGATTAGAGATGGCCGCTCAGTGAGATCCCCGATTAGAGATGGCCGCTCAGTGAGATTCCCGATTAGAGACGGCCGCTCAGTGAGATCCCCGATTAGAGACGGCGGCTCAGTGAGATTCCCGATTAGAGACGGCCGCTCAGTGAGATCCCCGATTAGAGATGGCCGCTCAGTGAGATCCCCGATTAGAGACGGCCGCTCAGTGAGATTCCCGATTAGAGATGGCCGCTCAGTGAGATCCCCGATTAGAGAAGGCCGCTTAAAAGCGCGGCTTCCCAAAAGTAAAACTGACCTGAATGCTCAGCATCGGCAGCTTATAGTGCAGATCCTGCGGCAGCAAATTTTCAAGGCACACAGGGGGCTCGATGGCCACTGAGTGACCAGGCAGCAACACCGTCTCGCTACCGACAGTGTCGGCGGGAAAATTCTCGCGCAGGACGCTCGTAACCAGATGGTAGTCGGGCGCGTGCGAGCCGGCGTTAGAATGCTCCATAATGTCGTCATCGGCGCCGCGGCAGGGACAGGCGCAGAGGGCGTCGCACCGTTCCATCGGTTTGACGGCGCGGCGCCAGTCAATAGAATCCCGAGCAAAATCAACGGACCAGCGCTCGCTAAGGGCGGGCCGAACGCGGAACGCGCAATCGGCAATGTAGCGGATTGGGACAGGCAGACAGTCGCCAGGCTCCAATTGGAAGCTGCGAGCGCCGCTAGGACCGAAATGCTCGTGCGAACGCAGCTGCAATTCCACGCGATGATGCAACCGATTAGTGAAAGTGAGCGCCGATCGCAGCGTTACAATCTTCTGGGCGGTGCTGTTCCGGACAATGTGAAACACCAGGCGGCCGTTTGGCCCGGCGGAGAAGGCGGCTGCGGCGGCGCCAGGCGGAGCGGCCGTGTCGCGGAAAAACGTGCCAACCCGATCGATACATATCGGCTCGCAGGGCTCCCAGCCTTCGAGCTGTACGGCTAGCCGATGCACCCGATAGTCGTGCGTGCTCTCGTGTCGGCGCTTGCCATCTACGGCGTCTAATTCGATGGCGACCTCGGCGTCGGCTGGCAGACGGCGCCAATCGGGATCGCAGCGGATCTGGGTATCCTCGCGGACCTCCATGCTGTACGTGTCGGCGATGCTATAATCGGCGTCGCGCGTCGACGCGAGAACAGCGGCGGCGGCGGCGTCGTCGTCGCGAAACGAATAGCGAGTTTGAATTTTGAAATGAACGTCGCAGCCGGTGCGGTTAACCAGACGGAACGGCACGAACGGGCTTCGGCGACGTCCAGCGGCGGCGGCGCTATTGGCGGCTATGGTTGAAGCGCGTCTAATCAGAGACGATGAGGAAGATTCTTTGCGCGTCTGGTGGATTCGTTTCTGAGCGGACTCGTACAAGTCTAGCATGTGCTTGGTTAGGTTGGCGTTGAGGAGTGACCCGGCTGCGGGTGGCATTGCGGATAGAGTGTTGATGCGCTGACAGCTTGAGGTCTTTGATAGCGCAGCTAAAAGTGGTATTCACCTTGTCACTTACAGGATATTTTGAAGGCGAAGGTGGTCTCTGAACTGTCCGATGAGGTGTCTAGCAGTTCGTTGAGCCAATTCAATTGGAAGCTGAAATAGTTTTCAATAAATCATTCCATCATTTTGCTTTTTGAGCCCCAAGGAAGACTCAGGTAGGGGTAATAGCGTTGCCATAATCAAGACTCAGATAGGGGTAATAGCGTTGCCATAATCAAGACTCGGGTAGGGGTAATAGCGTAGCCCTAATCAAGACTCAGGTAGGGGTAATAGCGTAGCCCTAATCAAGGCTCAGATAGGTGTAATAGCGTAGCCCTAATCAAGACTCAGATAGGGGTAATAGCGTAGCCCTAATCAAGGCTCAGATAGGTGTAATAGCGTAGCCCTAATCAAGACTCAGATAGGGGTAATAGCGTAGCCCTAATCAAGACTCAGATAGGGGTAATAGCGTAGCGCTAATCAAGACTCAGGTAGGGGTAATAGCGTAGCCCGACTGAAGGCTAAGCCAAGGAGAGGAAGCCGCTCACCTCCAGGGCTCGATGAAGGGCTCCCAGCCGGACAGATCCCTATTGAAATAGTTAACCATCAGGGTGGCTGAGCAGCGGCCTTTTCGAGGCCCCTCCAGGCTCATACGGAACTCCAGGTCTGGAATTGAAAGTATAGCTTTAAAAAAAGTGCAATCCACTTAAGGCTACAATAGGTTGAAATTCGCTCACCCTTGAGGCAGACCTCCGCCAGCGGCACGTCGCAGTCCTGATAGTCGTCAATCAGCACGCAGCTAACAGCGGAGCCGCAGCCGGCGCCGCCCGCGCATTTCACTTGAATCTCGCTGGCGTAGCGGCTTAGCTCGGCTAGGGGATCGGACGACGACGCGGCGCCAGCGGCATCGACGTGCCGCTCCGGGTCGCTTAGCAACAAAGCGGCCAGTTGCAAATCGCCGCCAGTCTCGCTCAGCGCGTAGCGACAATCGGCGGGATCGAAGCCAAGCTGCATCAGATCGTCCACAAGGCACTCCGACCATTGACGGGACGCTGAAGACGGATGCATTTGCTGCTGCTGCTGCTGCTGGGGCTGCGCTTGTTGCCGACCTACCGTGAGGGAGCCAAAATTATGCAAAATGGTCAGCCAACAAGCCCGCTAATCTAAGATCCGCTTCACCTTCTGAACATCCTGCTGCTCCAAAACCCGCTTCCCCTTCTGCACATCCTGTTGCTCCAAAACCCGCTTCCCCTTCTGCACATCCTGTTGCTCCAAGATCCGCTTCCCCTTCTGCACATCCTGTTGCTCCAAAACCCGCTTCCCCTTCTGCACATCCTGTTGCTCCAAGACCCGCTTTCCCTTCTGCACATCCTGTTGCTTCAAGACCCGCTTCCCCTTCTGCACATCCTGCTGCTCCAAGACCCGCTTCCCCTTCTGCACATCCTGCTGCTCCAAAACCCGCTTCCCCTTCTGCACATCCTGTTGCTCCAAGATCCGCTTCCCCTTCTGCACATCCTGTTGCTCCAAGATCCGCTTCCCCTTCTGCACATCCTGCTGCTCCAAAACCCGCTTCCCCTTCTGCACATCCTGTTGCTCCAAGACCCGCTACCCCTTCTGCACATCCTGTTGCTCCAAGACCCGCTACCCCTTCTGCACATCCTGTTGCTCCAAGACCCGCTACCCCTTCTGCACATCCTGTTGCTCCATGATCCGCTTCCCCCTTCTGCACATCCTGTTGCTCCAAGACCCGCTACCCCTTCTGCACATCCTGTTGCTCCAAGACCCGCTACCCCTTCTGCACATCCTGTTGCTCCAAGACCCGCTTTCCCTTCTGCACATCCTGTTGCTCCAAGACCCGCTTTCCCTTCTGCACATCCTGTTGCTCCAAGACCCGCTACCCCTTCTGCACATCCTGTTGCTCCATGATCCGCTTCCCCCTTCTGCACATCCTGTTGCTCCAAGACCCGCTACCCCTTCTGCACATCCTGTTGCTCCAAGACCCGCTACCCCTTCTGCACATCCTGTTGCTCCAAGATCCGCTTCCCCTTCTGCACATCCTGTTGCTCCAAGACCCGCTTCCCCTTCTGCACATCCTGTTGCTCCAAGATCCGCTTCCCCTTCTGCACATCCTGTTGCTCCAAGACCCGCTTTCCCTTCTGCACATCCTGTTGCTCCAAGACCCGCTTCCCCTTCTGCACATCCTGTTGCTCCAAGACCCGCTTTCCCTTCTGCACATCCTGTTGCTCCAAGACCCGCTTCCCCTTCTGCACATCCTGTTGCTCCAAGACCCGCTTCCCCTTCTGCACATCCTGTTGCTCCAAGACCCGCTTCCCCTTCTGCACATCCTGTTGCTCCAAGACCCGCTTTCCCTTCTGCACATCCTGTTGCTCCAAGATCCGCTTCCCCTTCTGCACATCCTGTTGCTCCAAGACCCGCTTTCCCTTCTGCACATCCTGTTGCTCCAAGACCCGCTTCCCCTTCTGCACATCCTGTTGCTCCATGATCCGCTACCCCCTTCTGCACATCCTGTTGCTCCAAGACCCGCTACCCCTTCTGCACATCCTGTTGCTCCAAGACCCGCTTCCCCTTCTGCACATCCTGTTGCTCCAAGACCCGCTTCCCCTTCTGCACATCCTGTTGCTCCATGATCCGCTACCCCTTCTGCACATGCAGCTAACCCAGAACTCAACATTCCTAATACCCCAACTTAGCAACCAGTAGTCATAAAAAACTTCTCACCGGCGGGCCGCATGCCCGCCTCGGCTTGGCTAGGCAGAGAGCCCAGTATGGAGGCAATCAACTGAAAGTCGCGATAAGAGAATCTAATCGATAGGGTGGTGTACAGAACTTCAACGATTGGCTGTTGAGTCTCTTTAGCTTCAAGCAGACCGAGGCTGGCGCCGCTGCTGCGGCCTGTTCGGACATTCGCCGATCGGGCATCCGGCCTGGTGACCTCGACAGTCAGATCCGTCGGATCAATGATTGACAGGGCGGTCTCCTCCTCGCTAGCCAGACAGCAGGAGAAGGCCTCCAGGCTGTTCAGACTGCAGTTGGCGATGCGGCCAGCTGGGGCCGACGGATTGCAGGCGAACAGGGTGGTGCCGCGCAGGATAACGGCGTTGGCGTCGCGCGAGTCGCTCCTGTCAACGAAGATGATCTCGCAATCGGACAGGTTCACCTTAATCTCTGTAGGCTTGTTGTCTGCTGACGTCGGGGCGGCACCCGTCGTGGAATTGGCGTAATGGAGTTCCGTGTTGCGCTGGCGGGAGGGAGAAAGTGGCGGATTGCTACTTCACGATTATCAGGAGTTGGTGACTCCGAGATGTTTATAAACATGTGAAGTTGAAGAATCTGGGATGTTAGTGAATATGGGGAGTTAAAGAATCCGGGATGTTGGCAAACATGGAGAGTTGAAGAATCTGGGATGTTGGCAAACATGGGGAGTTGAAGAATCCGGGATGTTGGTGAATATGGGGAGTTGAAGAATCCGGGATGTTGGCAAACATGGAGAGTTGAAGAATCTGGGATGTTGGCAAACATGGGGAGTTGAAGAATCCGGGATGTTGGTGGAGCTAAAGAATCCGGGATGTTGGTGGAGCTAAAGAATCCGGGATGTTGGCAAACATGGGGAGTTGAAGAATCCGGGATGTTGGTGGAGCTAAAGAATCCGGGATGTTGGCAAACATGGGGAGCTGAAGAATCCGGGATGTTGGCAACCATGGGAGTTGAAGAATCTGGGATGTTGGCAACCATGGGAGTTGAAGAATCTGGGATGTTGGCAAACATGGGGAGTTGAAGAATCCGGGATGTTGGTGGAGCTAAAGAATCCGGGATGTTGGCAAACATGGGGAGCTGAAGAATCCAGGATGTTGGCAACCATGGGAGTTGAAGAATCTGGGATGTTGGCAACCATGGGAGTTGAAGAATCCGGGATGTTGGCAACCATGGGAGTTGAAGAATCCGGGATGTTGGTGAATATGGGGAGTTTGAAGAATCCGGGATGTTGGTGAATATGGGGAGTTGAAGAATCCGGGATGTTGGTGAATATGGGGAGTTTGAAGAATCCGGGATGTTGGTGAATATGGGGAGTTTTAAGAATCTGGGATGTTGGTGAATATGGGGAGTTGAAGAATCCGGGATGTTGGTGAATATGGGGAGTTGAAGAATCCGGGATGTTGGTGAATATGGGGAGTTTGAAGAATCCGGGATGTTGGTGAATATGGGGAGTTTGAAGAATCCGGGATGTTGGTGAATATGGGGAGTTTGAAGAATCCGGGATGTTGGTGAATATGGGGAGTTTGAAGAATCCGGGATGTTGGTGAATATGGGGAGTTTGAAGAATCCGGGATGTTGGTGAATATGGGGAGTTTGAAGAATCCGGGATGTTGGCAACCATGGGAGTTGAAGAATCCGGGATGTTGGTGAATATGGGGAGTTTGAAGAATCCGGGATGTTGGTGAATATGGGGAGTTTGAAGAATCCGGGATGTTGGTGAATATGGGGAGTTTGAAGAATCCGGGATGTTGGTGAATATGGGGAGTTTGAAGAATCCGGGATGTTGGTGAATATGGGGAGTTTGAAGAATCCGGGATGTTGGTGAATATGGGGAGTTTGAAGAATCCGGGATGTTGGCAAACATGGGGAGTTTGAAGAATCCGGGATGTTGGTGAATATGGGGAGTTTGAAGAATCCGGGATGTTGGCAACCATGGGAGTTGAAGAATCTGGGATGTTGGCAACCATGGGAGTTGAAGAATCCGGGATGTTGGTGAATATGGGGAGTTTTAAGAATCTGGGATGTTGGTGAATATGGGGAGTTTGAAGAATCCGGGATGTTGGTGAATATGGGGAGTTGAAGAATCCGGGATGTTGGTGAATATGGGGAGTTTGAAGAATCCGGGATGTTGGTGAATATGGGGAGTTTTAAGAATCTGGGATGTTGGTGAATATGGGGAGTTTGAAGAATCCGGGATGTTGGTGAATATGGGGAGTTTGAAGAATCCGGGATGTTGGTGAATATGGGGAGTTTTAAGAATCTGGGATGTTGGTGAATATGGGGAGTTTGAAGAATCCGGGATGTTGGTGAATATGGGGAGTTTTAAGAATCTGGGATGTTGGTGAATATGGGGAGTTGAAGAATCCGGGATGTTGGTGAAGCTAAAGAATCCAGGATGTTTATAAACAAGGGGAGTAGAAGAATCCGGGATGTTGGCAAACATGGTGAGTTGAGGAATCCAGGATGTTGGTGGAGCTAAATTATCCGGGATGTTGGTGGAGCTAAAGAATCCGGGATGTTGGTAAATATTTCCTAGCTAAGGAGTAATCGACCCCCTGAAATTTTAACCCACCGAATCAATAAAATCTTTGTAGGCGAATTAAAAAGTTTACATAGGGAAACAAACAATAAATTAACAGAATCCAAAGGTTCGCGGATCCTCACAGCCTGTTCCGGGTCGCCCCGACGCGCCGGCAGACACGGAGGCTCGGGCCCAGTGACCAGAAACCGCTGCGTACAGATGAGCCAATCAAACACGGCAAATAGGCGCATATTGTTCAGCACGGCGGTTAATTTGTTGGCGCTGCCAGTGGACCGATAGTGCAGCTCCAAGTGCAGGCAGTTAGATTTGGCTGTCGCGTTAGCAGCTGGCGTTCGTTTGATAATAGTGCTGAATACGTTGGGCCTGCTGTTTGCTGGCAGGTCAGAGAATCTCGTGTCGTGAATGGCCACCTCCGTGGACACCAGGTCCGTCTCTTGGCAACCGTTGCTATAGCTCTCGAATGTCAGGCGGGATCTGAGGCGGCGAGTGATTGGTGCATAGTTATGGCCGGCATTTTGGGGATCTAATTGTCATTGCTTTCAATTGTCACTCAAAGGTCAAACTGCAGGGTAGGGAAGTGGACAGACAGGTTAAACTGCAGGGTAGAGAAGTGGACAGACAGGTCAAACTGCAGGGTGGGGAAGTGGACAGACAGGTTAAACTGCAGGGTGGGGAAGTGGACAGACAGGTTAAACTGCAGGGTGGGGAAGTGGACAGACAGGTTAAACTGCAGGGTGGGGAAGTGGACAGACAGGTTAAACTGCAGGGTGGGGAAGTGGACAGACAGGTCAAACTGCGGGGTGGGGAAGTGGACAGACAGGTCAAACTGCAGGGTAGGGAAGTGGACAGACAGGTCAAACTGCGGGGTAGGGAAGTGGACAGACAGGTCAAACTGCGGGGTGGGGAAGTGGACAGACAGGTCAAACTGCAGGGTAGGGAAGTGGACAGACAGGTCAAACTGCAGGGTGGGGAAGCGGACAGACAGGGTGGGGAAGTGGGCAGACAGGGTGGGGAAGCGGACAGACAGGGTGGGGAAGTGGGCAGACAGGGTGGGGAAGCGGACAGACAGGGTGGGGAAGCGGACAGACAGGGTGGGGAAGTGGGCAGACAGGGTGGGGAAGTGGGCAGACAGGGTGGGGAAGCGGACAGACAGGGTGGGGAAGTGGGCAGACAGGGTGGGGAAGCGGACAGACAGGGTGGGGAAGTGGGCAGACAGGGTGGGGAAGCGGACAGACAGGGTGGGGAAGTGGGCAGACGGATCAAGCTTCGTTAATAATGAAATTCTTTGCCCGAAGCCCAAACCTGAGAAAGTCGATCCGACACAAGCCGGGGCCGCAGTCGCCACTCTCCTGGCCGGCGAGCAGCTCAACCGACACGTTATTAAGCTCGACGGCTAGGGAGATGGTTTTATAAATCCGCTGAGACAGCACGGTGTGATTCATGGGGTCCTGCTGTGCCGCCACCAGCAGCTTCTTATTGGCTACGTCGTCGAGATTCTCGCCGAGGTTGTGCGCGAGAAAGCCGCGCACCAGCTGGTACTGGGCCAGGCTGAGGTCGCAGTGCACCGAGGACAGGCTGCCGCGGGCGTTCCAGTCGGGCACCGCGTGCGACACCTCCGAGTCCAGGTTGCGCTCCACCCGCAGGGCCAGCCGGCAGGCGGCTCGCAGCGGTTTCGGATCGCCGCCAGAGACGGCCAGATCGGCGAATCGAAGCAGCAGCGGCGTCGGGGTTGCCGAGGCGGCGGCGGGACTGTCGGGTTCCAGACGAGTGCCCGTGTACAAGTCGATGTCGCTCAGCTCCAATTGCCAGACGTCTAGCAGGCAGCGGGTTTGCCCAGTGGAGTCCTCGGCGCCAGATTCCGCTTCCGGCTTAGCCACTTCCGGGATGGAGCCTTCCTCAGGTTTTCCGGTGTCGGTTGCGGCCGAGTTTGGGCCAGCACTAAACAGGAACTGGTTGTTCACCTGCCAACGGGGGTTGTTGAATAGCAATTAAAAAGATTAAACTTTATCCGACAAGAAATTATAACAAAACAACTGGGCACACAGACACACCGACAATATAAGATAAGATAAGAACTGGGCACACAGACACACCGGCAATATAAGATAAGATAAGAACTGGGCACACAGACACACCGACAAGATAAGATAAGATAAGAACTGGGCACACAGACACACCGACAAGATAAGATAAGATAAGAAACTGGGCACACAGACACACCGGCAAGATAAGATAAGATAAGAACTGGGCACACAGACACACCGACAAGATAAGATAAGATAAGAACTGGGCACACAGACACACCGACAAGATAAGATAAGATAAGAACTGGGCACACAGGACACACCGACAAGATAAGATAAGATAAGAACTGGGCACACAGACACACCGGCAATATAAGATAAGATAAGAACTGGGCACACAGACACACCGACAAGATAAGATAAGATAAGAACTGGGCACACAGACACACCGACAAGATAAGATAAGATAAGAACTGGGCACACAGACACACCGACAAGATAAGATAAGAACGGGGCACACAGACACACCGACAAGATAAGATAAGAACGGGGCACACAGACACACCGACAAGATAAGATAAGAACGGGGCACACAGACACACCGACAAGATAAGATAAGAACGGGGCACACAGACACACCGACAAGATAAGATAAGATAAGAACTGGGCACACAAACACACCGACAAGATAAGATAAGATAAGAACTGGGCACACAAACACAAGATAGCAAGGAAATAGACACAAAATTAGAAATATTCTAATTATTAAGATTAGAATGATAAGATAAAGCAAAGACAGACAGCCGGAAAAAAAACAAGCACACAGGCGCGCAAAATTTACTAACCCGAAAGTCGCCCAATCGCATAACAATAAGCTTAGGCGACAGGGCGCTCTGCGGCAATAGCAGGATAGGCGAGGCGGCGGTTATGTCCAGCAGGATTCGCGAGGCGCGCTCCGCATTAGGGAAAATATTCCTACCAGAGGCGCCGGCCCTAGCCCGGCCAATGAAATCCTGAGACTGATTAAACTGATGCACGAAGGCCAACAATTCGGTGATAAATCGTTGCGAATGCACGTATCGAATGGAGGCCATGCGCAGGCGGAGCCGGGCGTCACAGTCTCTGGTTAGGCCGGGATCCGGCAGGCCGTATTTGAACAGGCGCAAATCAAGCAGGTTGCCCAGCCTTGGTGACACGAATTTCTGCCTGTACAGCTGGCCGGTGGGACTCAGATCTAACAGTACGAAATTGCCTAGACGCCCAGTTAGATCTAAATTGCCGTCTAGCATTTTCAGTCGGCCGTGCAAGTCGGACATGGTTGCCCGGCATAGGCTGTGATTGCGGTCGTTTAGCACTAGGGAGAAGTGCGCCACCGATAGAGAGATCTGCAAGAATTATTTGCGAATGGATTCGCTTATACTGTTACTGATGAGTAGAAAAATAGGAATTTTAGGGCAATTTTTTACAAATTCAAAAAGTACGTTAAAAACAACTGTCAAATGTAGAATCTTATAGTGATTCACTGAGAGAGATTACAAGTGGGAGATTCGATGGAGATTACAGACTATTCTCTTAATTAGGGGAGATTACAGGCGATTGTCTCAAGTATGGGACATTACAGGCGATTGTCTCAATTAGGGGAGATTATAGGCGATTCTCTTAATTAGGGGAGATTACAGGCGATTCTCTTAATTAGGGGAAGATACAGGCGATTCTATCAGTTAGGGGGAGATTACAGGCGATTCTCTCAATTAGGGGGAGATTACAGGCGATTCTCTCAATTAGGGGGAGAATACAGGCGATTCTCTCAATTAGGGAGAATACATGGCGATTCTCTCAACTAGGGGAGAATACATGGCGATTCTCTCAACTAGGGGAGAATACATGGCGATTCTCTCAATTAGGGGAGATTACAGGCGATTCTCTGAATTAGGGGAGATTACAGGCGATTCTATCACTTAGGGGACATTACAGGCCATTGTCTCAATTAGGGTAAGATACAGGCGATTCTCTTAATTAGGGGAGATTACACGCGATTCTCTGATGGATTTCCATCACAGAAGACATTAAAAAATGGTGAGTCTACTAATATAGTGAATTGCAAAAGGTAAAACAAGCAACAGGCACCTGCTGATTGCAGATCTCCTCCCCGGCGTACTGGCTCTCCTGCAGTACGTTGGTGACCTTAGTAGTGTCCGACATTCGCATTAGCACGTCGCGCTCGTGAAATTTCGAGCCCAAATTAAGAAAATCCAGCAGCAACACCCAGGCCTGCAGATTCAGATTGCACACTAGGCTGTTAAATTCGGCGCGAACAAAACGCGACGTGTCGGCGTAGCGACGTTGAAATTGCGGCGCCTTCCAGTCAACGAGTCGCAGCTGGATGCGCACCAGACTCTGCTGGCCGGGCCCGGCTGCTGCCGCGCGACGCTCGTCGGGCTGGTTGTCCTCGGCCGACCAGACGCTACGCCAAACTTCGTCGCCATCTTCTTCTCCATCGTCGGCAGCGTCCAAGTACTCAACACCAATCTGCTGATCTGCCTGCAGCAAAGTGGCAGACGGAGGAGGCTGCGTCGTCGTCGATTTCGACGTCGATTCGCCTCGTTGGCGCCGACGCCTCCTGCTGTTAGGCGGCGGCTGGCGCTGGCGCCGAGCCCGCGCCGCCACAGCCGACATCGAGGCCGGCACGCCGGCGAACGTGCGCGGAGGAAAACTGGCCGATTCGAAGCCGCCGATAGCGACGGCAGCCGCCGCTTGATCGTCGTTGCTCCATCTGGCGCCGGCGCCGGACTCGGACTTGTCGCTGTTCTCAGCATCGTCGTTGTCCGAGACAGCAGCTGGGGAGCTCGGACAGGAGACGGAGCGGCCGTAGGACGGCGGCGGCCTGGCGGAGAATTCTGGGGCCAGAGAGCTGAGCAGATGGCGGGTAGGCGAGCTGGCCGGCTGCAGCAGGTCCAGCATGGTCAGGGTGCCGAGGCGCAGGCTGATGTCCTTCACCCACGGGCTGGGCTTGGCCATGTGGACGGCCAGCTCACCGGCTGTCAATCTGGCGATGCCTTTCTCGTCGCCTTCACTCAGATCGCCGACAATTTCAATGCGCAGCTCGGGCAGGGCGAAGTCCAACACCAGCGGCGTGTACTCGGAGGCCGGCGAGTCCGAGGACGGCGGTGCCGGCGCCGACTCTCCTGCAGCGGCGGACGTCGCCGAGGCTCCCGAGTCAGCGCCGGAGCTCCATTCGTCGTAGACTAAATTGTCCAAGGATTTCAACACCTGATCGAACACAGCTTTGGGCAGGCGCACTGACACCGTTTCCATGGTGACGGCCTCTACGCAGAGCAGGTGATCGCTCAGGCTGGACGGTTCAACGCCATCGGCTGGGCCGAGGGTGTCGGCTAGGAGGCGTCGGCAACAGCTACGCCGGCTGAGGCGCAGCGACAGCGAGGCTTCGCTCAGCAGGAACTCGCAGTTGCTCGGCCGTTTCAATCTGGCCAGCAGGCCGCCGCGGTGTTCGGCGTTGTCGCCAAGATTGGCGCCGGCAACGGCCAAGTCAACCGACATCACGCTGATGTCTTTGAAGTCCAAGTAGAGCGTGCCGACGGCCGGAGCCGAGAACAGCGGCGCCAAGCGGTTCTGGTGCTGGCGTCGGTCGCGCAGCACCCGTTCGAATCCGTCAACGTCAAATAGGGAGGCCTGAAAGGCATTGAGCAGCTGCGAGCTGACACTTCTCAACTGAGTTTCTCTTCTGCGCCTATCAGTCTTCTTGTTAAGTAGTTTACTACGCCTTTTGTCAGTAAAGGCTATCAAAAACTGCCAACTAACCTTCGTATGAAACAATTGCAATAAAAGTGTCACACAAATTTAGACACCAGTCCTATTTTTCTTCGCTGGAAGACAGACAGGCAGACAGACAGACAGACAGACAGACAGACAGACAGACAGACAGACACACAGGCAGACAGACAGACAGACAGACAGACAGACAGACAGACAGACATACAGACACACAGGCAGACAGACAGACAGACAGACAGACAGAAAGACAGACAGACATACAGACACACAGGCAGACAGACAGACGGACATACAGACACACAGACAGACAGACATACAGACACACAGGCAGACAGACAGACAGACAGACAGACAGACAGACAGACAGACAGACATACAGACACACAGGCAGACAGACAGACAGACAGACAGACAGAAAGACAGACAGACATACAGACACACAGGCAGACAGACAGACGGACATACAGACACACAGACAGACAGACATACAGACACACAGGCAGACAGACAGACAGACAGAAAGACAGACAGACAGACAGACATCAAGAGACAGACCTGATTAGTAAGCGAAATGGTGCCGAGGTGGCCCACCAAGGCGTCATTGCTAGTAGGCGTCTTTGGCCACACGATGATGGGCGTGTCGAGCCGCACCGTCAGCCTGACGCTGTCCAGTCCCTGATCGGCACCGCCGGCAGCGCCAGCATCCGAAGCGGCCGCCAATACGGACGCGGCGGCGGATTCCTCGGCGTCAAGCGGCCGCTGCTGCTGATGAATGACGGACTGGGCCACGGCGGTGGCGGCGGCGCGCACTTTAAGCGCCAGGCGGCTCTTGTATTCGGCAAATTTGGACACGCATTCGCCAACTTCGTACAGCAGGCGCGGAGCGTGCAGGTAGCACAGCGAGGCCATCTGGGCTTCGATTTCTCTGTCGCCGTCGGCGTCCGAATATACGGACAGCGTCAGGGCCTGGTTTGGTGAGAATGTTGAAAATTTTCTAGTTCAAAACTTCCAAAAGAACTGAAGAGATTTGAAAATTACTCTCACAAGATATCTATAACGATAAGATGGAGGAGTGATTTTTATAATTAGTCTTTAGAAAATTCGAATGTGATTCTTAAGGAACAAGGAAGTGATTCGTAATGAACATTAGTGTTTCTAAAACAGCAAAACAGCGATTCTTAAGCAGCACAAAAGTGATTCTCATAATGCATAGGAGAACACAGAAGTGATTCTCAGAGAATACGAAAGTAATTCTTATGGAGCACAGGAGTGATTCTTAGAGAATACGGGAGTGCTTCTTTGAAAATATTAGTGATTCTTAGGAAAGATGGGAATGATTGTTAGGGAACATGGGAGTTATTCTTAAATAACACGGGAATGATTCCTAGAAAATATAGGAGTGATTCTTAGGGAACATTGGAGTGATTCTTAGGAAAGATGGGAGTGATTCTTAGGGAACATTGGAGTGATTCTTAGGGAACAAGGGAGTGATTCTTAGGAAAGATGGGAGTGATTCTTAGGGAACATTGAAGTGATTCTTAGGGAACAAGGGAATGATTCTTAGGAAAGATGGGAGTGATTCTTAGGAAAGATGGGAGTGATTCTTAGGAAAGATGGGAGTGATTCCTAGAAAATATAGGAGTGATTCTTAGGGAACATTGGAGTGATTCTTAGGAAAGATGGGAGTGATTCTTAGGGAACATTGGAGTGATTCTTAGGGAACAAGGGAATGATTCTTAGGAAAGATGGGAGTGATTCTTAGGAAAGATGGGAGTGATTCTTAGGGAACATTGTAGTGATTCTTAGGAAAGATGGGAGTGATTCTTAGGAAAGATGGGAGTGATTCTTAGGGAACATTGGAGTGATTCTTAGGAAAGATGGGAGTGATTCTTAGGAAAGATGGGAGTGATTCTTAGGAAAGATGGGAGTGATTCTTAGGGAACATTGGAGTGATTCTTAGGGAACAAGGGAATGATTCTTAGGAAAGATGGGAGTGATTCTTAGGAAAGATGGGAGTGATTCTTAGGGAACATTGGAGTGATTCTTAGGAAAGATGGGAGTGATTCTTAGGAAAGATGGGAGTGATTCTTAGGGAACATTGGAGTGATTCTTAGGAAAGATGGGAGTGATTCTTAGGGAACATTGGAGTGATTCTTAGGGAACAAGGGAATGATTCTTAGGAAAGATGGGAGTGATTCTTAGGAAAGATGGGAGTGATTCTTAGGAAAGATGGGAGTGATTCTTAGGGAACATTGGAGTGATTCTTAGGAAAGATGGGAGTGATTCTTAGGAAAGATGGGAGTGATTCTTAGGAAAGATGGGAGTGATTCTTAGGGAACATTGGAGTGATTCTTAGGGAACAAGGGAATGATTCTTAGGAAAGATGGGAGTGATTTTTAGATAACACGGAAGTGATTCATATGGAGCACGGGAGGGATTCTTAGAAAACATAAGAATGATTCTTAGGGAACATTGGAGTAATTGTTAGGAAAGATGGGAGTGATTCTTTTGGAATATTGAAGTGATTCTTGCATTCTTGTAGAACATTGGAGTGATTCAAAGCGAATTATAAACTAAATTCTGAGTGCAAGAGGAACCCAAAAATCCAGCAATAAATCACTCCCACCTGGTCGCGAACTGGGCACCGTTCGTCAGTTGGCTCAGTGGACTCGCCACCGATCCACACGATGGCCCGGTGAAGCCGAGACGGATTCGTCAAGTCCAGTACGCTGACACTAGCCAGCGAGGCCGTGGCAAAACTGCTTGAGTCGACGTGGTTGGCCGTCACCTGCATCCCAGTTAGAGTTACGGTGGCCACCTTTTTGGCCGATTTTCTCTGCTGTTGCGGGTCGTCAAGCACCCGAACTAGCAGCACGTGCAGCCGCGAGAAGGTCGCTTGAAGTTCGCTGCGAACAGCGCAGTTAGTTGGGGCAGCCGGCAGCTCAGTATCCTGATGGGCTCCAACTCGACTGTGCCGTTGACTGTGCTGTTGATGTAGCCGCTGCTCTTGCTGCGGCTTCTCGCTGGCGGCTGCAGCCTCCTCGGCGCGTCGCTCGCCCTCTCTAGCAGCGTAGGTGTCCGCTGGGTTGATTCGCTTGGCGAAGCTTACTAACTCCACTAGGGTCTTCTGATTGGCTGAGGGGTGGTAAATAAGAAAAAAGTTGAATTATCTCACTTTCTGCTAGACACCCCCTGCGCCAGCAACTCCACTACACCAGCCACCCCTTCCGCTAGACACCTCACTCCGCCAGCCACCCCTTCTGCTAGACACCCCACACCGCCAGCCACCCCTTTTGATAGACACCTCACTCCGCCAGCTAACCCTTCTGCTAGACACCCCACTCCGCGAGCCACCACTTCTGCCAGACACCTCACTCCGCCAGCCACCCCTTCCGCTAGACACCTCACTCCGCCAGCTAACCCTTCTGCTAGACACCCCACTCCGCGAGCCACCACTTCTGCCAGACACCTCACTCCGCCAGCCAACCCTTCTGCTAGACACCTCACTCCGCCAGCCAACCCTTCTGCTAGACACCTCACTCCGCCAGCCAACCCTTCTGCTAGACTTGCTGAGCAGGCTAATACTCGCAATGTGAGAGCGCATAATATAAGTAAAAAGTCTTTTCAGCTTAGCTAGCAGTGGAATTCTAACCAATTATATCCAGCTCGGAGAAGTGAACGCCAATTCGTTGCACAGGGCAGCCGCCGCCAATCGGCTCGTCAATCCACTGATAGGTGCAGTTTATGAGCGGCTCGCCAGGTCCCGCCGTACTGGTGGACGCAGCCGCCGCGGCAAATTTTGGGCCAGCCGCACTCGACAATGGCGTCGGTTGGGGCTGCCGACGCCAAGGATCGAAGTCGTAATCAGCCTCAGTTGGCGACTGAGGCGAAGATGGCGATTGAGGATTAGACACGTTGATGCTGCCGGATACTGTTTCGATTCTGAAAAAAAAAATTTTAATCAATTTTTTTTCACTATTCTACTTATAGTAGGCAAGCAGAGAATATTGAATGAATTCCACTAACTTCACATCGCGATGCGAAGCGACAAGTAGATCAAAATCTGGGCCAAGATTTGACAGTGCGTCGGCAACAATTAGCGAGTTGATGGTGAGCTGGAATAGCTGCGTCTTCGGACACATAGTGTACTGCGCAGTACTCTGGCTAAGGGAAAATTCCGCTACTGGTCGGTCTGAAAAAAATAGTGGGCACTAGTTAAGTTGCTTTTTTCAAAGGAAATAGTCAGATAGAAGCCAGCTGAAACTCACCGTCACTCTCCAGCTGCAAAATTAGCTGATCGATGCTGAACAGAGCGTCAACAAATTTGGCCAACTCTTGAGGATCTGTCCCAGCCGATGAGGTGGTCGATGCTGTGGAATTAGCCGCAGCAGCAGCAGCAGCAGCAGCAGCGGCGGCGGCTGCCTCTGAATCAGCAGCGGAGGCTGCAGATGTTGGCCTATCGCGCTGCGCTCTCGGCGGTGAAGTTCTACTAGAATGCGGCTTGCCGAGGTCGGACAACTGGCGGCTTCTAGCGGCGTCGCCGCCTCCCGCCACATCGACAGAGTTGAGATTCATCAAGCAGCGCTGCAGCCTGGTGACCTTGCGATCGCTGGCCTGCAACAGGAAGTGAGCCATCCGGCCCAGAATGCGGCAGCGCGGATAGACCGAATCGCTGCCGCGCAATAGACGACGCTGTAGGCGAACGGTGACGGAGAATTTCTGCACCAGGCTGAGCTGCTCGCGCTGACGCTGGCTGAGGCTTGGCCTGAGTAATGGGGAAAAAGCTAAATGAGAGTTACACTAGCCAGAAGGTCCCAGGTTCGAAACCACAACTCTAGGAGACAATTTAGAGAATTTATAACGTGAAATGCCTCTTTTATCAAAAAAATCACTAGCCATAATAATAATAATATAACAGACGCTGACTGGTAAACCTGCAGCGCGGGTGCTGATGCAGGTGAAGACTGCACACCCGTTGCAC
Source organism: Macrostomum cliftonense (assembly GCA_950096795.1). Taxonomy (NCBI): domain Eukaryota; kingdom Metazoa; phylum Platyhelminthes; family Macrostomidae; genus Macrostomum; species Macrostomum cliftonense. The sequence continues at coordinate 60,602 of CATNEM010000313.1, read as the reverse complement.
CTGAAACACTCTCGGGCATGGTAGGCACCCCACCGCCAGCTCCATTTTTTATTTTGAACCTGCCTGGCGAACAGTGAATTTTCACTCACAAAGCCGCACAGTGACAGGGTAAGATGGGCCTGCTTCAGGATCAGTTATTACCCAGCATATGCTGGTACCCAATCACAGCTGGGTGGACTAAAGCAATGCGGGATTAAGTGCCTTGCTCAAGAGCACAAATTGTCTCCTAGGGGCCGGGACTCGAACCCACGACCTTCCGGTCATAAGGTGGGCGCCCTAGCCACTAGGCTACAACTCCCTTCTTATGTTAAACTCCCTGAATGCTTCTCTAGTCATCGTTACAAACCTTAAACGGCCGGACATTTCCAAAGCGGACTGGAATGGCACCAGGGTGTTGACCTCGGTAAAGGGTCCAACTAGAATTTGCAAATCTCGCAGCGCTAGCGAGTAAGTTTCGTAGATTTTGGCTTCGATTTCTTCGGCTGAGGCGGCAGCAGCGGCGGCGGCGGCAGCGGCAGTGGCGGCAGCCGATTCAGAGGATGTAGCTTCAGCAGTTTCGGGCGGCGTAGCGCTGGGCGTCGCAAAATCCTCATCGTCAGCGTCCTCATCGTCGCCGGACGCAGCAGAAAGAGCGGCAGCGGCTGAATCAGCCGCATTCGTGGCGGCATTCGACCGGAGTCCAGGCGAACTGTTCACCAGATGCAGGTGACCAAAGTCGAACAGAACGACGGGACTGGACGGGTCGGTGAACTTTTCTGGCAGAAGAAACTGCGGCGCGCTGATGTTCAACTCCACCTCCCAGCGCTTGCCGTCAACCTGGTTTTTTAAAAGCAGTTGAGTGAGTGGTTTCAGGCTTATCTTAGGGCGGATAAGCTGCGACACTTAGAGTGGATTGGCGGCTATTCTTAAAAAGGATCAGCGGCGATTCTTAGAAAGAATTAGCGGCGATTCTTAGAAAGGATTAGCGGCGAACCTTAGAATGAATTATTGGCAATTCTTAGAAAGGATAAGCGGCGATTCTTAAAGTGGATTAGTGCCGATTCTTAGAGTGGATTAGTGACGATTCTTGGAGGGGATTAGCGGCGATTCTTAGAATGGATTAGCGGCGATTCTTAGAATGGATTAGCGGCGATTCTTTGAGTGGATTAGTGCCGATTCTTGGAGGGGATTAGCGGCGATTCTTAGAAAGGATTAGAGGCGATTCTTAAAGTGAATTATTGGCGATTCTTAGAAAGGATAAGCGGGGATTTTTAGAATGGATTAGCGGTGATTCTTAGAAAGGATTTATGGCAATTCTTAAAAAAAGGATTAGCGGCGATTCTTAGAGTGGATTAGCGGCGATTCTTAAAGTGGATTAGCGGCTATTCTTTGAAGTAAGAGGCCATTCTCATGGTGGGTGTCCTGGCAGCGATTCTCAGGCTTGACTTCACATAGTGTCTCGGGAGCGACTGCTTTACAATATACTAGTAGTTCTGTTCGACTCACCTGTCTATCGCCACGTTGAATCTGGTCGATCATCTCTTTGATGTTAGCTCGGGCATTCTCTCTGGCCCGATAGTACTTTTGTCTGGCGGCGTCTGCGAGTGCGTTTAAAATAGCAAATGCTTCACTGACGTAGCACCTGACAGCACTCACCTCTCCCTACTGTATCAGCTGACAGCGCTGCCCTCTCCCTACTGTATCAGCTGACAGCGCTGCCCTCTCCCTACTGTATCAGCTGACAGCGCTGCCCTCTCCCTACTGTATCAGCTGACAGCGCTGCCCTCTCCCTACTGTATCAGCTGACAGCGCTGCCCTCTCGATACTGTATCAGCTGACAGCGCTGCCCTTTCCCTACTGTATCAGCTGACAGCGCTGCCCTCTCCCTACTGTATCAGCTGACAGCACTGCCCTCTCCCTACTGTATCAGCTGACAGCACTGCCCTCTCCCTACTGTATCAGCTGACAGCACTCACCTCTCCCTACTGTATCAGCTGACAGCGCTGCCCTCTCCCTACTGTATCAGCTGACAGCGCTGCCCTCTCCCTACTGTATCAGCTGACAGCGCTGCCCTCTCCCTACTGTATCAGCTGACAGCGCTGCCCTCTCCCTACTGTATCAGCTGACAGCACTGCCCTCTCCCTACTGTATCAGCTGACAGCACTGCCCTCTCCCTACTGTATCAGCTGACAGCACTGCCCTCTCCCTACTGTATCAGCTGACAGCGCTGCCCTCTCCCTACTGTATCAGCTGACAGCGCTGCCCTCTCCCTACTGTATCAGCTGACAGCGCTGCCCTCTCCCTACTGTATCAGCTGACAGCGCTGCCCTCTCCCTACTGTATCAGCTGACAGCGCTGCCCTCTCCCTACTGTATCAGCTGACAGCGCTGCCCTCTCCCTACTGTATCAGCTGACAGCGCTGCCCTCTCCCTACTGTATCAGCTGACAGCGCTGCCCTCTCCCTACTGTATCAGCTGACAGCGCTGCCCTCTCCCTACTGTATCAGCTGACAGCGCTGCCATCTCCCTACTGTATCAGCTGACAGCACTGCCCTCTCCCTATTGTTTCAGCTGACAGCGCTGCCCTCTCCCTACTGTATCAGCTGACAGCGCTGCCCTCTCCCTACTGTATCAGCTGACAGCACTGCCCTCTCCCTACTGTATCAGCTGACAGCGCTGCCCTCTCCCTACTGTATCAGCTGACAGCGCTGCCCTCTCCCTACTGTATCAGCTGACAGCGCTGCCCTCTCCCTACTGTATCAGCTGACAGCGCTGCCCTCTCCCTACTGTATCAGCTGACAGCGCTGCCCTCTCCCTACTGTATCAGCTGACAGCGCTGCCCTCTCCCTACTGTATCAGCTGACAGCACTGCCCTCTCCCTACTGTATCAGCTGACAGCGCTGCCCTCTCCCCACTGTATCAGCTGACAGCACTGCCCTCTCCCTACTGTATCAGCTGACAGCGCTGCCCTCTCCCTACTGTATCAGCTGACAGCGCTCACCTCTCAGGTGATAATTTGAGCGGCTGGTTTTAAACACAGCTACAACTTCGGCAGCCAATTGGGGATTGTAAATCAACTGCAGTGCGTGGGTTCGAACGTGCAATCGATAATCGGCTGTAGAATCTAACGGGTTTAACTCGTAAAGAAGCTCGAATAGAAGGCGCTCTTTCGCGGCGGCTTCAGCAGCTGCAGCGGCTGCGGCGGCGGCTTGCGGAGCAACCAGAACTGGGAAAACATTGCCAACGCCAACGCGACGATCTCTGAGCAGCAGAGAAGCCACGGCGGTCGATATTGCCAAGGAGCGATGCTTGGGCCTTGACTCGACGCTCAACGACAATTGGCGACATTCGGCGGCGACAAGCGGCGCCGACGCCCGCATCAGCGTTAAAGTGCACGCGTTCAACTGGAAGCTGAGCCGGATAAACACCGGATCCCGCTTCATCAGCGTGTCGCTATCCTGATCGAGGCTGAACGCTTCAACTAGTTCCGCTTTTTCCTTATCTGTTAGGCTCAGCTGCTGCTGCTGCTGCTGCTGAGGGGCTGGCGTTGCAGAGGTCGGCGGCTGCACCAAAACCGGCTGGACCGCGTTAGCCTCCTCAGAGACGACGCTTGCAATTTCAGCGGCGCCAGGGTCGGCGGCAGCGGCGGCGGCCGGATCGGCGGAGTAGCCGCTAGCCCAGGTCAACCAGCTGCCCCAGTAGCCCCAGGAGGACCGGGTCGGAGACGCAACCGCTTGGCCGGCCTGACCGGACGCCGCCGCAGCGGCAGTCGCAGAATCGTCGGCCTGCTGGACAGGCGGCGGCCGGATGAGTCCGGCAAGAGGATCCACGCCGGTGCGTTCGATTCTCTCGCGCCTGACTCGGACAGCCCGGTCCATGGCCAGCTCGCGTACAACCAATAGTTCGCCTGTGCTCCACACGGCCTCCGCGTTAGCTAAAAACTTGGCCGCCTAGATTTTGAATTTGTGGAAATTCAAATAGCACTACTTAGTGAGTAGCCAAGTAGCGAGTTTTATAACTATTTTTTAAAAAATTTAAATTTTCACCTCCGGACTGAGCTTGTCCTGCAGCAGCTTGCTCTGGTAGCACCTGACGTATTGCACTAATTCGCGGCATCTAACGCGCAGATGAGGCCAACTCCAGTGCTCACGGCGTTGTCGAATGTCGCGCAGGTGGGCTTGAATTGCGAAGCGCCACCAGGTAGCTGCGTTGCCCGCAACGCGGACGCTGGGTCGGTATTTGCGGTGGCGGCGGGATCTGGCGGTGGAGGGGTGGAGTTTGATTATACTCGTATTTTCCGCGTCTTTAATAGCAAAATCCAAGCTGCAAACCTATGGAACCGATCCAGCTCGTTCAGCAGGGCCACCAGACAGGCGTACTGACTGTCGGCCAGGGTGAAGGCCAGCTCCTCCTGCTGCACGTCCAGCTGAATTCTTGGCGTCTGTCGCGACTTCAACGGCAGCGGAGTCGTGTGCCGTTTCAGTCTGGCAGCTAGCGACGTTGGCCGCAGTAGATAATCGTGTTTGACGTCGTCTAGGCGACCGCCCGGCGCTAAACCGGCGGCGGCGGCGTCGAAACTGGCGCCCGGAGCGAGGTTTGACATTAGCAGCGGCGCGTCAAGGTCCAGATAGAGGCAGAGCTCCGACAAGTTCAACAGTTTGTAGGCGATGTCGCTAGATGAGGAATTGTTGAAGCTGCCGGATTCGGAGGCGGCCGCCGCTGCCGAGGCGGCTCGCGGCAGCCAATTGGAGTCTGTGCTCTGCGCTCGGAGCTCCTTGAATTGGGATTTAAGCTTTTATTATTATCAGCCTGAAGTGGCTTGCCCTAGCTGCTCAATGGACCGGAAGTGGGTAGAAGGGACTACTAATCCGAGCCAATAGACCGGAAGTGGGTAATAGTAACTAACAGTTCTAAAAAATAAACTGCGAGTGTTTATTATGGACCACTAATCCGGATCTGCGGACCGGAGGTGGGTATTGAGGACCACTAATCCCAATAAATAGACCGGAAGTCGCTATTAGGGATCACTAATCCGGATCTGTGGACCGGAAGTGGGTATTATTTGCGACTATTAATCCCAATAAATAGACCGGAAGTCGGTACTAAAGACCACTAATCCGCATCTACGGACCGGAAGTGGGTACTAGGGACCACTAATCCGCATCTACGGACCGGAAGTCGGTACGAGGGACCACTAATCCGCATCTACGGACCGGAAGTGGGTACTAGGGACCACTAATCCGCATCTACGGACCGGAAGTCGGTACGAGGGACCACTAATCCGCATCTACGGACCGGAAGTCGGTACGAGGGACCACTAATCCGCATCTACGGACCGGAAGTGGGTACTAGGGACCACTAATCCGCATCTACGGACCGGAAGTCGGTACGAGGGACCACTAATCCGCATCTACGGACCGGAAGTGGGTACTAGGGACCACTAATCCGCATCTACGGACCGGAAGTCGGTACGAGGGACCACTAATCCGCATCTACGGACCGGAAGTGGGTACTAGGGACCACTAATCCGCATCTACGGACCGGAAGTGGGTACTAGGGACCACTAATCCGCATCTACGGACCGGATTCTAGTGGTCCGGAATTTGGAATTAGAGGGACTAAATAATCCGGATTAACAGAGCGGAAGTGGTCCAAATGGGCTCTAAAGTTTTGATGACACTTATTGAATCGAGACATTTTAGCCCAATCCAAAGCAATTTAGTTTACTAAAATTCACCGAAACGGACTTAACAAGCCGCTAACAGACTAATTAAATGCAGTTGGCAACAAAACCCACCTTTAGGCTGATTCCGCAAGCGAATGTTCGCCCGTCCGGCAGGGTCTGCAGCATCCTCGTAGCGTATGTGAACATCGCGCACAACTAGTTGAATATTTTCAACGACGCTCATTGCCAGGCTGGCTCCGTAGGACAGCAGGCTGGAGCCGTAGCCGCCGCCGCCGCCGCCTCCATCGCCGGCGTCCTCGCTGGCCGCGGCCAGGCCCTGACTTTTGATCCAGCGAGCCTCCAAAGCCTGCAGCTGTTTGCGCTTGCGCTCCAACTCGCCCAGCGTCTCTTTGCGCTCGTCATACTGAACAATTCAGAGAGGTTTTTGTGAGAAAGGAAATTCCTATTATTCACTATGGGATTAAAATCTCGTCATGCTGAGACGGGTTCTAGACAAAATGAGTGTAAAGTGGACTAAGGTTTATAGAGAATAAAAAGAGAAAATGGAGGGAGATTGGTTAAAGGGATAGTAAAAGCTAAGAATAAAAAAATAATCTCAATAAAAATTAGAAGTCATAAAGTTAAGAGAAGCCTAGAAGAAATCGAATTTATGTAATTTAGAACACTAAACTTACCTTCTTATGAATTAGTGGCTTTGCAACAATGTACAACTTCTCTATGGTGAAGAGCCATGGCTGACTTCTTAGCTGAGTGTAGGGAATCTTTAGAGATATTTTTCCAATGTAACCTAGTTTATTAAGATTTTGTAGTATTAGATGCCTGCCAAATCTTTGTTAATTAATTAAAAAAATTGAACATGCATTAAAAATCCCATACCTGACACAATTTCTACTGGAAGGTCAAATATCTCCAACAAAGCATCACTTTTCAGTGGTAGATTTTCCAGTGTTACATCACCTAAAATATTTGTCAATAAAAAAAAGTAAACAATATCACTCAATATCAATGTATTAGTATTTTATATAGTATTAATTACCTTGAAATACTCCAAATGATACCTTCTCACTATTGAAGTTTTGGACATATTTTCCAACATACTTTTGAAGGATATAGCTGATTACTCCTTCAAGCATAACTATGTTTCAATTTTAGTTAGTTTAGTTATTTTAGTTTTCAATTCAACTTATATTTTATTCTGAAAATAGATTTACTTCTTTTTTTGAACAGTGTTTTCTTTACAAAACAAGAATAAGTTACTATGCAAAAATGAAAATTTTAGCATTATAATATCATGACTCAACAACAAAGTATTGTTTTGAGTATAAGTAATTAAAGAAGGTTAGAAAGACAATTGTATTTTACTTTAAGTTTAAGGATAAAATTTGCATGTCAATTTTTATTTACAAATTTTTGTAAAACAGTTCTTAAATATTCATACATGCGCAACACCCGGCCGACCCGGCCGAACCGGCCGGGTGACAGGACCGCCAAGCAAGGGACGTCGCAAAAAAATGGTCAGCAAAAAAAATCATCGCAACAAAAAATTCGGGAAAGGGAAGGAGAAAAACAAAAAGGAGAGACCAAGGAAAGAAGGAAGAGAAAGAGAGAAGAAAATAGAGGGAAATAATAGCAAAATTTTTCACTTTGACTGAACAACGTCGCACTTAGACTGAACAACGTCGCACTTAGACTAAGCAATGTCGCACATAGACTAAGCAATGTCGCACTTAGACTGAACAACGTCGCACTTTGACTGAACAACGTCGCACTTAGACTGAACAACGTCGCACTTAGACTGAGCAATGTCGCACTTAGACTAAGCAATGTCGCACTTAGACTAAGCAATGTCGCACTTTGACTGAACAACGTCGCACTTAGACTAAGCAATGTCGCACTTAGACTGAACAACGTCGCACTTAGACTAAGCAATGTCGCACTTAGACTGAACAACGTCGCACTTAGACTAAGCAATGTCGCACTTAGACTAAGCAATGTCGCACTTAGACTAAGCAATGTCGCACTTAGACTGAACAACGTCGCACTTAGACTGAACAACGTCGCACTTAGACTAAGCAATGTCGCACTTAGACTAAGCAATGTCGCACTTAGACTAAGCAACGTCGCACTTAGACTGAACAACGTCGCACTTTGACTGAACAACGTCGCACTTAGACTAAGCAATGTCGCACTTAGACTGAACAACGTCGCACTTAGACCAAGTAATGTCGCCCTTAAAGTAGTTTAACGCAGAAAAATACTATGTCGCAGATCATTGTTCTAGACTGAACAACTGATGAACTTTGAACTTTTTTATTTTAGTCTTTGGGATTAGACAGACATCAGGTTAGAACACTATCCAAACATTGGTGAGAATCTACTGTAACTGTACATAAAATTAAAAAAAACTGTTAAGAGTAATACATTTACTTTGTATTAGTATGCATGAGTTTTCTAATATCTTTGTTATAGAGATAGTAAAGTCTTTTATTGAAAATGTATGGAATCCCTTAAATGTTCATAAGGTTCAACAAGTAAAAGTAATTTTATATTCTGCGATGTTAAAAGAGTCCACTATGCAGCTCAGACTTTGCTTCTTTATCCACATCTTGATCTTCACCTTTATGTTGAGCACCCCGTCCTCCAGGAGCATCGGATGCCCAGTGATTATTAAGCCAATCATTCAGATACTTATCTGGTTCAAATTTGCTCAATGGTGGTCCATTAATGCGAATGCGCAACAGGTGTTCTAAATTATCTGGCACTAGACGTGATCTTCTGTCATATGCAACATGTTTGTAGATTGAAAATCCTCGCTCAGCTTCTGCAGATGAAATTGGCAAGGTCAACACAATCTGAATAAGATGCTTGATTCTAGGCAACCAATCAACAGTTTTCATTTCAAGAAAGTGGCCCCAAAATCGAACAGGCCCTTCAGTTCTATAGGCACAGAAATCAACTTTGTGAGCAAGCAAGCTCTGAATGAGAATATTGAATTGTCCCGAAATTGTTCTCTGCAAAGCTTGTGTAGGTGCCTCTCTAGAATCTGATTCTGATTCGGAGCCTTCTGCTGAAGCAGGATCATCTTGAAAACCAAAGCGTCTTGCAAGTGGGATTATATTTGCACTGTAGGTAAACGCATTGTGCATTGTATCAACAGTAGGCAATGACTCTGGATTTAATACATCGAATATTGAGTAGTCATCTTCAGGAAAATATCTTTGTAATTGAGTGACAATGCTATCAATAATTGTGCTTCGCACTCTATCTAGTGCAGGAAATTTTTCTTCTCCTGTGCGTACTGAGCATGCCTGCCGTCTCAGAGCAGAGCATGGCTGCTTCAATTCATACCTTGCAATTCCATCGCGACCTCCAGTACACAAGAAGTTTGACACAGATAGGTCATTTGTATGGCATCGCGAACGGAAATCTACCTCAGCACCAGGACCAACACTTTTTCGACATTTGCAGGTCTGCAAAAAATCAATTAATCGTGGCCCATTACTTGTCTTTAAGTTTTGTAATGACAGAATGAGATCTCTGTGACGCTTCTGCAGGCCAATGAAGGTGCCTTTTGCATTCTGAAACTGCAATGATTGAAACTCAAGTTGCTTTAAAATATCTGTAATAAAGAGGTGCAGGGCATAATAACGGACATTCTGGAGTGTATTCAACAGTCCGGCTGCAGTAGTTTTGCTTTCCTCATCAAAATCAGATGAAGGTGATTGAATATTTTCCAAATTTGTTATCAGTAGGTAGTAAGACTTTCGAATGACTTCCAGAGCAGACACCTCAGATGCAACCCATCGTATCCGATAAATATGCTTCAGTTCATAAAAGACTATCTCCATTGCTTCAGAAGTTCGTGCCAGAGAAGCCTTACGCTTTATTGCATGACGCATGTAAAATTTATGCAGGGCATTTATGTTTGAGTCCAGATGTTGCATGAATGGAAAGGTTTCAAACGCATGATAAATAGCTAGTTCTAATTTATGGGCTGCACAGTGATGCTGGAAGAATTCATTTTTGGCCCAAGGTCTTAATTGGCTAATCATTCCAGCCCGACTTCCTGTCATAACTGATGCTCCATCAGTTGTTACACCCCACAGCCTTTCTGAAATATTTGCATGGAGATTGTCTCTGGTGAACATTTCAATGAGCATGTCATATATTGTTCGTCCTGTTTCCACTTCAGTCAGACGTTTGAACCGGTAAAAATACATCATAGGCTTGCTTTCCTCTAGCATCCTGAAGTATATCATTAAGTAGCTGTTAGAATGTACATCAGATGTGGTATCAAGAACAATTGCAATAGGATACTTTGATCCTTGAATATATTTCAATAGTGAGTTGTGCATTGTAGTGCTTATTGATGCAGCCATGGCTGTGGCACTCTTCCGGTGCCTATGATGAGTACCCATATTCAAGCCGTTCTTCTCTTGCAGCTCAATTATCCGAATATGTGAACTATATGGAACATTTGCTTTTACTTCAGCATACAGAGATGTTAAAACTCGTGCTGTTATCTCATCCCTTTTGGCTCTTGCTAATCGAGCTGCACTACTCATCTGTTCAATTTGCTTTGCAAGTATTGAATTGAACTTCTCCTTCATCCACTGGATGGCTTCTCGGTGCAGTGCATTCGTTGAATGTTCTTGTAGCTTCCGTCGCACACTATCTTTGGTGTGTTCACTAGGAATATAGCCTTTCTCTGTTGAAAAGGAGGACTTTCGCTGCTGTGCTTGAAGTGCTGCTCGAGGAACATTTTTTATGAAATCTAAGCAGAAACGACACTTTATTCCCGATTTTGACAGGTCATCTGAATTCTGAGAGTACATGAACCATGTCTTCATTTCTTGTGACACAAACTTCCTCGAAAAATGCCTAAAATGCGTAGAGGGATAGTCAGGAAATAAAGAGAGAAAAACGAAATTATTCATCACAAATCACTAGACATCTTGTCATGAAACATATGCTTCAAAATTGTGGATTCAATAATTTCAATACATATAGCATAGATAATATACTTAATATTGTACGAGTTATATTCATACCGGTTTTGATGAGTCTCTAATGAATCCAGCCACTCTTCTTGAAACTTGCTCTTGTCTTCCCATTCCTTAGTGACCTGCTGATCTGTCTCACATTGTGTAACTGCACTTGTGCCAGTACACTTGTTTTTCTTTTGAGGAGGTCCACTTTCCTCTCGTAAAACGAGAATTTCACTTTCAGAAGCTGATGTCTCTTCAGCATCCATGTCAACACGATTAGCAATGCAAGAGGATCGCTTCATTGATTGTCTTTTTAGCTGTAATTGAGTATTTAATTCTGTTTGCAGCTTACTTGTTTCTTTGTCAGTATTCAATAATTCATTTTTTTCATCTTGCATTCGCTCGCGGGAACAGTAGGCGTGTCTGATTGCATTTTCACCTTGCCCTGCAATTTCTGCAGATTGAACAGTGCGATCTCGGTTAGTTGCTATTTCCTCAGAGAATTGTATAGCCTTGGCCATTTCACTTCGATGTGTACTTGCTGAACATTGAGTTGGTAATCTTTCGACTCTTTCACTTTCAGTTCTAGTTCTACTTGTCAATGCTGATGAGGAACTAGTCGATGCTTCCATTGAGTTAGGAGGTGCATTTACAATGCCTCCAATGTTTTCTTCTAAAATCCAGTGTGCACCTGAGCAGTCATTCTCTTCCCCTGGTGTCAAATGACCAAGCTTCCACCTTGTAAAAAGCAAAGGCTTACGTTCCTCACTTACTGATGTAGGGCACCTGTTTATGGAATAGTCTGCATGGCCAGCTTCATCCCATTCTCGCGCTGGCCTCAAAATATAGTCAGGTTTGCCTCTTAGAGAGGAATAGATTGATTCAAAAAATTCACATCTGTTATTTTGTGTACTTCTTGCATATATTATCATGTCATGTAAGTGACGTTTTATGATCTCTGCCATGGAGTCAGTAATTGTGAGTGTATCTTGAAACACTGGTCGTCTTGTAGATGAATGCATCCTTGCAAGACGCAGTTGTCCGATGCTGTCTGTTGCATCATCTAATCTGGAATAGTCTCTTTGATGCAGAAGAATGACTGCCATTGCACTCTTCCCATTTCCATTATTTAGTGCATTTGGCTCAGTTGGCAGTTCTTTACTTGCAGACTGAAAGAAACGATGAAGGGATAGTTGCGTTATTCCAGCTGGGGCAGTCTTACTTAGTAGGCCGGATGCTTTTTTTCCTTTGTATCCAATGGATGTGTCTGTGAAGTACATATTGGCATCTTTTTGTTTTTCCTTTGATGCGATAACAAAGTAGTTACTACCATCTTTTAAGACAGAATGGTACAAATCAGCTGAAAAGGTCACAACCGGTTTTCTCACAGCACCATTGTACTCTTGTACTGCAATTACAAGATAATCTCGAAGACGTACAGTTCTTCTTGTACTTGCTGGGCAAACTACTTTCAGTTCAATGAATTCTGAATACTCTCGTGATCCAATGTTAGGTTCATCAGTATTCAGCTCATTTATAACAATCGAGCAATCGTCTGTAGGTTGACAATTGATTGAAATGGAAGCCAGAATACTCAGCAGAAATAGATGGCAAAAAACACCTTGGATTCTAATTCCAAACATACTTTGAGTTTGACAATGGATTTATTGGGATGTACAGTATTGACTATTGATATTGAATAGATGCTGCAATCCAATAACCAGTTAGCTATAGTTGAACTTGCAGTTAGATGAGTATTTCCTGAAAGCAAATGTTCATTTAAAATTATATTCAAATTCGTGCCCAAATCAGTTTCGTGTCATACTATAACAATATACAGTATCTATCAATATTTCAATTTATTTTTTGTTACAACAATTAAGCAAACAGATAAACATGTATAGAAACATACCTGCCAATTGTCCTTGACTCCTTGTCCTTCAGCTTTTGCTACTGAGTTGCAGCACAGTCGAACTTGAATTTCTATAAAGTTTCTAGCTTCTGCTAGAGCAATTTAAAATTTGTGAACAGAAAGTGGGTGGATTTCAGTTTCCAGAACACCGAGTGTAGACCATGCAAGATACAAGACACACAGTTGCAAAGAATCTTATACAGTTCGCAAGGCCTAGCTAAAAAAACTACATGTAGCTGCTTATCATCAAAATCTACTAAAGGTCTAAAGTCCACAAAGTATCTTTCAAGATAAAAGTACAGCAATTGTGCTATTCCTACTGTATGCCAGTACAGCATAGCTGAAGTTGCATAGTATACATGTAATGTACATGTAGCCTACAATCATTTCTTTACCTTTGAAAATGAAATGCAATTGCAGATTTTTCAGTGCTTCAATTTACTGTATTTTTTGCACGTACCTTCTTTGCAAATAGCATATTGAATTGCACACTGTTCTAGTCATTACATTACGTACATGTAATTCAGTACTTGCATTAGAGTGCTTCTTTTTATGCTGACCATTGACGTCAATGTGATTGTCACTTTCATGAATGTACATCATATATCAAATTCAAAATTTTGTTGTGGGTTGAATTTACTTCTCCTCCTTGATAAACAACATTATTCTCTTATTGTAAGCTCCTATGACAGAAATTGCTTCTATGTAGTGTGTATGAAAATTTGTTAAACCTTTGTCTTTTCAAATTTCCGGAAAAAGAAGCATTTCGCACTCGTCAATGCAAGTTACAAGTAATTTTTTTCATTTCTAAGAACAGTATACTTTCTTTTAGTAATACTATGAGAACCAAAAAAAATTTTCACGAATTGCTAAGACCTCTATACTATAGGTATGTCGCATTTTTTGTCAGAAACAATGTCGCACTGGCCGGGTAAGATTCAGGAGGTTGCGCATGTATGTAAATATTAAATTCCGTATCATGCGCCCCTATTAATTATAAAACATTCAGACAAATAAGTAAAAAACTATAAATTTTTAATAGAAGAAATATTCCTACTTTAAGAACTTATCTCAACTTTGATTGATGCCACAAGAAGTTAATTTATTAGTAATCCTGTGGAGTATAGAAATAAAAAATAATAAAACTTACAATATATTAATTGATAATTATTTTGAGCTATACTCTAGAAAGGTCTATATTAATTAGCAAATGAAAAAAACTTACTTTATAATAAATTTTACATTGCTTAAAATGTTCTTTACCTATCTTAAAGACTAAATATTTCTAGTATTATCAAAATGCGAGGTAGCTAACCCAGCTAAGCTTTAAATATTAAACACAAAAACATAAATAAACCTCTAAATTTTAGCATAAAGATATTAACATAGAGATAGATACTAGATAGCAAAAAAGTAATAAAACTTTGTTCATGATTTTCTTTCTTTTCGTTCATTGCTATATGAATTTTAACATAGTTCGAATAATAACATTACGATAAATAGTATGATGAAAATTAGGAAAGCTTATAAGTTATAACTTGAACCTTACACTTACAGGTGCACATGCACAAAATATAATCCTTTTATAATTACTTCTGCAACCTAATTCGGAGTAAATCTTTGGATAATTTGTTCGAGAAATAAGTAAAAACATTTTTCAGCAAGCATATCAACTTCATACGAAAATCAGAAAGCGTGGCATTAAACATAAACAGCACTGGCACATTCTATTTTATTTCCTCGAAAACATGAGCGTTGAAAATAGAATTCTCTGCACAAACAAAATAACTGTGCGAATATTTATAAATTCATACTATTTAGTATTATTATGCCAAGATGCAATTAAATTTTTTAATTAATTTTCAGCTAAGCATTGCTACAATCTTACTGTTTTAACAAATATACTACAGTTGAATGTTTTTATAAATTCGGCTTTTGTAATATCAGCCAACATAATCCTTCAATCCAATGACAACATTTGAAAATTCTGTAATGCATTAACGAGACGTTTAGTTGAAGCTTGTTGAGTCCAACTCTGAACAAGTTGATCAACCCGGATGAGGCGGTTGCCTACGGGGCTGCCGTGCAGGCTGCGGTGCTGACCGGCGTCAAGGACGACAAGATCGATGACCTGCTGCTGCTAGATGTGGCAGCGCTCTCGCTGGGCATCGAGACCGCCGGCGGAGTGATGACAAAGATTTTCAAGCGAAACAGCCGCATCCCGACCAAGGCGACGCAGACGTTCACCACCTACTCGGACAACCAGAGCGGCGTCACCATCCAGGTGTTTGAGGGTGAGCGAGCGTTCACTCGAGACAATCACCTGCTGGGCCGGTTCAACCTGGACGGCATCCCGCCGGCACCCTGCGGAGTGCCTCAGATTGAGGTGACCTTCGACGTGGACGCCAACGGAATCCTGGTGGTGTCCGCCAAGGACAAGAGCACCAGTCGCGAGGAGAAGATCACCATCACCAATGACAAGGGCCGGCTCTCCAAGGACGAGATTGACCGGATGCTGCGGGATGCCGAGCGCTTCCGCGAAGAGGATCAGCGGCATCGCGAGCGTCTGGCGGCTCGCAACCAGCTGGAGTCGCTCGCCTTCCAGTACAATTCAGCAGGCGGCCAACGACTGCAAGGACAAGCTGGGCGAGAAGGACTCCGCTGAGGTGGTGGCCGCTTGCGAGCCAAGGACTTCTAAAGTAACTTCTCTCTGTCTAACAAAAGTAACTTCTAGTGGTCCTTGTTGCGAGCAGGCGATTTCCTGGCTGGAGAACAACCAGACGGCTGAGAAGGACGAAATCGCCCACCAGCAGCAGCAGCTGAGCAGCCGCTGCTCGCCGATCATGGCCAAGCTGCATCAGCAGAATGTGATTTAAGCCTAACTTCATAACTTCAAGTTGTAATACGCACTATAAAAAATTGTCAATCGCCTTCACCCTGGCTCGATTTTTATTTATTAGCATCAACTTGTAGAATGTATAGGTTCAAGCAGAATATATAGATATTTCGATTTTAAAATAATGCTAAGGCAGGTAACTTAATTGTTTTTTGGTTATTGCAAATTTTTTGTCAAGCATCATCGGACGGTGAAATTCACTATTGGTAAGCTTATATTGTAGTCGCAAGTTTAGGCAGCATTGTATAAGGAAGCGGCAGATGTACATTTTGTGAATGTACGGGTAATGTCAAAGCAGGATGCCACAATATATATGGACTCATTCCACGGCGGGCCTGGATCTCTTGGAGATGCTGTCCCCACACTGCTGCATCGTCTGCTCCCAATTCCGACCGTCGAAGTGCTCCCACACGATCTGGCTGACAGTTTCGGGCCGCAGGCAGTGCACATTGATCCCGTACCCGTCCGGATTGGATCGCGGTGTGTAGAAACTCTGCACTCCGCACCTGGAGCAGAAGGTGTGCTTGGCCGCGTGCGTGTTAAACGTGTAAGTTGTGAGACAGTCGGCTCCGCTGAGCAGGGTGAACTGGGCGGCCGGCACTATGAAATGGTCGTTGCCTTTCATGCTGCAGATTGAGCAGGAGCATTTGATTGCTCTGATCACTGCCGGGGCGCGGACTGAGTAGGTGACGGCGCCGCAGTGGCAGCCGCCGTGGTGGGTCACCAGCTCGACCTTGTCCTGAGTGTCCTTACGGCGGATGGGAGATAGGGGACGGCGGAGGCTCATATAGTATGTTAGTATAGTTACTATAGTATAGTATGTATATAGTCCCCCTATTCTGATTGCACGCTGCCCTCCCTTCCCGCTATTCTGATTGCACGCTGTCCCCCCCTTCCCACTATTCTGATTGCACGCTGCCCCCTTCCCGCTATTCTGATTGCACGCTGCTCCCCTTCCCGCTATTCTGATTGCACGCTGCCTCCCTTCCCGCTATTCTGATTGCACGCTGCCCCCCTTCCCGCTATTCTGATTGCGCGCTGCCCCCCTTCCCGCTATTCTGATTGCGCGCTGCCCCCCTTACCGCTATTCTAATTACACGCTGCCCCCCTTCACCGTATTCTGATTGCACGCTGCCCCCTTCACCCTATTCTGATTGCACGCTGCCCTCCCTTCCCGCTATGCTGATTGCGCGCTGCCCTCCATTTTTCAAAATTTTGATAGTGCGCTGCACTCCTTAACCAGTTTTGATTTCCCATCTTATTTCAAAGAATCTAAGCAGCTCTTTTCGATAAAAACAAATAACGACCGGCAATAATTTTTGTATAAATAAGGTTTAAAAAGCGATGTCAATGATTTTTTATTGTACACAAATAATAAAGCCGAAAAACAACTTAGTCTACTATAAGTAAAAAGGGAATAGAAATAGATTTATATAAAAGTATAAGTCTGGCATAGCTGGCAGGCATAGGGACTTTGGGGAAGTGATTATCAATGGATACAGCTGAACTGAAGTCATAGTGACTGCACATAAAGGGATGATGATTATCCTTACAGTAAGTACTCTCAAAATGAAAGCGATGAATTATAACGTAATGTATATTTTAAAAAAATGTTGCCCTTAAAAGAGGAAGGCCATGGTAAATTTATCAACGCTAAAGTTTCATTAGCACAAAGAATGGACGAAATTTCGCATCGCATCAATGTTCGGACGTTTTTTTAACAAAAATGTTCTGCTGGGTGTGAACTGTGACCTGGACTCAATAAAGAGTTACTAGTAGTTTTATATTAAAGATTGCAAAATCTAAACACTAACAGCTGTAATATAAATGGGTATATTTGAGCTATTGATAGGAAATGATATCACCCAGTCACGTGACACACGCACAATCATGCAACTCATGATATCACCCAGTCACGTGACACACGCACAATCATGCAACTCATGATATCACCCAGTCACGTGACACACGCACAATCATGCAACTCATGATATCATCCAGTCACATGACACACGCACAATCATGCAACTCATGATATCACCCAGTCACGTGACACACGCACAATCATGCAACTCATGATATCACCCAGTCACGTGACACACGCACAATCATGCAACTCATGATATCATCCAGTCACATGACACACGCACAATCATGCAACTCATGATATCACCCAGTCACGTGACAATCACAAAGATGCACCTTAAAATTAGAAGCTAACAAAAAGTCGTTTGGGGTGACCGGCAACTTTGAAAGAGCAAGGTATAATGTCTTCATGCAAAAAACATCAACAAGAATTTTTAACCAGAGCGAAGGGCTTAAAACTATTGAATTTACACTGGAAGAAAATTACGGATTATCTTTGGAGTAGCACCAGAGAAAAGCAGCGCAGAAAAACCGGCCTGCAGCCCTCAGCTCCTTGAAGACGACCTGTCCAGAGAAACTGACGCCGCCCGCGACCTAAAGCACTGCGGCCGCTCAGCCGAGCACATCTCGCACTCGAATATGTCGGGATGATTCTCGAATGTGCATCGCTGACAGTGCCAGGGCGGCTGGGGCGGATGAGGCGGCTGCGCAGGCGCCTCATGCGGCACCGAAGACGGACGAGTTAGAGCGCGGGTGCCTAAGAGATTTGGGGAAGAGATTAATTTTTTTAATTTAGTCACGCGAGGAATAGTACACAGTCACGTGACTTATCCGCTCAATTCACCATACGTTCGTGTGAGAAACTCGGTCATGTGACACCTAGTCATGTGACACACCCAGTCATGTGACACACCCAGTCATGTGACACACCCAGTCATGTGACACACCCAGTCATGTGACACACCTAGTCATGTGACACACCCAGTCATGTGACACACCCAGTCATGTGACACACTCAGTCATGTGACACACCCAGTCATGTGACACACCCAGTCATGTGACACACCCAGTCATGTGACACACCCAGTCATGTGACACACCCAGTCATGTGACACACCCAGTCATGTGACACACTCAGTCATGTGACACACCCAGTCATGTGACACACCCAGTCATGTGACACACCCATTCATGTGACACACTCATTCATGTGACACACCCAGTCATGTGATACACTCAGTCATGTGACACACTCAGTTATGTGACACACCCAGTCATGTGACTCAGTTATGTAAGACACCCAGTCATGTGACACACCCAGTCATGTGAGACAACCAGTCATGTGACACACTCAGTTATGTGACACACTCAGTTATGTGACACACCCAGTCATGTGACACACCCAGTCACGTGACACACCCAGTCATGTGACACACCCAGTCATGTGACACACCTAGTCATGTGACACACCCAGTCATGTGACACACCCAGTCATGTGACACACTCAGTCATGTGACACACCCAGTCATGTGACACACCCAGTCATGTGACACACCCAGTCATATGACACACCTAGTCATGTGACACACCCAGTCATGTGACACACCCAGTCATGTGACACACCCAGTCATGTGACACACCCAGTCATGTGACACACCCAGTCATGTGACACACCCATTCATGTGACACACTCATTCATGTGACACACCCAGTCATGTGATACACTCAGTCATGTGACACACTCAGTTATGTGACACACCCAGTCATGTGACTCAGTTATGTAAGACACCCAGTCATGTGACACACCCAGTCATGTGAGACAACCAGTCATGTGACACACTCAGTTATGTGACACACTCAGTTATGTGACACACCCAGTCATGTGACACACCCAGTCACGTGACACACCCAGTCATGTGACACACCCAGTCACGTGACACACCCAGTCATGTGACACACCCAGTCATGTGACACACCCAGTCACGTGACACACCCAGTCATGTGACACACTCAGTTATGTAAGACACCCAGTCATGTGACACACCCAGTCATGTGACACACCAAGTCATGTGACACTAAGTCATATTATAAACTTAACATGAATATGACTTGGTGGTCTTGAAACGGTTTAATACATTAAAAAATCTAAAGGGCGCGAAAGGTCACGTGACTAGCTACCCACCGACCGCGCTAGCCGGCGACAAGAAAACCGACGCCCGCTGTTGCCGATCCGGCTGGCCGGTTTTGCAGCCGCTTTTTGGACGTCGCCGTTGCACAGCCGCTAAGCTCGGAGCCTGCCGCTCCGGCCCGCCTTGCTCACTGGCCGAGCTGAGATTCGCCCATTCTCGATTTAATTGTCGAAACTCGTTTAGCAAAGTTTCGCGCGCCAGGTTGTAAATTGTCGAGGCGACGTCCGCGGCGCCGGCGCCAGTTCTGGCGCCGTTGAGCAAAGCGGCGCTGTACATCGGCAGCAGCGTGGCTAGCAGTTGGCGACGCGCGTTCACAGACTGGCTGACTGAGGCCACGTGGTCTGAGGAGTTTGCTAGCTCGGTAGCTATGCGGTGCAGGCGCTGCCTCTGAACGGCAACTGGGAAGGCGAAGGGATAATGAGGAATAAGTTTTGAGTGCGTAGTCAGATGAATGCATTCATGGATTCTCGATTATACTAGGGGTGGATTCTCAGGTATATTTGGGGTGGATTCTCGATTATACTAGGGTGGATTCTCAGGTATATTTGGGGTGGATTCTCGATTATACTAGGGTGGATTCTCAGGTATATTTGGGGTGGATTCTCGACTATACGCTCGTACTAGGGGTGGATTCTCAGGTATATTTGGGGTGGATTCTCGATTATACTAGGGTGGATTCTCAGGTATATTTGGGGTGGATTCTCGATTATACTAGGGGTGGATTCTCAGGTATATTTGGGGTGGATTCTCGGTTATACCAGGGGTGGATTCTCAGGTATATTTGGGGTGGATTCTCGATTATACTAGGGTGGATTCTCAGGTATATTTGGGGTGGATTCTCGATTATACTAGGGTGGATTCTCGGTGGGATTCTCAGGTATATTTGGGGTGGATTCTCGGTTATACCCGGGGTGGATTCTCAGGTATATTTGGGGTGGATTCTCGATTATACTAGGTTGGATTCTCAGGTATATTTGGGGTGGATTCTCGGTTATACCAGGGGTGGATTCTCAGGTATATTTGGGGTGGATTCTCAGGTATATTTGGGGTGGATTCTCGATTATACTAGGGTGGATTCTCAGGTATATTTGGGGTGGAATCTCGGTTATACCAGGGGTGGATTCTCAGGTATATTTGGGATGGATTCTCGATTATACCAGGGGTGGATTCGCGGTTATACTATGGGTAAATACTAGGGATTCTCAGGTAAATATGGCCTCAATTCACTAGATCTAAAATGTTTTTCAGACCGGATCCTTAGCCCACAATAGTGTGTATTGTCAGGCCTATCAATCACAAATTATCAACATCTCACCGTGATGATCAACATCAGCCATGCCGCCAACTTGCCGGACCTGTTGGCTGGCTCCGTTAGTTAGCGCACCCGCTGTCCCCGTGGCCGGCAGCGATTGGCTCCCGCTGCCGCTGCTGCCACCACCGCCGCCGCCGCCGCCGCTGTTGCCGCTGCCGCCCTTGCCGAGCTTCGGCCAGCGCCATTTAAAACGGCGCTTCGGTTTGGCCTGCAGTCGCGACAGGGCCTCCCGGCACCGGCACAGGGAGAAATCGTTCTGAGGATTAATAATTGCAGCTGGTCAGGACACTGAGGCTTCAGTTGGAGTCTTAGAGTGAGAGACAGGCGATTCAGAATGTCCCTGATCTGTGAGAGACAGGCGATTCAGGATGTGACTGATCTGTGAGAGATGAGAGACAGGTGATTCAGGATGTGACTGATCTGTGAGAGACAGGCGATACAGGATGTCCCTGATCTGTGAGAGACAGGTGATTCAGAATGTGACTGATCTGTGAGAGACAGGCGATACAGGATGTCCCTGATCTGTGAGAGACAGGCGATTCAGGATGTCCCTGATCTGTGAGACAGGCGATTCAGGATGTCCCTGATCTGTGAGAGACAGGCGATACAGGATGTCCCTGATCTGTGAGAGACAGGCGATTCAGGATGTCCCTGATCTGTGAGAGACAGGTGATTCAGGATGTCCCTGATCTGTGAGAGACAGGCGATTCAGGATGTCACTGATCTGTGAGAGACAGGCGATTCAGAATGTGACTGATCTGTGAGAGACAGGCGATTCAGGATGTCCCTGATCTGTGAGACAGGCGATTCAGGATGTCCCTGATCTGTGAGAGACAGGCGATGCAGGATGTCCCTGATCTGTGAGAGACAGGCGATTCAGGATGTCCCTGATCTGTGAGAGACAGGTGATTCAGGATGTCCCTGATCTGTGAGAGACAGGCGATTCAGGATGTCCCTGATCTGTGAGAGACAGGCGATTCAGTGCAGGCATGTCCCTGATCTGTGAGAGACAGGCTGATTCAGGATGTCCCTGATCTGTGAGAGACAGGCGATTCAGGATGTCCCTGATCTGTGAGAGACAGACGATTCAGAATGTGACTGATCTGTGAGAGACAGGCGATACAGGATGTCCCTGATCTGTGAGACAGGCGATTCAGGATGTCCCTGATCTATGAGAGACAGGCGATAGCAGGATGTCCCTGATCTGTGAGAGACAGGCGATTCAGGATGTCCCTGATCTGTGAGAGACAGGCGATTCAGGATGTCCCTGATCTGTGAGAGACAGGCGATTCAGGATGTCCCTGATCTGTGAGAGACAGGCGATTCAGGATGTCACTGATCTGTGAGAGACAGGCGATTCAGGATGTCCCTGATCTGTGAGAGACAGGCGATTCAGGATGTCCCTGATCTGTGAGAGACAGGCGATTCAGGATGTCCCTGATCTGTGAGAGACAGGTGATTCAGGATGTCCCTGATCTGTGAGAGACAGGCGATTCAGGATGTCCCTGATCTGTGAGAGACAGGCGATTCAGGATGTCCCTGATCTGTGAGACAGGCGATTCAGGATGTCACTGATCTGTGAGAGACAGGCGATTCAGGATGTCCCTGATCTGTGAGAGACAGGCGATTCAGGATGTCCCTGATCTGTGAGAGACAGGCGATTCAGGATGTCCCTGATCTGTGAGAGACAGGCGATTCAGGATGTCACTGATCTGTGAGACAGGTGATCCAGGATGTGACCGATCTGGGAGAGACAGGTGAGTCAGAATGGCAAAGATCCGTTAGAGTCAGGACAGAATCGGTACAACTTAAGTTGTAAATCAAGGCAGTTTGGCAAGACACACAATAAAGTAGCATGTAAAGAGTCTAATAATATTTTAACAGCATTGCATGAAATTTAACTGCCAAATTTGCAGTCAGTGATCGATGATGAACGTATCTAGCTTTTCGAACAGTTCGTCTCGCCGGAAGGCGCTTAGACGAAGGTCGCGCCATTGTACACTCTTGTGCGTGCAATATAAAAATAGATTAAATAAATAACACTTCACCTGCAATGGCTGCAGGGGGATAGCTACGTGTGTGTGTGTGTGTGTGTGTGTGTGTGTGTGTAAAACCCATGGTTTATCTTATTTTACGCTTGTATCTGATTAATCTAACTAACAAGTATCTAATTAAGGCCGGCTGCCTGATATTTCTGTCCAATGAGGTACAAAATGAAACAAACTGTATTTACACAACAGAACAAAGTTCTTTTAATATTGAAGGACATAGTAAGTTCGATTTTTGTCTCGAATGGGTTCGATTGATTGCTCAGCATAGATGAAACATCAAGCAAAACCAACCGCTTCCAAAGTCTGCCACAGAAAGTTTTGGTTGACATCGGGATACTCAGTTTGAAGATGATTCAGAGCGCTCTGTTTTTCCTCGGGGCCGGTCCGTCTCTGCGTCATCAGCAATAATTGCACTGAAAAGTTTATTAGATTACAATTAGACACAATCAGAGGGCAAGGCCAACGGAGAGAGGCATGAGTGCAAGATAAAAGCTGTGGACACAGTTCTAGGGGCTAGAGGGTGGAGGGAGCGGCGTGAGTGCAAGATAAAAGCTGTAGACACAGTTCTAGGGGCTAGAGGGTAGAGGGAGCGGCGTGAGTGCAAGATAAAAGCTGTGGACACAGTTCTAGGGGCTAGAGGGTGGAGGGAGTGGCGTGAGTGCAAGATAAAAGCTGTAGACACAGTTCTAGGGGCTAGAGGGTAGAGGGAGCGGCGTGAGTGCAAGATAAAAGCTGTGGACACAGTTCTAGGGGCTAGAGCGTAGAGGGAGTGGCGTGAGTGAGGCATAAAAGTTGTGGACCCAGTACTAGGGGCTAGAGGGTAGACAGAGTGGCGTGAGTGAGGCATAAAAGCTCTGGACCTAGTTCTAAGGGCTAAGAGGGTAGAGAGAGTGGCGTGAGTGAGGCATCCAAGCTGTGGACACAGGTACTAGGGGCTAGAGGGCAGATGGAGTGGCGTGAGTGAGGCATAAAAGCTAGGGGGTAGGCGGTAGAGGGAGTGGCGTGAGTGAGGCATAAAAGCTAGGGGGTAGGCGGTAGAGGGAGTGGCGTGAGTGAGGCATAAAAGATAGGGGGTAGGCGGTAGAGGAAATGGCGTGAGTGAGGCATAAAAGATAGGGGGTAGGCGGTAGAGGAAATGGCGTGAGTGAGGCATAAAAGATAGGGGGTAGGCGGTAGAGGAAATGGCGTGAGTGAGGCATAAAAGATAGGGGGTAGGCGGTAGAGGGAGTGGCGTGAGTGAGGCATAAAAGATAGGGGGTAGGTGGTAGAGGGAGTGACGTTAGTAAAATAGACGAGCGGTAGATTTTTTATTCTTATAGTTAATTTTTTAATTATGGGGTGCAAATGCATGAGAAATTTATTTTGAAATAAAACAAAAACAGCCAAGACAACAAAGTTGAACAAGGGAGAATAATATATTTTGATCATTTTTACAATACATTGAAAAAAGCAGCAAAATGAGTAAACTTATGAGATAGCATACAGAAAGTACACGAGTATACAGAAAGCAAAAAAAGAAGCTACAAGGCTAGGCAAAATGTCGATGCAAATTAATCAAATCTATTTTTATCTTACTTCAAAAGTAAGAAACTGAATTCAAAGCATAAATATTCCGCCTTCTTAAATCATACAACCAGCTAAGAAATCACTGTACACTATTTTATAGTGTGTTACAAAAGTTTGGGAATTTCTCACTGTCAAAAAATTTAACAAGAACAAGATAATCTACAATTGGAAGATCTGATTAAAAAGTAAATAGTTAAGTCAGCGGCTTAAAAATAGTTGTAAAATGGAAGCACCTACAAGTACGATCTTGCAATTCGCTGCGCTTAAGTTATAAGGCAGATCAGCTAAGAAACAGCATTATTGCACTAAAAAAGGCTTTTATAGCTATAACTTTGCTCTAATTTGCTCTATATTAGATTTTTTTACTGAAATTGTTAAGTAGCAAGTATAATATTTTACAGTCGGATTTAGTATAGTAGACTAGCTCAATAAGCCCCCCACCCCCAATTTTTCATTTTTATAGTTGAACAACAACACGTCTAGCTTAAGAACAAAATTATACTATGCATAAAGCACACCGTATTAAATATCAATTTATCATGACGGACTACCACAAAAAATGATTTCCTTTAAGCTTTTCCATATAAAAAATCCTTATTTTTTTGGAAGAAAAAAATCACCTTCAGCTTGGCACAGAAAGCATTACGCATTAGGAAGTATAATACGTTAGGACATCAACGAGACGTGTCACTTCCGCTGACACTGCCAGGGGCACAATTGCTGCCGCCTCCGCCGCCGCCGCCAATGGCACCACCGCCATTAAAGGCGAGCAGCATTTTGTACAGGGCTTCGTTCTCTGACTGAAGGCCGCGCAGCCGGTCGCCCAGCTCGGCGATCACCGTCCGCATGCACGCAGATTCGGAGCGGTGGAACGCGCAGGATCGGCAGCCGGATTCCGCGGTTGCAGCCTCCGGAGTAGTCGGCGACGAAGACTGCGAGGCATCGGCAACGACAGCGGCGGCGGCCTGGGCAGCGGCGGCCACAGCTGAAGCCGGTGGCGCTTTGTCGGCTTTCTGGCTGGCCGACTCCAGCAGGTGGCGCTGGCAGTCCCGACAGGCGGCCAATCGGGACTTCAGCGTCACCAGCTCGCGGGTCAGGCTGTAGGATTCTTCGGCTTTCTCGCGGTAGAGCCTCGTGATGCTGGTCAGCGCTTTCTGCATCTCGGCGGTGGCGGCGCTGGACGCTGTCAGGGTTGGCTGGCATGACGCGGCGGCTTGAAGCTGAGCCGGCTGGGGCGGCTGCAGGTGCTGCGCATTTGACTGCGGCGGCGGCGGTGGGGTGGTAGACCGGCGGATCAGCTGTTCGAATTCGATTTCTCCGAATAGGAGCTCGTAATGCTCGATGAGCGCCTTAATGGTGCTGACGGCTAGGACTCGAGGCTGCGGATCGAGCGCCATCTCCGCATTCACCTGTCAGAGGTTAACATGTGGAGTTGCAGTCTAGGGTATAGATAGATAGATAGATAGATAGATAGATAGATAGATAGATAGATAGATAGATAGATAGATAGATAGACAGATAGATAGATAGATAGATAGATAGATAGATAGATAGATAGATAGATAGATAGATAGATAGACAGATAGATAGATAGATAGGGAAACAGACAAGCAGCAAAGATAATTTTTCAAATTTTTTAACTAATGTAATGAATATTTGCGAAAGATAGATAGCGGCCGATCCTGCGCATGCATTCAAATGGCATTGTGTATAAACTACCCTAAACTGGTCGCTAAGTAGTTATTCATATTAAAAAATCAACTGCGTAGAAAAGCCCGAAGAATTGCCAACAGCATCGTATAAAACTGTCAACAGACCCCGGCAAAACACAACCAAATACGGAAAGAAAGTGGGCGAGGTTTCAGCAAATGTGATCATATTGCGTTGACAAGACCAAAAAGAGCCGACACGCGGCGCAGCGGTTTAGATTAGAAAGAAAAAAAAAATAGCGCGCCTTACAGCGATAAGAAACCGTCTCTCCGTCTTGCTTGGAAAAAAAAGCAAAAATTAAGTCAATCTTGACGATGTCTTACCAATAATCTTTCATTGTCGTCGCTTAACAAACTGGACGCGAACAGCGTGGCAATATCATTGGCGCACATCTGATTCCGGTCGCTGCATTGGTGCACCATTCGGAACATGCAGCAGAGCAGTTTAAGTAGGTTGCGATTCTCCGGCGGTAGGATTTGAAGGAGGCCCTGCATTTGGTAGATGTAAATATCAGCTCGGTGGACTAAAGCACTAGGCTTATGAGCTTAGGTCTTGTGAAAGTGCTAGCGAACGCTGTAAGAATGTTCAGCACAAAACGCCCCCAGACATTTACTTAATTAAACAGGAAAGGAATGCAAGGAATGACCAACCCTGACCTTCAGGTTAGCCAATTCTTTATCAGCATTGCCAAGGCTAATTTTCTGACCAGCTGTGAGAAAACTGGCGTAGGCAAAGTAGGGCACGACCGGTTCGGGCAGCTCGTTTAGGTACACTCTGAGCAGCGTGGCCGTCTCGTGCGCGCTGGACGAAGTCAGGTCGGGCGATTCGCCACGTTGGTAGGCCAGACGGAGCGACGTTACGGCCTTCTTTTGGCCGGACTTGCGCAATAGGAATTCCGTGTACAGGCAGGTCTCGGTGGACAGATGAGCCACGCAGTCGGACACAATGCGGGGCACTTCAGCTAGGCCGCCAGCTTCCACCTAAGGGGCGGATTATATAAGGATAAGTAGGGATGGATTATTAAGGGATGAGTAGGGGCGGATCATTCATGGATAAGTAGGGGCGGATCATGCAGGGATGAGTAGGGGCGGATCATCCAGAATAAGTAGGGGCGGATCATCCAGGGATGAGTAGGGGCGGATCATCCAGGGATAAGTAAGGGCGGTTACTAAGGGATAAGTAGGGGCGGATCATTCATCGATGAGTAGGGGCGGATCAAGCAGGGATGACTTGGGGCGGATCAAGCAGGGATGAGTAGGGGCGGATCAAGCAGGGATGAGTAGGGGCGGATCAATCAGGGATGACTAGGGGCGGATCATCCAGGGATGAGTAGGGGCGGATCAAGCAGGGATGACTTGGGGCGGATCAAGCAGGGATGAGGAGGGGCGGATCAAGCAGGGATGACTTGGGGCGGATCAAGCAGGGATGAGTAGGGGCGGATCAAGCAGGGATGAGTAGGGGCGGATCATTCATGGATGAGTAGGGGCGGATCAAGCAGGGATGAGTAGGGGCGGATCAAGCAGGGATGAGTAGGGGCGGATCAAGCAGGGACGAGCGGAGGCGGATTATGCCTGGACGCCCGAATCTACAGAACCAAAAAATGTGGCCGCGCTCGGAGTGCTGCTACAGCTGAAGGTGATTCGGCAGGGACCGAAGATTCACCTCACCTGTGCCCGCATAACTTCGGCCAGACTGCGACCGAAAATGCCGCCGCCCTGGCCCCGGTAGCGCAGCCAATAGAGCTCGCGAAGCCAACTAGCAGCCAGCTTCGGCTCCTCGGCTGTGAATGCCAACGACACGACGCCGCTGCCAGCGTCTTGACGGCGACTTAATTCAAATTGGACGTCGCTGTGTTCAACAACTTCGACGCTGTCTAACAAGACCTAGCGGTTTCGGGAGAAGAGCGGGGGCGCGATTTATGATCGTGAGCCTGGATAGCCGGATCGAGATTCATTGAGGCCTCAATTAACAAGGAATTGCAGTGTTTGCTGTGTGCAAAAAGTCTCTGGCAAAAGTAAAAATTCCTTGACATCACAACGCAGCCCCACCTGATACCGCAGGCGCTTCATACTGTCGTCCTCGTAGACGCGCAAGCAGTTAGCCAGCAGCTGGATGTAGCGACGATGCCAGCGGCCACTTTTAGCGGAGCTTCGCTTCTGCTGCAGGTAGCCTTCTTTCCAGGGACGATCTGAATTAGACATTGCTGACAATTTGCGCTGTTGGCTTGAAGCTAAAATAAAATAATTCCGTCGTGTCATTCTATCTGGGTATGATTTTATCTAAATTTTACATGGTAATGTACAATTCTCTACTAATGAAAAGAATACAATTTTGCAGTCTTTCTAAAAGCTCTAAAATTCAGTATGATTAGCCGCAAAAAATATTTAAACCGTCTCTTAAAATTATGCTGAAATAATTCCTAAAATTTTTAATTGAAAAACCTATCCAAATGGAATAAAAATATGCTTGCTTGGAATGCTTGATTACAATAAAGCATTATGGGAGTGTGCTCCTTACCTAAAGTAATAGAAATTTGTCTTTTCTGACAATATAAGCTTTATAATATAATTTTGGTAAAACTAATATTCAACAATCAATACTTACTACAAAGATTTCATGCTGTCAGTTGTAATTTTGTCTCTTGATTCTCAGTAACTAAAAGATACATAGAAATGATTCTAAAGCACAGGCAAAAAGTTTTTGCTGCTGTTGCCACAAAATACTTGTGTTTAAAGAGCTAATTTGAAGGCAATATAATTAGAAAAAATACTATACAACAAATTTAAAACTAAGAGGATAACAAGGTCAGGGACAGATAAAGAATATATAGCTTTAATAAATTCCATAGATTAAAGAGGACAATTATCTATAGGATTAATTGATAGATTTTATAAATACATAGAATATAGTTCTATTCATAATTATGTCTCTCTATGTCAGTAAGATCGCTAATTTCAAGTAAATGTATTGTAATGCGGATAATGAGTAAGATTCTATGAAACCTTCCAAGCAGATTATAAAGAATGTAAAGAAGTGACTAAATCAAATTAAAAATATTAAAAAACGTTTTTGTGACGCACATAAAGCAATATTCATGCAAATAACGCAATAACAAGACCGACAAGACTCAGAAACGGTAAGAAAGACGTGACTGTCCTAGATTGTGAAAAATATTATTTTTATCCACATTTAAAAGGCAGAGTAGGTTATTTATACTTGATTCAAAATTCTTGTTATTATTCAAACTTTTTAGAGTAAAAACACGTTTTTAAAGCCAATCGTACTATTTTTATTGCATAAACTATTTAATGTAAGACGTAAAAATCGTCAAAAGCTACGTCTTTTGTTTAAATTTAGATAAAACTAACGGTACACGTGCAAGTGATAGGACTCAAAGGAATAAAGTCAAGGGATTGAATTAGGACCCGAAATAAGTTGAAAGCAAGCTGTATTTTTTTAGCTTGTATTTTTACGTTCAATTTGCATTCTAATAAAAACATATTCGACGCAAAAGCACCATAAATTTACGCATCAAATTAACCACTCTTGAGTTGTCCCTGCAATTTAAAGCAAAAAGGCACCCGATTTAATTCAATTAAGTAGCTCCTTTTGGAAGCCTAAGAATTCCTGCTTTTTTCATTACAGACTGTATGGATACTTACGAAGCTTATATTGAAAGACCGAATTCAAGCTCATCGAAAATATGATTGAAATCAAAATGGACAAAAAATCAATATACTTACAGCTTAGCTTCTTTGTGACTTCCTCAAATCTAGTAGCCTCCATCGATCCGCTTTATTTCGGCCGGATATTCCCAATTACACTTATGTGCTACGTAGATTTATCTAATATGTACTGTTTCTTAGCTGATATACACTGTAATTCAATTCTTTACTAGCAGCTTAAGAAGCTTAGTATACGAACTTTTACTTGAAATTTAGAATGCCAATGTTTCGTTGGTCATGCTTTTAGGCCGATGCATGCTCCCTCTGTTTGGCATTTTTAGGCTTATACGCTTATAATTCAGTACACTTTAAAGCGCAACAAGGCCAAAGTAGGAAAGCGAATTTTTTAGCTCGTCGATTGGTCATTTATAGCATAATTGCATGCAATACTAAATGTTAAGAAAACTGCGCGAAAAAACGTTGGTTCTTCGTTCTTCTACTACGCAATTAGCAATGATAACTAAAATGATAAAACAGGTACCATAGTATCCAAGGAATCCATAATACTCTGGTAAGGCAAAAAGCAGATCCATATTTTAACTATACGATTATCACACTACCGATTGTTTTAACGACATTGCGAAAGATAGAAGAAATAATGAACGGAATCGCCCTGCTTCTCCCTAGGAAAAGGTCCCACTTCAAAGTATTTGTGCTTAACGACCAACTTGTTTACGCCGAATGTTTGCATTCACGGGTAAAAATCGTTGATGTGCCATTTTGAAGAAAAAAAGAGGTCAGGGAAGCAGGAGAGCTAAGCGAAGAGAATTGCAGGCAAAGGCAAGAGAGCCGGCGAGAGCAGCGGGAGCTGCAGAAAACGAAAGTACAGCAGCTTGGCCGAGAATTATCGATTGGACGGATAGAATTAGAAAAGGAGGACTGGGGGACTGGGGACGAGGAGGCCTGCAGAAAAAAATATCCCTCCGTTCACAATTCTTCCACTTCTCTCCAGTCTGCGTATCCCCCCACTCGGCGCCCCTCGTTCTGCTGCACTCGATCGCTCTAATTCTCCCCCCCCCCCCTGCGTCCTCGAGAGAGGCCTTCCACGACGCACTTCACCAAAAACCAAGCCAACTATAGCTAACGTTCAGTCCACTGTCAAAGTCTGTTTCCTGAGTTCCCAATATAATTCACTCCGTTCAAGTCAGCGCCACACCCTGCAGCCCGCAGCACAAGCCGTTGCTTTTCTATCGTTTCCAAGTAGGGTAAAGTCAAAGAAAAAGCAATAAAACAATTGGGAAAAGCATTGCCTATTCGCACTGCCTGGCAACATGAGCAATCCGGATTCGATGCCCAAGATCAACTCGGTGCCAACCATGACGCTGGGCAAGACGCCGGCTAGCAAAGCGAAAATGCAGACCAAAGCCAACAAAAAGATGGTCCGCATGGCAACAGTGGCCGTGTACGTCCTGGCCGTGTCACTGGCAGCAATAGTACTGGCTGTGTACTATTCGCTCATCTGGCAGCCCAACCTGGCGTCCAACGTGCCGACACAGACGACTCCTGGACCGAGTACAACGGCTGCCATCAGGCCAACCACCGCTCCTTGATCATGATCATCGAGCTCGGTAGGTCAATGGGGATCCTGATTCAATTTATTAGTTGCCTGTCTTACAGCATTGCTAGATTCGGCAAATTCATAGTTTAGAATCTATTTTATACGTGTTGGGTGCACAGCTGCTGATACTGCGTTGCAAGTTTTTGTAAATTTAATATTGAATTGAAATAAGTACTCAGTGAGTTTTCTTGTTACAGTGAACTTTTATAACCAAGTTAAATAATTCCACTCACCCTTCGCTTCTCACCTGCATTACAACTCTGTAAATCATTAATTTAGTTACTATGCATAATGATTATACAAAATTTTCAGTACTGCTTGCTTAGTGCTTCATTTCGTAATGGCTCATATAATGCTGATTAATAAATCAAAATTTATAGGAGTTAGTAACTAACCGAATTTTTAGACTATTCAGCCTTTTGAAGGCAATGGCAAGGGGGAGCATGAAATGGATTTGAGTCACCGTGAGAGGATCCCAGTAGCTAGATTCGAGTCACAGTGAGAGGATCACGGTAGCTAGATTCGAGTCACAGTGAAAAGATCACAGTAGCTAGATTCGAGTCACAGTGAAAAGATCACAGTAGCTAGATTCGAGTCACAGTGAAAAGATCACAGTAGCTAGATTCGAGTCACAGTGAGAGGATCACAGTAGCTAGATTCGAGTCACAGTGAGATGATCACAGTAGCTAGATTCGAGTCACAGTGAGAGGATCACGGTAGCTAGATTCGAGTCACAGTGAGATGATCACAGTAGCTAGATTCGAGTCACAGTGAAAAGATCACAGTAGCTAGATTCGAGTCACAGTGAGAGGATCACAGTAGCTAGATTCGAGTCACAGTGAAAAGATCACAGTAGCTAGATTCGAGTCACAGTGAGAGGATCACAGTAGCTAGATTCGAGTCACAGTGAGATGATCACAGTAGCTAGATTCGAGTCACCGTGAGAGGATCACAGTAGTTAGATTCGAGTCACTGTGAGAGGATCACAGTAGCTAGATTCGAGTCACCGTGAAAAGATCACAGTAGCTAGATTCGAGTCACGGTGAAAGGATCACAGTAGCTAGATTCGAGTCACCGTGAAAGGATCACAGTAGCTAGATTCGAGTCACCGTGAAAGGATCACAGTAGCTAGATTCGAGTCACAGTGAGAGGATCCCAGTAGCTAGATTCGAGTCACCGTGAAAGGATCACAGTAGCTAGATTCGAGTCACCGTGAAAGGATCACAGTAGCTAGATTCGAGTCACCGTGAAAGGATCACAGTAGCTAGATTCGAGTCACAGTGAGAGGATCCCAGTAGCTAGATTCGAGTCACAGTGAGAGGATCCCAGTAGCTAGATTCAAGTCACTGTGAGAGGATCACGGTAGCTAGATTCGAGTCACAGTGAGAGGATCCCAGTAGCTAGATTCAAGTCACTGTGAGAGGATCACGGTAGCTAGATTCAAGTCACTGTGAGAAGATCACAGTAGCTAGATTCGAGTCACAGTGAGAGGATCACGGTAGCTAGATTCAAGTCACTGTCAGAGGATCACAGTAGCTAGATTCAAGTCACTGTCAGAGGATCACAGTAGCTAGATTCAAGTCACTGTGAAAGGATCACCGTAGCTAAGATTCGAGTCACTGTGAGAGAATCAGTGGCTGGTTGTGAGTACCTAGTATTAGATTTTTGGTTTAGATATCTATTTGATTGATAAAAAAGGTAGATAGAAAGTTTTGAAAGTTATTTAAAAAATTTGTAATTGTAATGCAGAATTTAGCATTTTTTAATTAGTTATTCAGTCATTGTATTTTACAGGCGTTAGTCGCAGCATACATACCCGTTACCAAATAAGTTGAGTTTCTGTTTTTGGCCAAATAATGCATTAACAAACGATAAATGATATAATATGGCACGCTGTGTGACTAAAGCTACGGATTCAGACATCCTTGATTATAAATAGTAAAACTAATGTTTTGATGAATCTCAAGACTCGGCTCCCTTTTTTGGTCAGTTGCAGCCGCTCTCCAGCGCTTCCTGCTCTTCCGCTATTCGCTTGTGCTGCAGCAGGATCATCTTGAGCTCGTCGCGGGCAATCTTGCCGTCCCGTATCCGCGTCCCACTGCTCCAAAATGATGTCGCGAAAGTACAGCATCTTCGCCTCGTCGTAGTCCTCGCCAGTCAGTTCCAGCAGGTCCTTCAACAGGCCCGCCAGTTCGTCGCCTTCAATTTGGCCGCTTTTGTCGGCGTCGTACTTCCGGAATACGCGATCGATTTCCGGTCCGGTGAGGCGGGCCGCGTTCTTCAGCAGCGGCCTGGCTAAGAAATTGTCTTTCACTGGAAGAAGACGGGCCAGCTCGCTCAGCTGCAGCTGTCCGTCACCGTTTCTGCAAACAGGTTGACAGATTTGAAGGTCATCAACTTTGTGCTAGGCAAATAGTCGAGGAGTTGCAGCCTAGTGGCTAGAGCGCCAGCCTTATGATCGGAAGGTCATGAGTTCGAGCCCCGGCTCTAAGAAGAAAATTTGTAGGCCCTGAGCAAGGCACTTAATCCCGCATTGCTTCAGTCCAGCCAGCGGGGGGCGAGTGGCTCGGCGGTCTAGCGTATCTGCCTTGTGTGCCACTGGTCCAGGTTCGACCCCGCGTTGTAGGTTGGCTATTTTCCCTAGCGCGATTTCGTGTGAAGGGTCACATTAATTTGGGGCCTTGTGCACTGAATTGGTTTGGGCTATGGGCCAGTTGTGCAATGAGGGCAACTCCCCAAGGCACGGAGTGTACATTCCTGGAACCGCCGCTTGTACACCCTATGTGAGTGCGTGACTGGGTGCCGGCCTGTGTGTGTGTCTATGCCTGCATACCGTATTTAGTGTGACTGAACGCGCTTCAGGAGTCAGCGCAATGGACAGTCATGCCCCGTCGCTGGTTGTGGGACGATGTCGCTTTAAGCATCAAAGTGCCCACAGTCCTCCTGCAGATTTAGCTTTTAGTTTCAGTCCAACCAGCAGAGATCGGTACCAGTTTGAGTTGGGTAAATTTAGGGTTGGGTATTGCGGCCCCTCCAGCCCGTCAAGACTGAACAGTTTGCACACAGCTAACTGCAGCTGCACCATACAGCTGCTGTACATATGGTGGTAAGTTGGCAAAAAAAAGTAGAGCATGAAGCCCCAATTCCAAATCTGCCGGACCTGTCAAACAGTCGCAGGATGGTGTCGCGGTACTCCTTCATCTGCTCCTCGCTAATGTTGCGCTTCTCCGCGAGAATGTGTCGCAGAAAGTCGTCCAACTCGTCGGCGTCGATGTGGCCGGAGCTGTCCCGGTCGAACTGTCGCCAGACCCGGATGAACTCCATGCTGCTGGACAGCGGGTTGCTCCGCCTGAACAGCAGCAAGAAGTTCTCCTCCGTGGGCAGCATCTGGGCGAGCTCGCCAATTTCAATTTTGTTGTCCTCGTTCTCGTCGTAGGCCCTCATGAATTCCTCCTTGAGGTCCTGCAGAGCGCTCTCGGAGACCACCTCGTCACCGATGCGGCCGGGCACGATGGAGCTGACAAACTCGCGCAGGAAGCTGTCCAACTCGCTGTCCTCAATGTAGCCGCTATTGTCCAGGTCGTAGTGACTCCAAACCTCAAGGAACTGGCTAGCCGTGAAGTTTTTGAATGCTCGCGTGTCTTTGTCGCGAAATTTCTGCAGAAAATTGCTTGCATTGGCCATGTTTGGCTCTGTTTGTTGAATAGCTGTGGGAAAAATTCCCCCGATATTGCTTGCTGTCCAACTTGGCCTGTCGGTTTAAAACCTGCCTGGCAGAGGCGGGGAGAACCTTCTAACAAATAACCGCCCTTCCGCCCTCCCCTCAGGTCCGATAAGGATTTGATTTTATCGATTGATTTGACAATCAAGCGCTAACTCAGCACAGAAACCTAAATTTCTTCCTCGCTGCACTGGCGTTAAATCCCAAATCCCTCTCCGGAATTCAAACCCTTTCCAACCTCTGAGCTTCCCAGTCGACTGCATTCAACAACACCATTCAGACGGTTGGACGCAGGTGCAGCTATTTCAACTCTCTGTCACGTGACACGCACCCGGGGGGCTCCGGCTGCGATCTCGTATTTTTGCTTGCCGAATTAGCTAATCTTGGCATTAATCTGACTGCGGCTTATTCAGCCGAAAACACGGTAGATTTACTCTGAAAATACGGCAAAACATAGTTGTTTCCTACTTACTACTACTATGATTGCCTCTAATATAAGTACTACTACCACTACTATCAGACGCAATATGTTACCAGCAAATTTTTAAGCTTTGAAGCAAGTTTAAATTTGATTTTCGGTATGCGAACTTCGAAAGGCGCATTGCATTTGATTTTTTTAACAAAAAAATATGTGCAACACTAGAGCAAGTCTTATGAGATTAAAAATGTATAAAATTTTACAGATACAAATCAAGTGTCACAATTTTGGCGTTCGTCTGTTGTTTATTACTGGTCGAGCGAGCTAGAATCGAACAGTTGCTGGGCTCGAATGGCCAATCGGCTTGTTGCCGGGACCTCACCGGAGGCTACGCACTCAGCGACCGCTTTTTCAGCTATTTCCAATGAAAATCCCAATTTTAGTAAGAATTGCCGGCAGCCATCGTGCTGAGAGCTTGCTGCTTCTGAAGGAGTGGGTTTATATGAAATTAAATTTTCGGTTTCATTTTTTACTTCTTTACAATACACCTATTTTAGTACCAGGTACTTTAGTGGGCTCATCTTTGAGGCTTGTGTTTGCAAAATTGAAAATGCTAGTAAATTGCTGTTGGGACGTTGTTGGAGCTAAATTTGCGTGGATGCGTCAGGAAGTCCGTCAGGATTGCGTATCTATGACAGTGTAGGGATGTCCTTGAAGATCAATGGCTGGGTTGGGACACCCTTAAGGATCTATGACTGTGTTGGGATGTCCTTTAGGATCAATGGCTGGGTTGGGACATCCTTGAGGATCTATGGCTGTGTTGGGACATCCTTGAGGATCTATGACTGTGTTGGGACATCCTTGAGGATCTATGGCTGTGTTGGGATATCTCTGAGGATCTATGGCTGTGTTGGGACATCCTTGAGGATCTATGACTGTGTTGGGACATCCTTGAGGATCTATGGCTGTGTTGGGACATCCTTAAGGATCTATGACTGTGTTGGGACATCCTTGAGGATCTATGGCTGTGTTGGGACATCCTTGAGGATCTATGGCTGTGTTGGGACATCCTTGAGGATCTATGGCTGTGTTGGGACATCCTTGAGGATCTATGGCTGTGTTGGGACATCCTTGAGGATCTATGGCTGTGTTGGGATATCCCTGAGGATCTATAGCTGTGTTGGGATATCCTTGAGGATCTATGGCTGTGTTGGGACATCCTTGAGGATCTATGACTGTGTTGGGATATCTTTAAGGATCTATGCCTGTGTTGGGACATCCTTAAGGATCTATGACTGTGTTGGGACATCCTTGAGGATCTATGGCTGTGTTGGGATATCCCTGAGGATCTAAGGCTGTGTTGGGACATCCTTGAGGATCTATGGCTGTGTTGGGACATCCTTGAGGATCTATGACTGTGTTGGGACATCCTTGAGGATCTATGACTGTGTTGGGACATCCTTGAGGATCTATGACTGTGTTGGGACATCCTTGAGGATCTATGGCTGTGTTGGGACATCCTTGAGGATCTATGGCTGTGTTGGGACATCCTTGAGGATCTATGGCTGTGTTGGGACATCCTTAAGGATCTATGACTGTGTTGGGACATCCTTGAGGATCTATGACTGTGTTGGGACATCCCTGAGGATCTATGGCTGTGTTGGGACATCCTTGAGGATCTATGGCTGTGTTGGGATATCTCTGAGGATCTATGGCTGTGTTGGGACATCCTTGAGGATCTATGGCTGTGTTGGGATATCTCTGAGGATCTATGGCTGTGTTGGGACATCCTTGAGGATCTATGGCTGTGTTGGGACATCCTTGAGGATCTATGACTGTGTTGGGACATCCTTGAGGATCTATGGCTGTGTTGGGATATCCCTGAGGATCTATGGCTGTGTTGGGACATCCTTGAGGATCTATGACTGTGTTGGGACATCCTTGAGGATCTATGGCTGTGTTGGGATATCCCTGAGCATCTATGGCTGTGTTGGGACATCCTTGAGGATCTATGGCTGTGTTGAGACATCCTTGAGGATCTATGACTGTGTTGGGACATCCTTGAGGATCTATGGCTGTGTTGGGACATCCTTGAGGATCTATGACTGTGTTGGGATATCCCTGAGGATCTATGGCTGTGTTGGGATATCCCTGAGGATCAATGGCTGTGTTGGGATATCCTTGGGCATCAATGGCTGTGTTGGGTCATCCTTAAGGACCACGCGCTGTTCAGACAATGTTTATTCATTCATGAAGAAGACAAGGATCAGAAATTCTAACCAGAAATCATGCACTTTTGTCCGCCGCCGGCTAGCCTGAGTGCATCAAACTTGGACCGTATCGACCTTTGTGGTACTCGCTGAAGATTCTCAAATTGTTGTTGAACGGTGGCCGGCATTGTTTCGGTCTTACTTGTTGTCGCTTTAGAAAGTTTTTTTCAAAATTCTAGCTAAATATAGATCCAATTTTGCAGTTATGGCTCGTATATATTCATTAGCAACTACTAGGTACTAACTGTGAATCATTTTTTTCAGTGCATTGGAAACCATTGAATTTGGCGGTACTATAAATAGACGTGCATTTCGTAATGTCTAAAAATAGAAGAGCCAGTTGACGTGCCTGGTTCAGGGGTAAATTATTCCGTTAAATATAGGCTATTAAGCGAGGTAATAATCTGTTACTATTAGACGAGTACCTACAATGCATAAAACAGTAGCTTATTTTGTATGTAGGCAAGCAATTCTCCGTTCCATATTGAAGGTGCAGGTTGTAGAGGTCACAGTGTACAGGTAACGTCGCATACATGATTGCACAGTGATGTTTTTGGGAATTTCATGATCATTTCATAAGCATTTATTAGATTGCTGGTAGGATCTCAAACAGAAGGGAGGATATTTAATACGTGTACTCGTATAACAGGTAAAAATTGATCTTTTATTAAAGTGTCCTAGCATGAACGATTGGTGTCAATGCTAAATTCCTATTCATTTTGACATAAAATTGAAAATTTGCGGAAAAACTATGGACATTTAAATGGGCGCAGAAGAAACAACGCCCCCTCTCTGGCGGTCCAGCAGGGCCATATGCGCCTCGGCAGAATGTCCTGAACACCGAGCCGACGCTCGCTACAGCGGCGTCACCGTCTGCGTGCGCATTAAGTCAAGCAGCAGAACAAACAGGATCGGTGCCAGTGTATCTCCCTGAAACATGCCAGAGGATTTCTCGATGACGTGCACGCGCAATCCGAACGTTTCGATCATTCTTTTATGATTGGCACAAATAATAGGTCTAGGTCGTAGATAGTCTGCAGCTGTCATTCTGCACACCAAAAAGTAGGCTCGCATCTTACGCCTGAAAGTAGGGACGTATCTATGCGAGGCGGTTAAATTTATTTTAAAACCCTGGACAAAATAGTTACCCCTTTAGCTGACTATCCCCCGTCAAAAATCAACCATACATGTAGATGAAGGCGAGCCAAATGTCTCAAGAAAATTTTATGCGCAAAAACTGTCAGGATGCAGGGGAAAATTTTTTTGAGCGGAAACTGAATAGAATGCAGTTATAGAATGATTGAACGTTTAGAATGGTTAGTTGTCTATATGGTTTTGGAGTTTGACAATGGTTAGTTGTCTATATGGTTTTGGAGTTTGACAATGATTAAATTTGTCACGAGTAGCGAAGCCACGAGTGACGAAATTAATCATTGTCTATGACAAAACCATATAGACAACAATATTGTCTCACGACTATTAATAGACAAAAGTCGACTATAAATAGACATGCATTATCACATATTTGATAATGCACGTAGAAGTGTGACAATTTACGGTTAAGACACACGGTTAAAGATGCTTAATCAACTACATCTAATATGGCGCTACCGAAAGCGAAAAATAAATTTCATCTTGGCGTTAAAATAAGTTCCTTTGAATACATTTATAAAAGACTATACCTTAAGGAGGATTGGTATAATTTTAGGTGACCATTAGGTGTGGGAGTTTTTAATGTGTTGCTCTACATATATTACTCAGGTAATCAACGAGTAATCGGGGCACTTGCTAATAAAAAGTGAAAATTTTATTCTTTAATATTTATACACAGTATTTGCCAAGCTTTATGTGTTATTCAGTGGTCCACCTTAGTTTTATAATGAATAAATACTGGCCTAAAAATTAAATTTTGAAAGTTAAAAAATGCAATAAATTCTGCCCCCGAGCACACAACATAAGGCCGCAAATAAAAAGCGCTCTCAACCACTATAAGCCCTAGGATTCCCCACGTATCGTGCTTAACTTGAAATATTGTAGTTAAAACAAAGTTCCGTTTCCAGGGCCCTATATGATACATGCATTTAAACAAAATACTTTGCAAGCTTTGCCGAAAAAGCTTTCCAATCCTGAAAATTACTCTGAAACTATAAAAATTTATTTTGAATTTATTTCTGATATTTTCTTGGTCAATTTTGGATAAAAGTTATTTGGCTTTTTTAAATTATGCTGAAAAATGGGTAGTTTTCTATTGATTCACTCACCGTCAAGGGATATTACATTCTGCAGTTCATTTGGGCAACAGGAATTTATTTGTGTCGAACAGTAATTGGTGTTTCACTTATCTCTTGCTCTGTGAAAAGAATTGATTAAAACTATTTATCAGCCTCACTGATATTATAAATTATCTATAAATTTTGAAGGTTTAAATTATCCCAGGCTAAAAAACAAAAAATGATTCAATCTGCGACACCTGCTAGTCAGGAAGGTCAGGCAGGCATATCTCTTAGGGAAAAAACGTTATCAGATTACAGAAAGAAACTAATGGAGCATCGTGAATTAGAGGCAAAACTCAAGGAGGGTGAGTTGCTGATTGCTGCAAAGTTTTTCTTATATAAATTTTTAATACTCTTGCCCTGTGACGTGTTGGTGGCTATCAATGACAATTAGTGCTGAATTTAAAAGTTTGTGGGTGTGAGTAAAGTCCTTAATATAGTATTGTCTATGATAAGCAACCTATTGGAAACAATCTATTTTTGCTAATGGTAGCTAAAAAGTGCCTATGTCTAAAGACGAAGTCTAGCTTGACTAAGAAATTATTTAGGAATTTTTTAACATTTGGCATAGCTATTGTTGGAATACTCTAGTGCCAACTAATTTTTATAATATTATGCTTGTACTAACTTTTTACATTAAAATTTAGTAATTTAGTATATATATATAAATACTCTATTTATTTTTATGATTGGTTTGCCTAGTCTATTAGGTAAAATTTTTTGTGGGACCTAGTTTTCTAATGTATTGCATTGCAATATGTTTACTCATAAATAGTAAATTTATATTTATAAATTTATAAATCAAAGGGTCTCAAATTCCAAAATCCCTAATTAGAAATTTGTAAATGTACTAAAATTATGTCTATCATGTATGATATTTATATCTTTTGCTTTTAGCAAATTTCTAATTAACATTTAATATTCAAGTTAATCTAATTCCTAAAATCTAAGCTTACTAAAAATATATATTGCTATCTATAGCATTAAAAAGCTAGTCTTTTTTGTATAAAAAATTTAATATATTTGTCCCAAATGTCTATTTTTTTAATTTATATATAATGTAAAAATGTATTTAAGATACAAATTAATTAGAAATGATTCACTTCATTGTGACAACAATAAAAATCATAAATCATGCTCTTCAATAAAACAAGCAGTTTCACCTTTAAAATTCCTAAGAATTTATTTAATTTTATCTTTTTGCTGAGTAGTAATTATATGCATTAAATAATTTTCTCAGTGCTAGCTATTGCAATTTTTATTATAGCTAGAATGCATTATATATTGAATATGTTACTGCATTATACTAATAACAATGGTGCCTCTCTAAATAATTCTTTTTAATGTTGCAGGACCCACATATGCAACTTTTTTTTAAAAATTATGTAGGCATTTCTAATAGTTGGGCAATACTTTGGTAGATTTGCCATTGAGAAAAAATAATTTTCAAGTGGTAGGCATTAACTAATAGTAATTTACTTGTATGTATTCCTATTAGAAATAGATGGGTGATTTGCAAGGTTGCGCCCATATATGTTACCAGAGTTGATCTTTCCTTGATTTCCTTAAATCAAATTTTTCCCGACTTGGTTCGAAATATTGAACCCTAGAAGTGTTTGCTTCTGTATTTTTTGTTTTCTAAATTCCCCGCCTGTACCTCCCTCTCTTCAATCAGCTCGCGAAAAACTTCGCGACCTAACCAAAGAGTTCGACAAATCCGAGGACGCACTCAAAGCGCTTCAAAGTGTCGGCCAAATAGTTGGCGAGGTGCTCCGCCAGCTAACCGAAGAGAAATTCATTGTCAAAGCCACCAACGGTCCGCGCTACGTTGTTGGCTGTCGGCGTAGCATAGACAAGAAAAAGCTCAAATCTGGCACCCGCGTGGCTCTGGACATGACCACAATGACCATCATGCGTTGCCTACCCCGCGAAGTAGATCCCCTAGTGTACAATATGAGCGCCGAGGACCCCGGCGACGTGTCCTATTCCAGCATCGGCGGCCTATCCGAGCAGATTCGCGAATTGCGCGAAGTTATTGAACTGCCGCTACTCAATCCGGAGCTATTCCAACGAGTTGGCATCTCGCCGCCCAAGGGTTGCTTGCTGTACGGCCCGCCTGGCACTGGTGAGTAGTGCATGCCAGTTGCTGCAGTGTGTCGCCATCAAAGACCATTAGAGTATTATAGGGACTTGTAAGTGGACGAGTCATTACGTAGCAAATTGACTACAACGAGAGACCGGTTTCGCTCCCTTCCCTCCAGGCAAGACCTTGTTGGCCCGAGCTATCGCTTCGTCAATTGACGCCAAATTCCTAAAAGTGGTGGCCTCCTCTATTGTCGATAAGTACATTGGCGAGAGTGCCCGACTAATTCGGGAGATGTTCGGCTACGCCAGGGAGCACGAGCCGTGCATCATCTTCATGGACGAGATCGATGCTATTGGTGGCCGTCGATTTAGCGAGGGCACGTCGGCTGATCGAGAGATTCAGCGAACACTTATGGAGGTAGTTTTTATTTCAACTTTCAATACTCTAACTAGCCGACTTGTCTGTCTATCCGCTTCTGTTATTCTGTCAATCCACCCGATCAAGCACCCTTCTCATTCTGTAAATCCACCAATTCAAACCGCCCTTCTCAGTCTGCCAATTCGCCCCTTCAAACCGCCCTTCTCAGTCTGTCAATCCGCCCCTTCAAACCGCCCTTCTCAGTCTGTCAATCCGCCCCTTCAAACCTCCCTTCTCAGTCTGTCAATCCGCCCTTTCAAACCTCTCTTCTCATTCTTTCCATCCGCCCCTTCAAACCTCCCTTCTCATTCTTTCCATCCGCCCCTTCAAACCTCCCTTCTCATTCTTTCCATCCGCCCCTTCAAACCTCCCTTCTCATTCTTTCCATCCGCCCCTTCAAACCGCCCTTCTCATTCTTTCGATCCGCCCCTTCAAACCTCCCTTCTCATTCTTTCCATCCGCCCTTTCAAACCGCCCTTCTCATTCTTTCCATCCGCCCTTTCAAACCGCCCTTCTCATTCTTTCGATCCGCCCCTTCAAACCTCCCTTCTCATTCTTTCGATCCGCCCCTTCAAACCTCCCTTCTCATTCTTTCCATCCGCCCCTTCAAACCGCCCTCTCAATGTATCCATTCGCCTCTTAAAACCCTCTTCTCATTATTTCAATCCACCCCTGCGTTTTGGCCCGCAGCTTCTCAACCAAATGGACGGCTTCGACGCCCTAGGCGCCGTGAAGATCATCATGGCCACCAACCGGCCGGACACCCTGGACCCGGCCCTGCTCCGGCCTGGCCGCCTCGATCGCAAAGTTGAAATCCCGTTGCCAAACGAGCTAGGCAGATTGGACATCTTGAAGATCCACTCCGGCCCCATAGCCAAACACGGCGAAGTGGACTGGGAGGCTGTTGTGAAACTATCTGACGGATTTAATGGCGCCGATCTGCGCAACGTCTGCACGGAGGCTGGCATGTTCGCCATCAGGGCCGAACGGGATTACGTCATTGAAGAGGACTTTATGAAGGCGGTGCGCAAAATTGCCGACACTAAAAAACTGGAGACCAAGCTCGACTACAAGCCGGTGTAAAAAGAGCTAAGCTCAGTCATCGCATAGTACTGCTGCCGTTGTTGGGGCAGTAGTATAATATCCGACTGAAATGATTGACTGTTATTTGTATTGAAAACTACTGCTATTCGTATAAATTTGTTTACTATGTGCTTACTTTCTGGGTCTGTAGCAGCTTGGATGAGCATACTGTGGGCCGCAAACTAAATAATATATTTTATACAGTCTGACAGTTTAATACTATTCAATTCACAAGTGGTTAGAAAACTATTATCCCTTAACTAACAGTCTGAAATCCTAGCAGTGTCGTTCTAAAAAGAACTACCTTGACGCAAATTAAAATATACAAAAAAGAAAACAGAGGCTTTTAGTGGCCCCCATATTGTTCAATTATTATATGATTTACGCAATTCTTTGGCTTTCAATAAATTCAAATTCATTTTTGTGTAGATAGGATGAACAGTCTGATGGACCAATCTTGATATTTTAATCTGAACAACATGCAATGTTGCGTGTTGAGGCTGGGTGCACTGGGTGTACAGCGGAATGACAGCAATTGCTTACTTGACCAGGTGTTAAATTAAGAATTATTCCTTCATCGATAATACAATTGATTCGATGAAGGACGGGACAAAATTTAGGCTGCAATTTACCTTCAGAATCCTCAGCTGGAATTACTAAATTGACTTTTGAGATGTACGTAATGAAGTCAGTGAATTGGAAATATCTGGGATTATTTATGTCTAGTCTCCATGCAGCTGAGATTATTCATCCCCAATCTCCATGCAGC
Source organism: Macrostomum cliftonense (assembly GCA_950096795.1). Lineage (NCBI taxonomy): Eukaryota > Metazoa > Platyhelminthes > Macrostomidae > Macrostomum > Macrostomum cliftonense. The sequence goes on along the minus strand of CATNEM010000313.1, from coordinate 16,128 downwards.
TGAGATTATTCATCCCCAATCTCCATGCAGCTGAGATTATTCATCCCCAATCTCAATGCAGCTGAGATTATTCATCCCCAATCTCCATGCAGCTGAGATTATTCATCCCCAATCTTAATGCAGCTAATGCAATCTTAATCATGAGATTATCCAATCTCCAATAGTCACCTAGTTCGGATCCCAAATAATTGACTGTAAAATTATTCAAAGGTTCAAGCTAGTAAGCTTGTGTACAGCTCGGATTGTACATTAAATATAAATATAGCTATAGCCACTTGCAGACGGTGGCAGCTCAGTTCAGGAAGCCCGCGGCCAGTGTGAGGATTAAAAACTCATTTGCCACAATGGCAATCTCTGAACGCGCCTCTGCCTATGTAGCTTAAAAATGAGCGCCCAGGCACTGGCTAAGCCGCAGCCGGGTAGGGCCCGCGTTGTGAATTGGCAGCAGACAGCTGGGCCATAAATATTATTTGATTTTCCGCGGACGCGCCGCATCCTTCCTGGTTCTGGAATTTATCCCATAAATTCTGGGACTTCTAGTATTCCCGATTCCCAGCCGGCATTTAGCTATAGCTTGCGCGCACGATCCTCTCCCCCCTTCCCTCTGGTATTGCATTCCCCCAGTTCATGGAGAGTTTAGTGCAGCGCCTACCCACGGCGCGTCAATGTGGTAGGCTTCTGCTAGCTACTGTTGCAGTGGAGACTTTTCTCTCTAATCTACAGAACAACAAAGGTACCGATGGGGCAGTTGCACCAGATCGAGAACCGGCTTTTGTTGCCTTTTATCATTCTGATGCACTTCTGATTTACTTTCAAATTTCATTTTAAGAATTTTTTTAATACAATTTTTATTACAATCGGGACCAGATTTATGAACCAGGGGAACGCAACAACCACCCTAGATTTTACCAGCTCATACTGGTACCTGATCTCAGCTGGGTAGGCTAAAGCATTGCTACATGAAAGTGTAAAAGCTTATGGACACAGGTCGTCAACCAAAGTGTTAAAGCTCGAGCTTATGACCTTCCTTTAAAAGGTGATAAGTTTAGGTTTCGAAGACGAAGGAGTTGTATTACCTCTGGAGAAAGACCTCTGAAATACCAGAGGAGTGGAGTCACCTCACCCTCTGAAGTACCTCAATCAGGTACCTTCTGAAGTACCTGAGGAGTAGGGTCGCCTTCTGAAGTACCTGAGTAGGGTCGCCTTCTGAAGTACCCGAGGAGTAGGGTCGCCTTCTAAAGTACCCGAGGAGTAGGGTCGCCTTCTAAAGTACCCGAGGAGTAGGGTTGCCTTTTGAAGTACCTAAGGAGTAGTGTTGCCTTTTGAAGTACGAGACCGTACTGTTATGTCTCGTACCTGAGGCCGTATATACCTCGTAAATAAGCCCGTCGTATATCATCTAAAAAAATCGCATCAAAAAATCGTAAATAATTTTCACAACTCGGAACAGATTGCTACCCGAAATTTCATCAACAAGAATTGTGCAGTGCTAAATTGACTGTTTTCCCCCGGCTGACCAATGCGAGCCCGCCGCCAATCCCATTGGCTTGCTGGCACTTGGGAAGCCAGCATGAAACCATGCAGCCTGGAAGCTAGCCTGCCGACTTCCCCAACTGCTGCTTTCCCCCTCTTTTTGGGTTATAGAAGCAGGAATCGACAAAAATACCGCACGAATTAACTTCAACTTTTTATTCACGGCAAATTCTGCAGTTTGATTCTTCTAAGTCGGCATTCTGCCACCTGCCTGTTAGCTGCCTACCTAGCAACCAGTCAAGCAAACTCATTTATCCCAGAAAATGTCCGCCAGCACCATCGGCAAAGGCTTGGAACAGGAGCTGAAGTGCCCGCTATGCCGCGCCTGGTTCGTCCGGCCGCTGCTGCTGCCCTGCGGCCACTCGCTCTGCAGAGACTGTTGGATTGGCATCCAGCAGGCTCCCGCCGATGACCAGATGTCCGTGCTGTCCGAAACTGACTCGGGCGTGTCGCTGCCGGCCTCTAGGCCGGACAGTCTGCTGGCTGCCGGTGAGTCGGCGTTCCGTTCTGAATTTTATTTGTTTCTTAGAAACACAGAAATCTTTCCAAAAACGGCTGCACTTATTGCTTACGAGAATTTCTAATCGGTTTCTGACGCAAAATTTTTAGCCTCCAGCGGGTCAGGCGGCGCAGGCGTCTCCAGCGCAGCTGGCGGCAACGGTGGCTTCCTTTGCCCGGCCTGCCGCAAGCCCGTGGCGCCGCCGCACTGCCAGCAGCTGCCCGTCAATCGGGCCCTCGAGCGGATTGTCTCGACGATGACAGGCACCATTGATGACAAAGACCAGGACAAAGATCTTAGCAACGACGAAGGCAATATTGACGAGTGTCGACGACACCCGGGCGAGCCGGCCGCCTTCTGCTTGGCGTGTCGCGCCAGCCTGCCCTGCGGTCCGTGCGCCGAAGAGGAGCTGTGCGGCGGCGAAGGCGCCACTGAGCGTCACCGGCCGCTGCCTCTGACGGCGGCTTGTAAAGCACAGAAGGTCGGTAAAGCTTCTGCTTCCCGTTTTGGGATGCTTTGATTTTGAACCCTTGATGAAAATCTTGAAAAGAGGGTTGATTTTTTATCTTCTGTGCATCAATTTTAAAGACAGACAGACAGACAGACAGACGGACAGACAGACAGACAGACAGACAGACAGACAGACAGACAGACAGACAGACAGACAGACAGACAGACAGACAGACAGACAGACAGACAGACAGACAGACAGACAGACAGACACAGACAGACAGACAGACAGACATACAGACAGACAGACAGACAGACAGACAGACAGACAGACAGACACAGACAGACAGACAGACACACAGACAGACAGACACACAGACAGACAGACAGACAGACAGACAGACAGACACACAGACAGACACAGACAGACAGACAGACAGACAGACACACAGACAGACAGACAGACAGGCAGGCAGGCATAGTAAAAAAGAAGAACCCCGAAAATTTATAAGCAACTTAAATTCGTAAAGATTTTGATCTAGAAATTAAAATCGGCAATGCAGCTAGAGCTTTACTCCTAGTTTTTTTCACTAAAAGTATTTCATCTCCTTATGAGCACGCGCTCATTAAGCGCCAATAGAGAAAAAGAAATTGCACACAGAAGCCTGATTGAGGCACCTACTCATTTTGAGCAAACCAAAACAATTCTTTTCCGGATGACCTCAGTAAGTAGGGGGTGAGCAATAGGGAGTTATTCGGGCTGGACTGGGATGGATTTAGGCACCTAGGAGGCTTCGATAAGCTTCTAGTGGGATACCGGAAGACGCGAGCCGCAGAACCCGCTCCCCACCCTATCGGTGCACTTTGTCAGTGGGATTACGGACGAACGCTTTCGAGTGTCGGGGCGGGAGCAGGATGGCAACTGTGTGCTGAGGACCGAATATCAGGAGAAAAAACTCCCCATACTTGACAACGGTTTTCCTTCCTTCCACCTGGCCGAAATGTAATTCGGCATTAGCCGGCGAGTCAGGGAGTTCTGGACAACGGAAACTGGATTGGAGACGCTGGAGACTCGGCGTTAAATAAAGTAGTCTTAGAAAAAAAAATAGACAATTCGGGTCTTCTTTCACGGTTTCCAACTCCAGATAATAGATTTAGAATTCCATGGCGTGTAAAACTGCAGGTGAACCTACCGGCCATCTCCCAACTCGTATAGAAGCGGGGAATAATCCCATAGTCTGAGAATAACCGCTGCCGTCCCTTCTTAACTGCTTGAATCTCCGCTCAACTAGAAGATAATGGGATGCAAAGTCCAATCCTAATCCCACGCTTCAGTTGCGCCCTCCCGGCTTCATTACCAAGCCACTTGTAGACCAAGGACCATTTAGTGGTCTTTGTTAAAAAGACATGTCCGAATGTCCTACTTCGCGTTGCCAACTATGAAGAACTTGTTAATTTTATGTTTTTTTTCAATTTCATGAAATTTAGTCAGACAACATTTCTGTCGGCAGCTGAAACCTCCAGGCGTTAATGGGAATAGCTAATCAAGCACGCCCCCCCCCCCTAGTTGCCAGTCCAACTGACAGTGATTGACTGCAAGCTTCCCTATAGCAACTGAATATTTGATGCGCCAATCTAAAATTTTGGGATATTTCTCCCTATCAATAATCCACACTTCCCTATCCGGCTGCATTCAATGCCTCACCAGTTGTGTCCGGTAGTGAGTTCCTCCCCCCCCAAAAAAGTAATAATTTCTACATCATATTGGAATTCGGGGTGGCGGCACTATTAAACATGAAAAGCTCATGCTCTCTCCTGTCTCTCTGGTGGTTGCAACCTCAGATTCTGAGAAGTTATTTGAGACCAAAAATATATGTGTCAAATATTCGTACAAGTGACAATTGCGCATTACACTTGGCGCCAAAGTTAATTTGACCATGACATTGAACCAGTCCAAGCAATGGAAAGCAGAGACCGGTGCGAAATAAAAGAACCAGCAACGGCAAGCATAGAATAGAGCGCTGCGAAAGTCATCATTAAGAAGATGCCAATGCAGGCAGGCAGCCTTGCCTCATCCGCCCCCGCCGCGCGCCTTCGCTCTCCCTGCTGACCCCTCCACTCTGTCGAATATCTGCGGCGGCTGCCCCCCCCCTGGCTGCTCGGGTCGGGGCTGAAGACGCGACAAAGTGCGCAGGAATTCCTAGCCCTAATTATTGCAGTTCTAAGAATGAGGCATCCCCAGCGCTAGTGGGGATCTGGGCGCTAGGCGCGGTGGGGAGAGGGCAAGTAAATGAAAAAGCAACAAAACCCGCCAGGCCGCAACTTTAGGTGCCAAGTGCCGAGGATTGGCGAGCAGCCTTTGCCACTAAATTTCCTTATATTTTCGCAATCGTCTGTCTTCACTTCTCCTTCCTCTTATTCGCTCGTTTCCCCTTCCTACACTGACTAAATCCCCGATCCCACCCGGAGGAATAGATAGAAAAGCTCGGCGGCGGCGCCAGCCAGTCTCGGTCGCGGCCGATGCCGCCTGCTGATAAAATGTCAGCAGCCCCAGGCGCGCCCCGCTTATCCCTTGAAGAAAGGCACCTGCATCTATCCGCCCGCGTCCGAACCTCCTCCTGCGCGCGCAGCCCTCCCTCTATCTATATCTCTGTCTTGTTTTTTCTCCATCACCTTCCTACACCTTCGGGACGCGGCCGCGGATGTTGTTGGAGGGCCCGGCCCGCTGCACGGGTTGGACTGGCGGGTCACACGGGGTTGCCGAAATTGTGCGATGCGCCGCCACTAGCTAGCCAGCTACATAGTTGACTTTTTAGCTTCCCCTATTCCCCTCGGGAGGCCCCTAGGCGCCACTCAATCACGAATAGCTCCTTTATCCACTTGTAGTAGCCCAAAGAGTCTTTAGTGCGTGTTCATTACAATCGGATGAAACTCGAGCTCCCAGGTGGCTTCGGTTCAAAGCGCCGAAGGTATGCTGGATAGCTGCTATAGCTGGATGGCCATAGGCTTATCCCCTACTCTCAAGTCCGTTTAAAAGATGCTAAAAATGCGTTTTTTGGGTTGGTTGCTGCTTCCTCGGCTAGTCTGTCATTACTAAAATTTATAGCACTTCATTCTGGTTCGTTGCTAGTTGTACAGCGCATCCGGGGGCTGTGTACAGCTGCTGGGTCCTAACGGGCTGGAGGGGCCGCAACACCCACCCTAAATTTTGACTGAGATTGGACTGAAGCAATGCGGGATTAAGCGCGTTACTCCTAGAGCTGGGGCTCGAACCCATGACCTTACGGTTCCCTTTAGGCTACAACTCTTCATGTTTAAAAAAATATGAATCCCACTGCGCCCTCCCCTTTACTGAATCGGCAGACAGAGCTGTCTCAAGCGCTGCAGAGCCTGTCTGAGCAGGCGAAAGTGAGCTCAGAATTTCTGCAACAACTGAAATCGAGCTCGGAGCGAATCAAAGTAAGAATTCGATTTTTTCGGAATTGAATTCACGTTAAACAATCATTCGAAAATATCCCTGTCTTATCAAAATCCCATTCGAAAGTCCAATCGCGAAGCCATGGCAACAAACGTCTCCGAGCATTTCGACTCTCTGGTGGCGGCTCTGCAGGCCAAGAAGCAGGTAATGCTCAGCCAGCTCGCCTCCGAGCAGGAGCACAAGCTGAGAATCACGCGGGACCAGGCCGCTCAGTGCGCGTCCTCGCTGGCCAGGGCCACCGGCCTGCTGCAGCTGTGCGTTGAACTGCTCAAAGAGACTGATCCATCCGCATTCATTGCGGTGAGCTTCCTGTTGTGTCTGCTTCGTTACAATATAATTTTTACAGTCTATCTGCTGTCAATCAGTCAACTGTCAATCAGTCTATCTGCTGTCAATCAGTCTATCTGCTGTCAATCAGTCTATCTGCTGTCAATCAGTCAACTGTCAATCAGTCTATCTGCTGTCAATCAGTCTATCTGTCAATCAGTCTATCTGCTGTCAATCAGTCAACTGCCAATCAGTCTATCTGCTGTCAATCAATCTATCTGCTGTCAATCAGTCTATCTGCTGTCAATCGGTCTATCTACTGTCAATCTATCTGCTGTCAATCGGTCTATCTGCTGTCAATCGGTCAATCTGTTGTCAATCAGTCTATCTGTCAATCGGTCTATCTGCTGTCAATCAGTCAATCTGTTGTCAATCAGTTAACTGTCAATCAGTCTATCTGCTGTCAATGAGTCTATCTGCTATCAATCAGTCAATCTGCTGTCAATCAGTCTATCTGCTGTCAATCAGTCTATCAGAATAGCAGACAATATCGAAGCCTCGCCGGCCCTCCCTCCCAGGTGTCCGCCGCAATGCAGGATCGAGCCGGGGGAATGAAACACAGCCTCCAGCGCCAGTTAGACGCTGGGCCGAGGGTCAGCGAACAATTCGAAATTCGATTGGACCCAGAATCGGTGCTGGTGGCGATCAACAGTCTGGCATTCGCTGAGCACAAGGGTGTGTTACAGTTGCGGTATAGTATTTGTATTTAATTCAAATTTTTTAAGTCAATATTCTAATTGACATGTTGATTACCTAGATAAAAGAACTAACTAAATTTATTGACTGACATGCAGAGGTGTGAAATTAACAGCTCGATTTGATGGACAATAACAAACAAAACATCGCTCACTCACACAGGATGCCAGGAGCAACTGAGCGCTTTGCACCAGGCCACTGCCTGCAGTCAGAAAGGTTTTTTTTCCTTAAATTGCTTGGGCGCTGTTTCTAATTTCCAGCTAATTTTGGTCGCTGCTTATTTCCGCGCGCTATTTTATTGAGTTATTTATTAGTCAAAATTGTTTGCCCGCCCGTGGAACTTGTAGTTTATCTTGCTGTTTAGAGAATTGTTTTAGACCTGGTGTGAGTTTAATTATAACTAATACGAGTAAGCTATGAGCTGCTGGAGTGACCTCGGTTTAGTTTATCTTACTTCGTTTATTTCCGCTTTGCTTATGTATAGTATTCCTTTTAGAATTTATTTTGATCAAACAAAAACTTATGATTGCAAAGCATATTTTACGAGAGTAGAACGCTCAGAAATTTGTGGTTCTGAAAATTATTAAAGATAAAGTTGCTGCCTGCCTCGCCATTTAAATGCAGTCCAATAACCACTTCACTCCATATCTCATCCAAGCCGTACACTCCAACAGCCACCTCACTTCCTATCTCATCCGAACCGTACGCTCCAACAGCCACCTCACTCCCTATCTTTTCCGAACCGTACACTCCAACAGCCACCTCACTCCCTATCTCATCCGAACCGTACGTTCCAACAGCCACCTCACTCCCTATCTCATCCGAACCGTACGCTCCAACAGCCACCTCACTCCCTATCTCATCCAACCCGTACGCTCCAACAGCTACCTCGCTCCCTATCTCATCCGAACCGTACGTTCCAACAGCCACCTCACTCCCTATCTCATCCGAACCGTACGCTCCAACAGCCACCTCACTCCCTATCTTTTCCGAACCGTACACTCCAACAGCCACCTCACTCCCTATCTCATCCGAACCGTACGCTCCAACAGCCACCTCACTCCCTATCTTTTCCGAACCGTACATTCCAACAGCCACCTCACTCCCTATCTCATCCGAACCGTACACTCCAACAGCCACCTCACTCCCTATCTTTTCCGAACCGTACGCTCCAACAGCCACCTCACTCCCTATCTTTTCCGAACCGTACGTTCCAACAGCCACCTCACTCCCTATCTCATCCGAACCGTACGCTCCAACAGCCACCTCACTCCCTATCTTTTCCGAACCGTACACTCCAACAGCCACCTCACTCCCTATCTCATCCGAACCGTACGCTCCAACAGCCACCTCACTCCCTATCTTTTCCGAACCGTACACTCCAACAGCCACCTCACTCCCTATCTCATCCGAACCGTACGCTCCAACAGCCACCTCACTCCCTATCTTTTCCGAACCGTACACTCCAACAGCCACCTCACTCCCTATCTTTACCGAACCGTACACTCCAACAGCCACCTCAATCCCTATCTCATCCGAACCGTACACTTTAACAGCCATCTGATTCCCTATTTCGTCCCAACAGAAGGCCTCAACAGCCTTATTTCGTCGAAAAATCCTATGGTTTGCTCCCTCCTTCCCAAAATCAGCCCCTTAAAGAGTCGCCAACGTTTCTGTTTCATTTAATCCAATAATAACGCTTAAAATGGTTGCTTCTATGCTTTAATAGATCATAGATAAATCAGATCACACGTAGTTGCATATGTAGCAGTACTTAATGGTTCTCTGAATCCTAACTATTGCAACCCTGCACAATCCGTTCCCCAGTTCCCTCGCAGCCGATGATTCTGCAAGCCGAGTGCAAGTCGGAGAACAACACCCTCACCATAGCGTGGACGGCTGGACGATCCGGGCCAAGTCCAGAGGCGTTCAGCCTGGAAATAGACGACGGACGGGGCGGCGGGTTCAAGGTTAGAATCCGCTGTGTGATTGGTGTAATTAGATGTATTTTAATATGATAAAATATTAGAATCAATTATACTAATATTTAATTCCTTCACACATCCACAGCGCTGCTACCGCGGCCAGGAGACCGCCTGCTGCGTTCAGTCGCTTCGATTCGACGCCGTCTACCAGGCCCGAGTTCGAGCCCACGGTCCGGCCGGCGACTCGGCCTACAGCGACTTTGTCCGGCTGCGCACGGCCGCCCGGGCCAGTTTCCAGTTTTGCCCGGACACTTCGCACCGGGAAATAGTGTTCACTAATCGGGGACGCACCGCGACTGCTTCGGTTCTGGACGACCGGGTGGCGCTCTGCTCCGTGGGGCTGTCGCGCGGGCAGCACTACTGGGAGTTTGTCATTGACCGATACGACGACAAGGGCGACCCGGCGTTCGGCGTCGCCAGGATCGACTGTAGGAAGGATGAGAAGCTTGGTGAGCCTTGAAGCGCGTGGATGACATCATTCCTCCGATGGTTAAATCAATTTCTTAGCTTATGCTCAAACTGACGCCAAAATAGCCGCATCACTCACTATCCCTAAACAAGTAGAAATTGACAGCCATCCGTTTTCTTTCCCTCCAAGGTCGAAGCTAACATCCGCGAATTTCCTTACCCACAAACTGTACACTGACAACCATCCCACTCCTTTTACCACCAAAGTGTACACTGATAACTACCCCACTCTCTTCTTACCAAACTGTACACTGACAGCCATCCCACTCCCTTTACCACCAAAGTGTACACTGACAGCCATCCCACTCAATGCCTCAGCTCTCAGACGCAGGCTTTCTGCTTTTCCCATACTACTCAACAGAAAATATGGTCAGTTAAGAGCGAAATGATCATCTGGCTCCATTTCCTCTTGCCCGAAGGTCGCGATCACAAGGCCTGGTGCATGTACATAGACTTCAAACGCAGCTGGTTCTTGCACAGTGGCGAACACTTCGAACGCACAGACGGTGGCATCGCTCGCGGCGCCACTATTGGCGTTCGGCTTGACTGCGACCGAGGCACGCTGAGCTACTATTTGAACGGGGCGCCTCACGGACCCGTGGCTTTCACCAACCTGACTGGCACCCTCTACCCGGCCGTCAGCCTCAGCCGGAGCACGCAGGTGACGCTCTGCGCAGGCTTGGAGGTGCCGCACGACTTGTCAGAGGATGATGGCGAGTGACCATATGCCGAGTGTGTGACTGAATCTGTGACAGTATCATTCTCAATTTGAGGCCTTATTTGTGACTTGACTAATATAGATTGACAACTTGCTTGATTCTTTCCGATTTTTTTCACTTGATTTTTGTCATAGCCTTCGGCAGTAAAAAGTCTAAAACCACGAGGTATTTTTGCTTTTCGTAAGCAACTACTCGCCAAAAGGTAGGTAATTATATTCTGCTTTGCTTCGACAATTTATTTTATACAAATCCTGCTGCTGTAAATACACTCAATAACGATATAAATAATCACCAGCACTAAATATCCCACCAAGAAATGAAGGTTGGATTCAAATGTCGTTTCCCTGATTTCTGTCTGTCTTTTTTCCCCCTGGCGACCCACCTGTGCGCAGAATCAGACCCGTGGGACGGCTCTCCCGAAACGGGACGGCTAAGCCAGGCTGGCAGGCAATGCCCGCGTCTTCTACTTGCCGCTGGTTTTTTTTTCTTTGCGTTTTTATCGCTTCCTCCTTCTGCTGCTCCTCCCGCGGGGGGGGGGGGGCTCTGGCATTTCCGTACCTTCTCGTCTCGACGATAATGAGGCGACGGTTAAGGCCAACGGTGCGCCATTAACAATTCATTGTTGGCATAAAATACTGCGTGCAACCACTCTTTTTGAGAGAAGGCCTTGCTTTAGCTAAGGTACAGTCGAACTGAAAAGTGCACACCGCTTCTGACAATGCTAGTTCCTCAACTTCCTAATCTTGAATCTTTAATCTTTGTTATAATATAATGATTTCAAATTATCTGACAAGGACACCTTGAGTAGAAGGACGGGACACTTTGTTTCTTGGAAAGTTTTTGGAGTCCAATTTTCGCGAAAAAAATACACTACGTAGATAGGAAATTCGCAGTTTTTCGACATAAAATTAAAGATGGCGCTCGATTGGAAGCAGATGCAAATCTCATCTTTTGATATGTGTTTCTTGCCTTCTTACTGTATAGAACTAGTGTGTAAAAAATTGATCTTGCTATTATTTTTGTTGATATTGATTCACTTTCGTCACAACCTATTAAATGACCAATCGCCAATCCAGAAAGAATTAAACATTGACATGTGACTGGACCAGCAAAATTATCCAAAATTTGATTGATAGAAATGTTATTTGAATAAAACAGGCTATGTTAGAGGCGCATCAGAACCTGCCCAGCTGGTGAAATATTATTTCATTGAAATTATAATTTTTGAAAAATGCTTTTACCATTTAAAGATCAATATTTCGCAAATTAGGACGTACATAGTTCCATAGAGTATGAAGGCAGGAAAAACATATCAAAAGATGAGATTTGCATCTGCTTCCAATCGAGCGCAATCTTTAATTTTGTGTCGAAAATTTGCAAATTTCCTATCTCCGTAGTGTATTTTTTGCGAAAATTGGACTCTAAAAACTTTCCAAGAAACGAAGTGTACCGTTCTTCTACTTAAGGTGTCCTTGTAAGTAAGTCGACCGAAAACTAAGGGCTTCATTTGTCGAGCATCGGAGTTTTGAAACACTTAGTCATGCGTCATTCACGTCAGCTAAATTTGATTGACAGTATATTTATGCATTGCCTGAGCTTCAAATATCGAACTCCAAAACGGTTCAAGCCAGCAGGTCAGTCAAACAGTTCAGTGTCCTAGGGTTGCTACTGTAATTTCATTATTCGTGGCTTGAAAGTGATCAGGAAGCGACATCGCTGTGCTCTGAGGGAATGCCCCATTCTGGAAAAATAAATCGCTTACGTAATCCAGTCAGATAATTCTGTCATCCTTGTCGAGTTGAATGCTTACTCGCCAAAAATGCTGTGTTTTGTGAATTAGGTCAAACGGAATTTATCCCTCTGTGAGTGAGGATTTTTCCCCGCTTAAATAATCCCTAGTAGCGTATAGGAGCAGTTATTTACTGGTACTCGTACGGCAAGCAATTCGGTCGACTGAGACAGGTACGAGCGTAAATACGAGCTATATACGCTCGTAGTACACTGAAACGAGGAGACACTCTATATCTATGAATAAACTACGAGGCGATTGTGCCATAGATTATCTCTGAGTTGAAGTGTATTACGAGCGTATGAAGTGTATTACGAACGAGCGTATAAAGTGTATTACGAGCGTATGAAGTGTATTACGAGCGTATGAAGTGTATTACGAGCGTATGAAGTGTATTACGAGCGTATGAAGTGTATTACGAGCGTATGAAGTGTATTACGAGCGTATGAAGTGTATTACGAGCGTATGAAGTGTATTACGGGCGTATGAAGTGTATTACGAGCGTATGAAGCGTATTACGAGCGTATGAAGTGTATTACGAACGAGCGTATGAAGTGTATTACGAGCGTATGAAGTGTATTACGAGCGTATGAAGCGTATTACGAGCGTATGAAGTGTATTACGAGCGTATGAAGTGTATTACGAGCGTATGAAGCGTATTACGGGCGTATGAAGTGTATTACGAGCGTATGAAGCGTATTACGGGCGTATGAAGTGTATTACGAGCGTATGAAGCGTATTACGGGCGTATGAAGTGTATTACGAGCGTATGAAGCGTATTAAGAGCGTATGAAGTGTGTTACGAGCGCCGTATGAAGTGTATTACGAGCCTATGAAGTGTGTTACGAGCGCCGTATGAAGTGTATTACGAGCCTATGAAGTGTGTTACGAGCGCCGTATGAAGTGTATTACGAGCGTATGAAGTGTATTAAGAGCGTATGAAGTGTATTAAGAGCGCAACTCCTGCGAGCCCGTGGAGTTACTCCGCAGTGTATCTCCGCTACCATAGACAAAAGTCACTGAGCGGATATTATGACTTGTTAAAAATAGGTCGCCCCGCGGGCTCGCAGGTCGGGTATAACATTTCGGCAGGATACGCTTATAAATCTGATGGAGATTTTTTACACACTACTTTTAGCAGTATTCAGCACATTTTAAATTCAATGCAACGGTTCCCATAGCACCTCTTGAACGTCAGTATTATTCCTATTCTAGAGATTGTGTCACCTTCCTAACAGGGCATTGGTCCCAAAAATGGAGGCAGTTTTCGCCAAAAAAATCATTTGCTTTGAGTTTTCCGCGCGCGGCTCTTGCCGTGTTGTGAAAGAAAATAATTATTTTTACCGGCGAGCCGTGTTTAAATAGAAAACACCAGAGAAACCGGCGTTCAACCCACAAGCGAATGAATGTCCCATTGGCGAAAATTTGAATTTGAAATATTGCAATTTTATCTAGAGTTTTACATAATAATACATGTTATATTGAAACATGAAAGGGGTTTTTACAGGCAAATGACTTAATGGAAGGGAAAGATCTAAAAACTGGGAGGGTATTATCGGCCAAATGTATTTAAACAAAGTATATATTATATGCAAATGCAGTTCCCGCACGTTATATTGTATAATCATACACAATGTCTAAAAACTGGTCAGAAAATTGGTTGCCAAGGACAACCGTGTCAATAATTTTGGGTTGATTAAACAGGCCGATCAGTGCGCGAGATTTGTGCTGGCAATAATTTGTATGGCTAACAAGAGCTAATGGCTAATGTTTGCTCAAGGGTAATTGGCCCTCAATGTATTCCCAGCTGTCCTAGAAGAGCAGCAATGCCGTAAAGTTACTTACTGTTAGGTACTCAACCATCGGTTTGCAAATTTTCGATAGTTACACTCTTTCCAATGAAAATACTGATGTGACACAATTTTACCCTGCAATAATCATCTGGTTATTATTTTCTGATCTTGACGAAGCAATGAACAATGCCCTTATGAATCGCCATTAGCCAAACTACTTTAAAAAATACCTGCAAATAACGGAAATATAATTAGTAGCAGTAATCAGGTAGCGGTGACTGATGGATCGCTCAGCAAAGTGTGCGGAACTGGGTTGAACCTATTTTCAACAAACTCTGCATCGGTGTCAGCAATGCTGGACAAATAATACTGGGAAAATGGGAGCCCAATGCTGATTGGTCAAAGCCAAGGGGGATTTTTCTTTCCTCGCTTCTAAATCATGCCTATCTACCTATAAGTTTGGGCTCAGTGCGTCCCAAGATTTTGTCCCGAGCTTCGAAAACCGCAGCAGACTGAGACATGCAGCCGTCGAGCAAGTCACCACAGCGCCAGTCCAGGCTGGAGCTGCTGCGCCAAGCCGCGGAGGAAACAACGGCTCACGGGCTGGGCCGCACAGTTGGCGATCGGCACCCGCTTGTACGCGCGCTCTGGTGCGCCGCCTTCCTCTGCATGCTGGCCATCTTTCTCAAGCAGTTCGTGGACTCAGTCCATCGGCTCTACTCCAAACCCGTTTCTACTTCGATTGAGCCGAACGAGATCACGTTCCAGTTTCCGGACGTGCACTTTTGCTCCGTGCCCATAGTTTCGGCTAGCTACGCCTCGCTGATGAGTCCGGCCGATCGCAACTTCACCTATACGTTGATGTCGAAGATTACAGACAGGCTCGCCAGCGCCAAGATCAACCGGCTGTACCTTGGCGGCCAGATTTTCATGGGCAGCCTTCCGTACGAATTTTTGAGCAAAAACTTTGGCATGCGCAAAGAGCAGTCGGTGATCGGGGCGGTTGTGATGCCAGTGAACACCAACCTGGAACTCGACGTTGACATTATTAATCTCCGGCATCACAAGTACCTCAACTGCTTCACTGTCCGGGTGAAGAAACCGTCTTTGCGCAGCCTGTTGAGCAATGTTCTGGGTTATCTGGACCTCAACCTGTACACTGACGCCAGCTTCAATCAGAGCGAGATTCTGCGCTACCACCACAACCTCATGGACGTCCGCGGCCTGAACTTTGGCTCTTACGAACCTTTGATCGGCTCCGGGTTCCGCGTATTCCTTACGGACGAGGGCCACTATCCTGATGATTATAGTCCCTCCGTGACAGTCAGTCCGGGGTTCCAGCACCGCATCGCTCTGAACATGCTGGCGACCAATATGACTCCCGAGAAGGGCCAGTGCGTTGACAACCATCCAGACGTTGTGTATCTTGACCAGTTTACTGGCCAACCGGCAACTTATCGCTACGATTTGCCCTGTAGGTAACATTTGTTTGTCTATTAAGTTATTTTGAAAGTGATTTATTAAAAAATCGCTTAACCCATCCAACCCGCAGCCTGCTACGCAGAGTTCATGAACGAAATGTTTATGAAGAACTTCGGCTGCTTCCTTCCAGGCTACACGCCCATCCTATACGAGTACCGCAATATGAGCTACTGTAGCAACCTGGTCTACCTGGACTCCAACGCTACAAGCATACCGAAAGAGGAGAAGCTGCAATTTCTATACGGCTTTACAAACGGCAGCTTCACCGACAGTCTAGTTATTAACATGCGTCAGATGATGGACCGTTGCCGATTGAAGCAACCCTGCAATGTAGTGAAGTACTTTTCCAGCCTGAGCTCCATCCGGTTCCCATTGAGTCAGACTGTCAACAAAGAACTTGTCAGCGCCTTCCAAGTGCAGAACAATCGAAGACTGGCAGAAAACTACACAATACCCGGCCGGATGTGGATGGTGCGTCTGTTCGAGACGGAGTGGAATTCCACCGTTAGCTCGGCCTCCTCGCCAGAGTACGAGCGGGCGGTGGCTGAGAACACTCTCCGATTGCAGATCCACGCCGGTGAGCTGACCTCCACCGTGTTCAAGCAGCAGATCTCCTACGGGCCGAACGACCTGCTGGCTGGAGTCGGCGGCCTCATGGGTCTGTACATGGGCTGCAGCGTGCTGACACTGCTAGAGCTCTTTGAACTTTTGCTCGTGCTCGTACGCGGTCGTCGACTCGTTGCAAACTCCGTGGCAAACTCGGTGAGTGAACCGAGTCAAGTGCAGCGCTCGGCTCATAGTAAAATTGAGCTGGTGACCCTTTGATGTGTGCGAACTTGCGTCTAAATTGGTAAATTCGTGACCTCAGTTTATCAATTTCGCGTAGTTAATTAAAGTTTATCCCATATT
>CATNEM010000312.1:0-114889 GCA_950096795.1 Macrostomum cliftonense | reverse complement strand
ATTAGAGTATTATAGGGACTTGTAAGTGGACGAGTCATTACGTAGCAAATTGACTACAACGAGAGACCGGTTTCGCTCCCTTCCCTCCAGGCAAGACCTTGTTGGCCCGAGCTATCGCTTCGTCAATTGACGCCAAATTCCTAAAAGTGGTGGCCTCCTCTATTGTCGATAAGTACATTGGCGAGAGTGCCCGACTAATTCGGGAGATGTTCGGCTACGCCAGGGAGCACGAGCCGTGCATCATCTTCATGGACGAGATCGATGCTATTGGTGGCCGTCGATTTAGCGAGGGCACGTCGGCTGATCGAGAGATTCAGCGAACACTTATGGAGGTAGTTTTTATTTCAACTTTCAATACTCTAACTAGCCGACTTGTCTGTCTATCCGCTTCTGTTATTCTGTCAATCCACCCGATCAAGCACCCTTCTCATTCTGTAAATCCACCAATTCAAACCGCCTCAGGCGGCCAATTCGCCCCTTAAACCGCCTTCTCAGTCTGCCAATTCCGCCCCTTCAAACCGCCCTTCTCAGTCTGTCAATCCGCCCCTTCAAACCTCCCTTCTCAGTCTGTCAATCCGCCCTTTCAAACCTCCCTTCTCATTCTTTCCATCCGCCCCTTCAAACCTCCCTTCTCATTCTTTCCATCCGCCCCTTCAAACCTCCCTTCTCATTCTTTCCATCCGCCCCTTCAAACCTCCCTTCTCATTCTTTCCATCCGCCCCTTCAAACCGCCCTTCTCATTCTTTCGATCCGCCCCTTCAAACCTCCCTTCTCATTCTTTCCATCCGCCCTTTCAAACCGCCCTTCTCATTCTTTCCATCCGCCCTTTCAAACCTCCCTTCTCATTCTTTCCATCCGCCCTTTCAAACCTCCCTTCTCATTCTTTCGATCCGCCCCTTCAAACCTCCCTTCTCATTCTTTCCATCCGCCCCTTCAAACCGCCCTCTCAATGTATCCATTCGCCTCTTAAAACCCTCTTCTCATTATTTCAATCCACCCCTGCGTTTTGGCCCGCAGCTTCTCAACCAAATGGACGGCTTCGACGCCCTAGGCGCCGTGAAGATCATCATGGCCACCAACCGGCCGGACACCCTGGACCCGGCCCTGCTCCGGCCTGGCCGCCTCGATCGCAAAGTTGAAATCCCGTTGCCAAACGAGCTAGGCAGATTGGACATCTTGAAGATCCACTCCGGCCCCATAGCCAAACACGGCGAAGTGGACTGGGAGGCTGTTGTGAAACTATCTGACGGATTTAATGGCGCCGATCTGCGCAACGTCTGCACGGAGGCTGGCATGTTCGCCATCAGGGCCGAACGGGATTACGTCATTGAAGAGGACTTTATGAAGGCGGTGCGCAAAATTGCCGACACTAAAAAACTGGAGACCAAGCTCGACTACAAGCCGGTGTAAAAAGAGCTAAGCTCAGTCATCGCATAGTACTGCTGCCATCGCATAGTACTTGGGGCAGTAGTATAATATCCGACTGAAATGATTGACTGTTATTTGTATTGAAAACTACTGCTATTCGTATAAATTTGTTTACTATGTGCTTACTTTCTGGGTCTGTAGCAGCTTGGATGAGCATACTGTGGGCCGCAAACTAAATAATATATTTTATACAGTCTGACAGTTTAATACTATTCAATTCACAAGTGGTTAGAAAACTATTATCCCTTAACTAACAGTCTGAAATCCTAGCAGTGTCGTTCTAAAAAGAACTACCTTGACGCAAATTAAAATATACAAAAAAGAAAACAGAGGCTTTTAGTGGCCCCCATATTGTTCAATTATTATATGATTTACGCAATTCTTTGGCTTTCAATAAATTCAAATTCATTTTTGTGTAGATAGGATGAACAGTCTGATGGACCAATCTTGATATTTTAATCTGAACAACATGCAATGTTGCGTGTTGAGGCTGGGTGCACTGGGTGTACAGCGGAATGACAGCAATTGCTTACTTGACCAGGTGTTAAATTAAGAATTATTCCTTCATCGATAATACAACTGATTCGATGAAGGACGGGACAAAATTTAGGCTGCAATTTACCTTCAGAATCCTCAGCTGGAATTACTAAATTGACTTTTGAGATGTACGTAATGAAGTCAGTGAATTGGAAATATCTGGGATTATTTATGTCTAGTCTCCATGCAGCTGAGATTATTCATCCCCAATCTCCATGCAGCTGAGATTATTCATCCCCAATCTCAATGCAGCTGAGATTATTCATCCCAAATCTCAATGCAGCTGAGATTATTCATCCCCAATCTCCATGCAGCTGAGATTATTCATCCCCAATCTTAATGCAGCTAATGCAATCTTAATCATGAGATTATCCAATCTCCAATAGTCACCTAGTTCGGATCCCAAATAATTGACTGTAAAATTATTCAAAGGTTCAAGCTAGTAAGCTTGTGTACAGCTCGGATTGTACATTAAATATAAATATAGCTATAGCCACTTGCAGACGGTGGCAGCTCAGTTCAGGAAGCCCGCGGCCAGTGTGAGGATTAAAAACTCATTTGCCACAATGGCAATCTCTGAACGCGCCTCTGCCTATGTAGCTTAAAAATGAGCGCCCAGGCACTGGCTAAGCCGCAGCCGGGTAGGGCCCGCGTTGTGAATTGGCAGCAGACAGCTGGGCCATAAATATTATTTGATTTTCCGCGGACGCGCCGCATCCTTCCTGGTTCTGGAATTTATCCCATAAATTCTGGGACTTCTAGTATTCCCGATTCCCAGCCGGCATTTAGCTATAGCTTGCGCGCACGATCCTCTCCCCCCTTCCCTCTGGTATTGCATTCCCCCAGTTCATGGAGAGTTTAGTGCAGCGCCTACCCACGGCGCGTCAATGTGGTAGGCTTCTGCTAGCTACTGTTGCAGTGGAGACTTTTCTCTCTAATCTACAGAACAACAAAGGTACCGATGGGGCAGTTGCACCAGATCGGAACCGGCTTTTGTTGCCTTTTATCATTCTGATGCACTTCTGATTTACTTTCAAATTTCATTTTAAGAAATTTTTTTAATACAATTTTATTACAATCGGGACCAGATTATGAACCAGGGGAACGCAACAACCACCCTAGATTTTACCAGCTCATACTGGTACCTGATCTCAGCTGGGTAGGCTAAAGCATTGCTACATGAAAGTGTAAAAGCTTATGACACAGGTCGTCAACCAAAGTGTTAAAGCTCGAGCTTATGACCTCCTTTAAAAGGTGATAAGTTTAGGTTTCGAAGACGAAGGAGTTGTATACCTCTGGAGAAAGACCTCTGAAATACCAGAGGAGTGGAGCACCTCACCCTCTGAAGTACCTCAATCAGGTACCTTCTGAAGTACCTGAGGAGTAGGGTCGCCTTCTGAAGTACCTGAGTAGGGTCGCCTTCTGAAGTACCCGAGGAGTAGGGTCGCCTTCTAAAGTACCCGAGGAGTAGGGTCGCCTTCTAAAGTACCCGAGGAGTAGGGTTGCCTTTTGAAGTACCTAAGGAGTAGTGTTGCCTTTTGAAGTACGAGACCGTACTGTTATGTCTCGTACCTGAGACCGTATATACCTTGTAAATAAGCCCGTCGTATATCATATGTAGAAAAAAATCGCATTAAAAAATCGTAAATAATTTTCACAACTCGGACCAGATTGCTGCCCCAAATTTCATCAACAAGAATTGTGCAGTGCTAAATTGACTGTTCCCCCCCGCCCCTCGGCTGACCAATGCGAGCCCGCTGCGGATCCCATTGGCTTGCTGGCACCTGGGAAACCAACATGAAACCATGCAGCCTGGCAGCTAGCCTGCCGACTTCCCCAACTGCTGCTTTCCCCCTTTTGTTAGAAATAGGAATCGACGTAAACACCGCATCAGACACGAATTCTGCACTTTGATTCTTTTAAGTTGGCATTAGTCAAGCAAACTCATTTATCCCAGCAAATGTCCGCCAGCACCATCGGCAAAGGCTTGGAACAGGAGCTGAAGTGCCCGCTATGCCGCGCCTGGTTCGTCCGGCCGCTGCTGCTGCCCTGCGGCCACTCGCTCTGCAGAGACTGTTTGATTGGCATCCAGCAGGCTCCCGCCGATGACCAGATGTCCGTGCTGTCCGAAACTGACTCGGGCGTGTCGCTGCCGGCCTCCAGGCCGGACAGTCTGCTGGCTGCCGGTGAGTCGGCGTTCCGTTCTGAATTTTATTTGTTTCTTAGAAACACAGAAATCTTTCCAAAAACGGCTGCACTTATTGCTTACGAGAATTTCTAATCGGTTTCTGACGCAAAATTTTTAGCCTCCAGCGGGTCAGGCGGCGCAGGCGTCTCCAGCGCAGCTGGCGGCAACGGTGGCTTCCTTTGCCCGGCCTGCCGCAAGCCCGTGGCGCCGCCGCACTGCCAGCAGCTGCCCGTCAATCGGGCCCTCGAGCGGATTGTCTCGACGATGACAGGCACCATTGATGACAAAGACCAGGACAAAGATCTTAGCAACGACGAAGGCAATATTGACGAGTGTCGACGACACCCGGGCGAGCCGGCCGCCTTCTGCTTGGCGTGTCGCGCCAGCCTGCCCTGCGGTCCGTGCGCCGAAGAGGAGCCGTGCGGCGGCGAAGGCGCCACTGAGCGTCACCGGCCGCTGCCTCTGACGGCGGCTTGTAAAGCACAGAAGGTCGGTAAAGCTTCTGCTTCCCGTTTTGGGATGCTTTGATTTTGAACCCTTGATGAAAATCTTGAAAAGAGGGTTGATTTTTTATCTTCTGTGCATCAATTTTAAAGACAGACAGACAGACAGACAGACGGACAGACAGACAGACAGACAGACAGACAGACAGACAGACAGACAGACAGACAGACAGACAGACAGACAGACAGACAGACAGACAGACAGACAGACAGACAGACAGACAGACACAGACAGACAGACAGACAGACATACAGACAGACAGACAGACAGACAGACAGACAGACAGACAGACACAGACAGACAGACAGACACACAGACAGACAGACACACAGACAGACAGACAGACAGACAGACAGACAGACACACAGACAGACACAGACAGACAGACAGACAGACAGACACACAGACAGACAGACAGACAGGCAGGCAGGCATAGTAAAAAAGAAGAACCCCGAAAATTTATAAGCAACTTAAATTCGTAAAGATTTTGATCTAGAAATTAAAATCGGCAATGCAGCTAGAGCTTTACTCCTAGTTTTTTTCACTAAAAGTATTTCATCTCCTTATGAGCACGCGCTCATTAAGCGCCAATAGAGAAAAAGAAATTGCACACAGAAGCCTGATTGAGGCACCTACTCATTTTGAGCAAACCAAAACAATTCTTTTCCGGATGACCTCAGTAAGTAGGGGGTGAGCAATAGGGAGTTATTCGGGCTGGACTGGGATGGATTTAGGCACCTAGGAGGCTTCGATAAGCTTCTAGTGGGATACCGGAAGACGCGAGCCGCAGAACCCGCTCCCCACCCTATCGGTGCACTTTGTCAGTGGGATTACGGACGAACGCTTTCGAGTGTCGGGGCGGGAGCAGGATGGCAACTGTGTGCTGAGGACCGAATATCAGGAGAAAAAACTCCCCATACTTGACAACGGTTTTCCTTCCTTCCACCTGGCCGAAATGTAATTCGGCATTAGCCGGCGAGTCAGGGAGTTCTGGACAACGGAAACTGGATTGGAGACGCTGGAGACTCGGCGTTAAATAAAGTAGTCTTAGAAAAAAAATAGACAATTCGGGTCTTCTTTCACGGTTTCCAGCTCCAGATAATAGATTTAGAATTCCATGGCGTGTAAAACTGCAGGTCTACCGGCCATCTCCCAACTCGTATAGAAGCGGGGAATAATCCCATAGTCTGAGAATAACCGCTGCCGTCCCTTCTTAACTGCTTGAATCTCCGCTCAACTAGAAGATAATGGGATGCAAAGTCCAATCCTAATCCCACGCTTCAGTTGCGCCCTCCCGGCTTCATTACCAAGCCACTTGTAGACCAAGGACCATTTAGTGGTCTTTGTTAAAAAGACATGTCCGAATGTCCTACTTCGCGTTGCCAACTATGAAGAACTTGTTAATTTTATGTTTTTTTTCAATTTCATGAAATTTAGTCAGACAACATTTCTGTCGGCAGCTGAAACCTCCAGGCGTTAATGGGAATAGCTAATCAAGCACGCCCCCCCCCCCTAGTTGCCAGTCCAACTGACAGTGATTGACTGCAAGCTTCCCTATAGCAACTGAATATTTGATGCGCCAATCTAAAATTTTGGGATATTTCTCCCTATCAATAATCCACACTTCCCTATCCGGCTGCATTCAATGCCTCACCAGTTGTGTCCGGTAGTGAGTTCCTCCCCCCCCAAAAAAGTAATAATTTCTACATCATATTGGAATTCGGGGTGGCGGCACTCCTGTCTCTCTGGTGGTAGCAACCTCAGATTCTGAGAAGTTATTTGAGACCAAAAATATATGTGTCAAATAGTTGCACAAGTGACAATGGCGCATTGCACTTGGCGCCAAAGTTAATTTGACCATGACATTGAACCAGTCCAAGCAATGGAAAGCAGAGACCGGTGCGAAATAAAAGAACCAGCAACGGCAAGCATAGAATAGAGCGCTGCGAAAGTCATCATTAAGAAGATGCCAATGCAGGCAGGCAGCCTTGCCTCATCCGCCCCCGCCGCGCGCCTTCGCTCTCCCTGCTGACCCCTCCACTCTGTCGAATATCTGCGGCGGCTGCCCCCCCCCCTGGCTGCTCGGGTCGGGGATGAAGACGCGACAAAGTGCGCAGGAATTCCTAGCCCTAATTATTGCAGTTCTAAGAATGAGGCATCCCCAGCGCCAGTGGGGATCTGGGCGCTAGGTGCGATGGGGAGAGGGCAAGTAAATGAAAAAGCAACAAAACCCGCCAGGCCGCAACTTTAGGTGCCAAGTGCCGAGGATTGGCGAGCAGCCTTTGCCACTAAATTTCCTTATATTTTCGCAATCGTCTGTCTTCACTTCTCCTTCCTCTTATTCGCTCGTTTCACCTTCCTACACTGACTAAATCCCCGATCCCACCCGGAGGAATAGATAGAAAAGCTCGGCGGCGGCGCCAGCCTGTCTCGGTCGCGGCCGATGCCGCCTGCTGATAAAATGTCAGCAGCCCCAGGCGCGCCCCGCTTATCCCTTGAAGAAAGGCACCTGCATCTATCCGCCCGCGTCCGAACCTCCTCCTGCGCGCGCAGCCCTCCCTCTATCTATATCTCTGTCTTGTTTTTTCTCCATCACCTTCCTACACCTTCGGGACGCGGCCGCGGATGTTGTTGGAGGGCCCGGCCCGCTGCACGGGTTGGACTGGCGGGTCACACGGGGTTGCCGAAATTGTGCGATGCGCCGCCACTAGCTAGCCAGCTACATAGTTGACTTTTTAGCTTCCCCTATTCCCCTCGGGAGGCCCCTAGGCGCCACTCAATCACGAATAGCTCCTTTATCCACTTGTAGTAGCCCAAAGAGTCTTTAGTGCGTGTTCATTACAATCGGATGAAACTCGAGCTCCCAGGTGGCTTCGGTTCAAAGCGCCGAAGGTATGCTGGATAGCTGCTATAGCTGGATGGCCATAGGCTTATCCCCTACTCTCAAGTCCGTTTAAAAGATGCTAAAAATGCGTTTTTTGGGTTGGTTGCTGCTTCCTCGGCTAGTCTGTCATTACTAAAATTTATAGCACTTCATTCTGGTTCGTTGCTAGTTGTACAGCGCATCCGGGGGCTGTGTACAGCTGCTGGGTCCTAACGGGCTGGAGGGGCCGCAACACCCACCCTAAATTTTGACTGAGATTGGACTGAAGCAATGCGGGATTAAGCGCGTTACTCCTAGAGCTGGGGCTCGAACCCATGACCTTACGGTTCCCTTTAGGCTACAACTCTTCATGTTTAAAAAAATATGAATCCCACTGCGCCCTCCCCTTTACTGAATCGGCAGACAGAGCTGTCTCAAGCGCTGCAGAGCCTGTCTGAGCAGGCGAAAGTGAGCTCAGAATTTCTGCAACAACTGAAATCGAGCTCGGAGCGAATCAAAGTAAGAATTCGATTTTTTCGGAATTGAATTCACGTTAAACAATCATTCGAAAATATCCCTGTCTTATCAAAATCCCATTCGAAAGTCCAATCGCGAAGCCATGGCAACAAACGTCTCCGAGCATTTCGACTCTCTGGTGGCGGCTCTGCAGGCCAAGAAGCAGGTAATGCTCAGCCAGCTCGCCTCCGAGCAGGAGCACAAGCTGAGAATCACGCGGGACCAGGCCGCTCAGTGCGCGTCCTCGCTGGCCAGGGCCACCGGCCTGCTGCAGCTGTGCGTTGAACTGCTCAAAGAGACTGATCCATCCGCATTCATTGCGGTGAGCTTCCTGTTGTGTCTGCTTCGTTACAATATAATTTTTACAGTCTATCTGCTGTCAATCAGTCAACTGTCAATCAGTCTATCTGCTGTCAATCAGTCTATCTGCTGTCAATCAGTCTATCTGCTGTCAATCAGTCAACTGTCAATCAGTCTATCTGCTGTCAATCAGTCTATCTGTCAATCAGTCTATCTGCTGTCAATCAGTCAACTGCCAATCAGTCTATCTGCTGTCAATCAATCTATCTGCTGTCAATCAGTCTATCTGCTGTCAATCGGTCTATCTACTGTCAATCTATCTGCTGTCAATCGGTCTATCTGCTGTCAATCGGTCAATCTGTTGTCAATCAGTCTATCTGTCAATCGGTCTATCTGCTGTCAATCAGTCAATCTGTTGTCAATCAGTTAACTGTCAATCAGTCTATCTGCTGTCAATGAGTCTATCTGCTATCAATCAGTCAATCTGCTGTCAATCAGTCTATCTGCTGTCAATCAGTCTATCAGAATAGCAGACAATATCGAAGCCTCGCCGGCCCTCCCTCCCAGGTGTCCGCCGCAATGCAGGATCGAGCCGGGGGAATGAAACACAGCCTCCAGCGCCAGTTAGACGCTGGGCCGAGGGTCAGCGAACAATTCGAAATTCGATTGGACCCAGAATCGGTGCTGGTGGCGATCAACAGTCTGGCATTCGCTGAGCACAAGGGTGTGTTACAGTTGCGGTATAGTATTTGTATTTAATTCAAATTTTTTAAGTCAATATTCTAATTGACATGTTGATTACCTAGATAAAAGAACTAACTAAATTTATTGACTGACATGCAGAGGTGTGAAATTAACAGCTCGATTTGATGGACAATAACAAACAAAACATCGCTCACTCACACAGGATGCCAGGAGCAACTGAGCGCTTTGCACCAGGCCACTGCCTGCAGTCAGAAAGGTTTTTTTTCCTTAAATTGCTTGGGCGCTGTTTCTAATTTCCAGCTAATTTTGGTCGCTGCTTATTTCCGCGCGCTATTTTATTGAGTTATTTATTAGTCAAAATTGTTTGCCCGCCCGTGGAACTTGTAGTTTATCTTGCTGTTTAGAGAATTGTTTTAGACCTGGTGTGAGTTTAATTATAACTAATACGAGTAAGCTATGAGCTGCTGGAGTGACCTCGGTTTAGTTTATCTTACTTCGTTTATTTCCGCTTTGCTTATGTATAGTATTCCTTTTAGAATTTATTTTGATCAAACAAAAACTTATGATTGCAAAGCATATTTTACGAGAGTAGAACGCTCAGAAATTTGTGGTTCTGAAAATTATTAAAGATAAAGTTGCTGCCTGCCTCGCCATTTAAATGCAGTCCAATAACCACTTCACTCCATATCTCATCCAAGCCGTACACTCCAACAGCCACCTCACTTCCTATCTCATCCGAACCGTACGCTCCAACAGCCACCTCACTCCCTATCTTTTCCGAACCGTACACTCCAACAGCCACCTCACTCCCTATCTCATCCGAACCGTACGTTCCAACAGCCACCTCACTCCCTATCTCATCCGAACCGTACGCTCCAACAGCCACCTCACTCCCTATCTCATCCAACCCGTACGCTCCAACAGCTACCTCGCTCCCTATCTCATCCGAACCGTACGTTCCAACAGCCACCTCACTCCCTATCTCATCCGAACCGTACGCTCCAACAGCCACCTCACTCCCTATCTTTTCCGAACCGTACACTCCAACAGCCACCTCACTCCCTATCTCATCCGAACCGTACGCTCCAACAGCCACCTCACTCCCTATCTTTTCCGAACCGTACATTCCAACAGCCACCTCACTCCCTATCTCATCCGAACCGTACACTCCAACAGCCACCTCACTCCCTATCTTTTCCGAACCGTACGCTCCAACAGCCACCTCACTCCCTATCTTTTCCGAACCGTACGTTCCAACAGCCACCTCACTCCCTATCTCATCCGAACCGTACGCTCCAACAGCCACCTCACTCCCTATCTTTTCCGAACCGTACACTCCAACAGCCACCTCACTCCCTATCTCATCCGAACCGTACGCTCCAACAGCCACCTCACTCCCTATCTTTTCCGAACCGTACACTCCAACAGCCACCTCACTCCCTATCTCATCCGAACCGTACGCTCCAACAGCCACCTCACTCCCTATCTTTTCCGAACCGTACACTCCAACAGCCACCTCACTCCCTATCTTTACCGAACCGTACACTCCAACAGCCACCTCAATCCCTATCTCATCCGAACCGTACACTTTAACAGCCATCTGATTCCCTATTTCGTCCCAACAGAAGGCCTCAACAGCCTTATTTCGTCGAAAAATCCTATGGTTTGCTCCCTCCTTCCCAAAATCAGCCCCTTAAAGAGTCGCCAACGTTTCTGTTTCATTTAATCCAATAATAACGCTTAAAATGGTTGCTTCTATGCTTTAATAGATCATAGATAAATCAGATCACACGTAGTTGCATATGTAGCAGTACTTAATGGTTCTCTGAATCCTAACTATTGCAACCCTGCACAATCCGTTCCCCAGTTCCCTCGCAGCCGATGATTCTGCAAGCCGAGTGCAAGTCGGAGAACAACACCCTCACCATAGCGTGGACGGCTGGACGATCCGGGCCAAGTCCAGAGGCGTTCAGCCTGGAAATAGACGACGGACGGGGCGGCGGGTTCAAGGTTAGAATCCGCTGTGTGATTGGTGTAATTAGATGTATTTTAATATGATAAAATATTAGAATCAATTATACTAATATTTAATTCCTTCACACATCCACAGCGCTGCTACCGCGGCCAGGAGACCGCCTGCTGCGTTCAGTCGCTTCGATTCGACGCCGTCTACCAGGCCCGAGTTCGAGCCCACGGTCCGGCCGGCGACTCGGCCTACAGCGACTTTGTCCGGCTGCGCACGGCCGCCCGGGCCAGTTTCCAGTTTTGCCCGGACACTTCGCACCGGGAAATAGTGTTCACTAATCGGGGACGCACCGCGACTGCTTCGGTTCTGGACGACCGGGTGGCGCTCTGCTCCGTGGGGCTGTCGCGCGGGCAGCACTACTGGGAGTTTGTCATTGACCGATACGACGACAAGGGCGACCCGGCGTTCGGCGTCGCCAGGATCGACTGTAGGAAGGATGAGAAGCTTGGTGAGCCTTGAAGCGCGTGGATGACATCATTCCTCCGATGGTTAAATCAATTTCTTAGCTTATGCTCAAACTGACGCCAAAATAGCCGCATCACTCACTATCCCTAAACAAGTAGAAATTGACAGCCATCCGTTTTCTTTCCCTCCAAGGTCGAAGCTAACATCCGCGAATTTCCTTACCCACAAACTGTACACTGACAACCATCCCACTCCTTTTACCACCAAAGTGTACACTGATAACTACCCCACTCTCTTCTTACCAAACTGTACACTGACAGCCATCCCACTCCCTTTACCACCAAAGTGTACACTGACAGCCATCCCACTCAATGCCTCAGCTCTCAGACGCAGGCTTTCTGCTTTTCCCATACTACTCAACAGAAAATATGGTCAGTTAAGAGCGAAATGATCATCTGGCTCCATTTCCTCTTGCCCGAAGGTCGCGATCACAAGGCCTGGTGCATGTACATAGACTTCAAACGCAGCTGGTTCTTGCACAGTGGCGAACACTTCGAACGCACAGACGGTGGCATCGCTCGCGGCGCCACTATTGGCGTTCGGCTTGACTGCGACCGAGGCACGCTGAGCTACTATTTGAACGGGGCGCCTCACGGACCCGTGGCTTTCACCAACCTGACTGGCACCCTCTACCCGGCCGTCAGCCTCAGCCGGAGCACGCAGGTGACGCTCTGCGCAGGCTTGGAGGTGCCGCACGACTTGTCAGAGGATGATGGCGAGTGACCATATGCCGAGTGTGTGACTGAATCTGTGACAGTATCATTCTCAATTTGAGGCCTTATTTGTGACTTGACTAATATAGATTGACAACTTGCTTGATTCTTTCCGATTTTTTTCACTTGATTTTTGTCATAGCCTTCGGCAGTAAAAAGTCTAAAACCACGAGGTATTTTTGCTTTTCGTAAGCAACTACTCGCCAAAAGGTAGGTAATTATATTCTGCTTTGCTTCGACAATTTATTTTATACAAATCCTGCTGCTGTAAATACACTCAATAACGATATAAATAATCACCAGCACTAAATATCCCACCAAGAAATGAAGGTTGGATTCAAATGTCGTTTCCCTGATTTCTGTCTGTCTTTTTTCCCCCTGGCGACCCACCTGTGCGCAGAATCAGACCCGTGGGACGGCTCTCCCGAAACGGGACGGCTAAGCCAGGCTGGCAGGCAATGCCCGCGTCTTCTACTTGCCGCTGGTTTTTTTTTCTTTGCGTTTTTATCGCTTCCTCCTTCTGCTGCTCCTCCCGCGGGGGGGGGGGGGCTCTGGCATTTCCGTACCTTCTCGTCTCGACGATAATGAGGCGACGGTTAAGGCCAACGGTGCGCCATTAACAATTCATTGTTGGCATAAAATACTGCGTGCAACCACTCTTTTTGAGAGAAGGCCTTGCTTTAGCTAAGGTACAGTCGAACTGAAAAGTGCACACCGCTTCTGACAATGCTAGTTCCTCAACTTCCTAATCTTGAATCTTTAATCTTTGTTATAATATAATGATTTCAAATTATCTGACAAGGACACCTTGAGTAGAAGGACGGGACACTTTGTTTCTTGGAAAGTTTTTGGAGTCCAATTTTCGCGAAAAAAATACACTACGTAGATAGGAAATTCGCAGTTTTTCGACATAAAATTAAAGATGGCGCTCGATTGGAAGCAGATGCAAATCTCATCTTTTGATATGTGTTTCTTGCCTTCTTACTGTATAGAACTAGTGTGTAAAAAATTGATCTTGCTATTATTTTTGTTGATATTGATTCACTTTCGTCACAACCTATTAAATGACCAATCGCCAATCCAGAAAGAATTAAACATTGACATGTGACTGGACCAGCAAAATTATCCAAAATTTGATTGATAGAAATGTTATTTGAATAAAACAGGCTATGTTAGAGGCGCATCAGAACCTGCCCAGCTGGTGAAATATTATTTCATTGAAATTATAATTTTTGAAAAATGCTTTTACCATTTAAAGATCAATATTTCGCAAATTAGGACGTACATAGTTCCATAGAGTATGAAGGCAGGAAAAACATATCAAAAGATGAGATTTGCATCTGCTTCCAATCGAGCGCAATCTTTAATTTTGTGTCGAAAATTTGCAAATTTCCTATCTCCGTAGTGTATTTTTTGCGAAAATTGGACTCTAAAAACTTTCCAAGAAACGAAGTGTACCGTTCTTCTACTTAAGGTGTCCTTGTAAGTAAGTCGACCGAAAACTAAGGGCTTCATTTGTCGAGCATCGGAGTTTTGAAACACTTAGTCATGCGTCATTCACGTCAGCTAAATTTGATTGACAGTATATTTATGCATTGCCTGAGCTTCAAATATCGAACTCCAAAACGGTTCAAGCCAGCAGGTCAGTCAAACAGTTCAGTGTCCTAGGGTTGCTACTGTAATTTCATTATTCGTGGCTTGAAAGTGATCAGGAAGCGACATCGCTGTGCTCTGAGGGAATGCCCCATTCTGGAAAAATAAATCGCTTACGTAATCCAGTCAGATAATTCTGTCATCCTTGTCGAGTTGAATGCTTACTCGCCAAAAATGCTGTGTTTTGTGAATTAGGTCAAACGGAATTTATCCCTCTGTGAGTGAGGATTTTTCCCCGCTTAAATAATCCCTAGTAGCGTATAGGAGCAGTTATTTACTGGTACTCGTACGGCAAGCAATTCGGTCGACTGAGACAGGTACGAGCGTAAATACGAGCTATATACGCTCGTAGTACACTGAAACGAGGAGACACTCTATATCTATGAATAAACTACGAGGCGATTGTGCCATAGATTATCTCTGAGTTGAAGTGTATTACGAGCGTATGAAGTGTATTACGAACGAGCGTATAAAGTGTATTACGAGCGTATGAAGTGTATTACGAGCGTATGAAGTGTATTACGAGCGTATGAAGTGTATTACGAGCGTATGAAGTGTATTACGAGCGTATGAAGTGTATTACGAGCGTATGAAGTGTATTACGAGCGTATGAAGTGTATTACGGGCGTATGAAGTGTATTACGAGCGTATGAAGCGTATTACGAGCGTATGAAGTGTATTACGAACGAGCGTATGAAGTGTATTACGAGCGTATGAAGTGTATTACGAGCGTATGAAGCGTATTACGAGCGTATGAAGTGTATTACGAGCGTATGAAGTGTATTACGAGCGTATGAAGCGTATTACGGGCGTATGAAGTGTATTACGAGCGTATGAAGCGTATTACGGGCGTATGAAGTGTATTACGAGCGTATGAAGCGTATTACGGGCGTATGAAGTGTATTACGAGCGTATGAAGCGTATTAAGAGCGTATGAAGTGTGTTACGAGCGCCGTATGAAGTGTATTACGAGCCTATGAAGTGTGTTACGAGCGCCGTATGAAGTGTATTACGAGCCTATGAAGTGTGTTACGAGCGCCGTATGAAGTGTATTACGAGCGTATGAAGTGTATTAAGAGCGTATGAAGTGTATTAAGAGCGCAACTCCTGCGAGCCCGTGGAGTTACTCCGCAGTGTATCTCCGCTACCATAGACAAAAGTCACTGAGCGGATATTATGACTTGTTAAAAATAGGTCGCCCCGCGGG
Source organism: Macrostomum cliftonense (assembly GCA_950096795.1). Lineage (NCBI taxonomy): Eukaryota > Metazoa > Platyhelminthes > Macrostomidae > Macrostomum > Macrostomum cliftonense. Next base: position 99,784 of record CATNEM010000312.1, on the reverse strand, counting down.
CTCGCAGGTCGGGTATAACATTTCGGCAGGATACGCTTATAAATCTGATGGAGATTTTTTACACACTACTTTTAGCAGTATTCAGCACATTTTAAATTCAATGCAACGGTTCCCATAGCACCTCTTGAACGTCAGTATTATTCCTATTCTAGAGATTGTGTCACCTTCCTAACAGGGCATTGGTCCCAAAAATGGAGGCAGTTTTCGCCAAAAAAATCATTTGCTTTGAGTTTTCCGCGCGCGGCTCTTGCCGTGTTGTGAAAGAAAATAATTATTTTTACCGGCGAGCCGTGTTTAAATAGAAAACACCAGAGAAACCGGCGTTCAACCCACAAGCGAATGAATGTCCCATTGGCGAAAATTTGAATTTGAAATATTGCAATTTTATCTAGAGTTTTACATAATAATACATGTTATATTGAAAGCATGAAAGGGGTTTTTACAGGCAAATGACTTAATGGAAGGGAAAGATCTAAAAACTGGGAGGGTATTATCGGCCAAATGTATTTAAACAAAGTATATATTATATGCAAATGCAGTTCCCGCACGTTATATTGTATAATCATACACAATGTCTAAAAACTGGTCAGAAAATTGGTTGCCAAGGACAACCGTGTCAATAATTTTGGGTTGATTAAACAGGCCGATCAGTGCGCGAGATTTGTGCTGGCAATAATTTGTATGGCTAACAAGAGCTAATGGCTAATGTTTGCTCAAGGGTAATTGGCCCTCAATGTATTCCCAGCTGTCCTAGAAGAGCAGCAATGCCGTAAAGTTACTTACTGTTAGGTACTCAACCATCGGTTTGCAAATTTTCGATAGTTACACTCTTTCCAATGAAAATACTGATGTGACACAATTTTACCCTGCAATAATCATCTGGTTATTATTTTCTGATCTTGACGAAGCAATGAACAATGCCCTTATGAATCGCCATTAGCCAAACTACTTTAAAAATACCTGCAAATAACGGAAATATAATTAGTAGCAGTAATCAGGTAGCGGTGACTGATGGATCGCTCAGCAAAGTGTGCGGAACTGGGTTGAACCTATTTTCAACAAACTCTGCATCGGTGTCAGCAATGCTGGACAAATAATACTGGGAAAATGGGAGCCCAATGCTGATTGGTCAAAGCCAAGGGGGATTTTTTCTTTCCTCGCTTCTAAATCATGCCTATCTACCTATAAGTTTGGGCTCAGTGCGTCCCAAGATTTTGTCCCGAGCTTCGAAAACCGCAGCAGACTGAGACATGCAGCCGTCGAGCAAGTCACCACAGCGCCAGTCCAGGCTGGAGCTGCTGCGCCAAGCCGCGGAGGAAACAACGGCTCACGGGCTGGGCCGCACAGTTGGCGATCGGCACCCGCTTGTACGCGCGCTCTGGTGCGCCGCCTTCCTCTGCATGCTGGCCATCTTTCTCAAGCAGTTCGTGGACTCAGTCCATCGGCTCTACTCCAAACCCGTTTCTACTTCGATTGAGCCGAACGAGATCACGTTCCAGTTTCCGGACGTGCACTTTTGCTCCGTGCCCATAGTTTCGGCTAGCTACGCCTCGCTGATGAGTCCGGCCGATCGCAACTTCACCTATACGTTGATGTCGAAGATTACAGACAGGCTCGCCAGCGCCAAGATCAACCGGCTGTACCTTGGCGGCCAGATTTTCATGGGCAGCCTTCCGTACGAATTTTTGAGCAAAAACTTTGGCATGCGCAAAGAGCAGTCGGTGATCGGGGCGGTTGTGATGCCAGTGAACACCAACCTGGAACTCGACGTTGACATTATTAATCTCCGGCATCACAAGTACCTCAACTGCTTCACTGTCCGGGTGAAGAAACCGTCTTTGCGCAGCCTGTTGAGCAATGTTCTGGGTTATCTGGACCTCAACCTGTACACTGACGCCAGCTTCAATCAGAGCGAGATTCTGCGCTACCACCACAACCTCATGGACGTCCGCGGCCTGAACTTTGGCTCTTACGAACCTTTGATCGGCTCCGGGTTCCGCGTATTCCTTACGGACGAGGGCCACTATCCTGATGATTATAGTCCCTCCGTGACAGTCAGTCCGGGGTTCCAGCACCGCATCGCTCTGAACATGCTGGCGACCAATATGACTCCCGAGAAGGGCCAGTGCGTTGACAACCATCCAGACGTTGTGTATCTTGACCAGTTTACTGGCCAACCGGCAACTTATCGCTACGATTTGCCCTGTAGGTAACATTTGTTTGTCTATTAAGTTATTTTGAAAGTGATTTATTAAAAAAATCGCTTAACCCATCCAACCCGCAGCCTGCTACGCAGAGTTCATGAACGAAATGTTTATGAAGAACTTCGGCTGCTTCCTTCCAGGCTACACGCCCATCCTATACGAGTACCGCAATATGAGCTACTGTAGCAACCTGGTCTACCTGGACTCCAACGCTACAAGCATACCGAAAGAGGAGAAGCTGCAATTTCTATACGGCTTTACAAACGGCAGCTTCACCGACAGTCTAGTTATTAACATGCGTCAGATGATGGACCGTTGCCGATTGAAGCAACCCTGCAATGTAGTGAAGTACTTTTCCAGCCTGAGCTCCATCCGGTTCCCATTGAGTCAGACTGTCAACAAAGAACTTGTCAGCGCCTTCCAAGTGCAGAACAATCGAAGACTGGCAGAAAACTACACAATACCCGGCCGGATGTGGATGGTGCGTCTGTTCGAGACGGAGTGGAATTCCACCGTTAGCTCGGCCTCCTCGCCAGAGTACGAGCGGGCGGTGGCTGAGAACACTCTCCGATTGCAGATCCACGCCGGTGAGCTGACCTCCACCGTGTTCAAGCAGCAGATCTCCTACGGGCCGAACGACCTGCTGGCTGGAGTCGGCGGCCTCATGGGTCTGTACATGGGCTGCAGCGTGCTGACACTGCTAGAGCTCTTTGAACTTTTGCTCGTGCTCGTACGCGGTCGTCGACTCGTTGCAAACTCCGTGGCAAACTCGGTGAGTGAACCGAGTCAAGTGCAGCGCTCGGCTCATAGTAAAATTGAGCTGGTGACCCTTTGATGTGTGCGAACTTGCGTCTAAATTGGTAAATTCGTGACCTCAGTTTATCAATTTCGCGTAGTTAATTAAAGTTTATCCCATATTTATCAGCTATTATTTATTTACTACGTAATCTGTCAAAGATTGCCTTTCGATTTTTTGCCATTTTTGCTCCGCTTTCGTGACTACGTGTGAAAAAATTTCTGAAACAATTCAAACATCCTTTAACGGATGAAACCAATTTGAAGCTCGGTTTATTTCTTCGATGCAAACGATAAAAATCGTTGGAAAAGTGAAAAATTAAAGCTAACATGAATTATCACTTCTTTTAATTTGTTGGCCAAGTTGATTAAGGTATTTCAAATGGAAATTTTTGGAATCAAAGGTTTAGATTGTAAGATTTTGTGAAGCTGTCATATTTATTCATCAAAAAATCAAACATTTGCGTAGTGAATGGAAAAAATTTGAGTGCCTCATTGTTCCAACCGTGTCAGTTGGCTCACAGGTACTGCACCTGCACCACGAACGTGCGAATCTGCATCGGCTGCAGCATCACCGTCAGGTCCTGCTCCAGCTGTCGCTTCTCAGCCGCCTGTCTGGCCGCGTCGCCAACAGTGGAGCCTCCGCCAGCGGCTGTCCGCCACTGCAGCCGCTTCGCATCCACCAATTTCTGATTTGCCGCCAGAGTCAACTCCTCGGCGCCAAGGATGTTGAATGTGGCGAACAGCTGGCCAAGAGCTACGGTGACGGGCTGGGAGAGCACCGGGTGCTCGCCGGTCTGGTAAAGGTGCTCCAGGCGCAGCAGCTTCGTCCCCGGCTCACGCCAATCGTCGAGAGTTACAACCTGGACATTCTCCGGCAGCGGTTTGCGTAGTCCGGTCCAGCTCTTGATCTTTGGCTCGACGGTCAGGTAGCCAATGACAGGCTCGCGATAGCGTCGATTTGCCAGCTCGCGTCGGCGGCGGTTAGTAGTTGCCAGGGACTGGTCGGTAGCGAACCAGTGCGTTGTCTTGACAACCAGACCGAGTCCGTCGCTGCCTTTCTCTTGTAGAGGCTCGCCGACGCCTAAGTAGTCGTCGCGGACCGTCACTCGGTGCAGCATGACCTGCAAGTGTCAATTAAGTCCATCATAACATCGCAAAAAGCCAGCTTTCTTGACAATCACAAACGAAAATGATTTTGATTCATATCCTTTCTCTTAACCCAAAGTTCGACCCTCACCTCAATCTGTCCATCATTGATGCTGCCGCCGCCCTGGCTCCTGTCAGTGAGCACCATAAAGGTGGTTCCATCGCTTTGATTGATAAATATTTGACTATTGATCGGGTAATAGTTCCCAGACACGTTCTCCGTCTGCTGAAGCGGCCAGGTTGGTCGATAGTTGCGCACGCGCTTGAGAACCTGACGACCGTTGGCGTCGGTGTAGAATGTTGACGCGCTGTTTAGCTGAGTGTCGTAGCGGACAATTGCCTCGCGCCCAGTGTTTGCATCGTAGGGTATTGGTCCGACTGTCAGCTCGTTTTCGCTGTACTGCAGCGAGTCGCGGTTGTTGGAAAAAGTGCGCACTACCTGGTAAGTCCAATTCGCCCACGACGTGTGAGTCTCGTTCACTACTGGGCCGGTCACGGTGGCTGTGCGTTCTGGAGTGAACTTTTCCGGCGTCTGTTTGGTTGGCCTGGAAAGAGTTGCAAATGATGTGCTTGATGGAGGCATTTTTCATCTTAGGCCTAATGGCATTGTGAATTGGACACCGCTGTGATCCGCGGTGTCACTAACTATGGAAATTTTGTGGCAAAACTCGTCATAAGTTAATAGCCCACTCAGACCTCGCTTTAATCAGTTTGTTGAATAATATTGAACAGATGGCTGTGGTAAACTCGTGACAATCATGAGGGTAACTTGAATGTCAATAAATTGCGTAATACTGTGTCAGTGATAGCCAAGGTAGCATGGTGTACTCTGGTTGCGGCACCCCACTTACTTTCCAACTTATGAGCTTTACGATAATATCATGGTGACAAACGCTTTGATTTGTTCGCCTTGAATACAGGCAACAAGGGAAAGGTCAGACAACTCACCGAAACAGATAAGCTCCGGAAGCCGTGAACTCTGGGGCCGAATTGTTGCCTGGATAGCCGAAATAGTAGGCCATGTACGACTGTCCGTTGCTGCTGGTTGGCGCCGTCTTCTTGGCCTCCTTCAACTGGATAAAGTTGATCACATCATCCTCTAATGAGGATGCAGCTGAGAAAAGTACAGGGGAGTACTCTTCGGCATCCTCACGCTCTTCAAACGCAGTTGACAATTCGCGCCACTCGGTACCGCCACTCGAGGCCGCCCCAGACACTGTCCGGATCGGTGTGAAAGCGGAGACGCCCGGCGAGCTCGGGCCGGAAGCGGCCACCCGGTAGACAACAAATCCCATGGCCGGTATGGACGAAACGTTGAACACCAACTCGAAGGCCGACTTGGCGCCGGCCCGTTCCGGCACGCGCAGAGTGCCATTGTTCACCGGTATGGTTTGCGACATGACCACCTGGCCCTGGTCGTTGCTAACTACGTAGTATCGCCCAGTAACCGGTATCCTGGCCAAGTGCCACACCGGGTGACTCACCGGATTGTAAAAGTGCAAATAGAAGTTATTGTTGGAATCGGTGAATGGACAGTAGGAGATGTTGGCCAGACTACACGATGACATGCCCGAATAGGCCGCACTGTCGCCTGTTAGATTCGCCCAGGCGTTCTTCAGCAGCGAATAGGCCTGGTTGAGTCCCGTAGAGATGCGCAGCGCGTAGTCATAGGCAACCAGCTGTTTCTCAGTGCCTGAAAACGAATTCAGAGGCTTGGCATTAACTCAAGGTGCCATTGTGCATAGCAACCTTATCGTACGTTAGCTGGAGCCGGTTTAGTCAGAACTACACTATAGGTTCGTACTCGGAGTGCGTGTTGAAAGCTATTCTATGCCGGGAACTATTTCAGCAGTTAATTGAATTAGTCAGGTAAAATCCCATGTGTGCACAGTGGATTAATACACATCGTTCATTGAAGCTCAAGGCTAAATAAATAAAGGGTAAATCGTGTAGCATCGGTCACATTAGCATTGCGCGTGTCTAGAATAGCTAATTAGATTTTGTTTAAACAATGGGCCGAAAAAAAATGCTCAAGTGCAACCCAGCATAAACGAGCTGGAATGCACAGTTAAAAATCACTTAATCGAGTACCTAGACAGGGGTAGCATAAATTTTATACAATTCGGTCAAGCTACGATCAACAATAGGCATCAAATTAGAAATAACTGAAATTTCGGATCGATGCATACCCGCTGTACGGATTTTCATGCTCCTGATCAGCTCAATTTTTTCATATCTATCAAACAATTTATCTATCAAACAATTTATCTATCTATCTATCTATCTATCTATCTATCTATCTATCTATCTATCTATCTATCTATCTATCTATCTATCTATCTATCTATCTATCTATCTATCTATCTATCTATCTATCTATCTATCTATCTATCTATCTATCTATCTATCTATCTATCTATCTATCTATCTATCTATCTATCTATCTATCTATCTATCTATCTATCTATCTATCTATCTATCTATCTATCTATCTATCTATCTATCTATCTATCTATCTATCTATCTATCTATCTATCTATCTATCTATCTATCTATCTATCTATCTATCTATCTATCTATCTATCTATCTATCTATCTATCTATCTATCTATCTATCTATCTATCTATCTACGAGGGGCGTTCAATAAGTTTCCGGACCATAAGAGCCAGCGCACTATAGGCTGCTCAAAATGTACTCACATGAAAAATGTACATCTCCTGAGATTTGATATAAAATATAAAGATTACACAATAAACCTGAATCTCACAACTTCACTTCAAAGTCACCTATCACCTCCAACTTCAAGTATCTATTATGGAACTGTCGCGCATCCACTGGAGAGCGATGATTTTTTACGACTACAAATGTGGTCTGAACCAGTCGCAAAGCTTAGAACGGCTTCGCCTAGCCTTCGGGGATACTGCACCCTCGAGAACAACCGTCTTTGACTGGTTCGCGGAATTTCGTCGGGGCCGAGTGTCGCTCCAAGACGAGGCTCGTGAAGGACGACCCCTGAGTTCGACCACTCAGGAAGCAGTGGCTGCAGTGCAGGCCCTCGTTGAGGAAGACCCGCGGTTGACAGTGCAACAGCTAGCTACCGCTGTGGGCATTTCATCGGGAAGCACCTCAACCATCCTGCATGAAAGGCTTGGCCTCAGCAAGGTGTCCGCACGCTGGGTGCCTCATCACCTGACCCAGGAGCAGAAACAGGCCCGGATCGATTGGTGCCATTCAATGCTCGAAAGATTCGACGGTGGAAGATCAACGAGCTCCTGGGACATCGTCAGTGGTGATGAGACCTGGGTGTACTGTTTTGACCCGGAGAGCAAGCAGCAGTCAGCTCAGTGGACCCCCATTGGCAGCCCGCCACCTTCAAAGCTGGTGCGGTCGCGAAGTGTCGCCAAGCAGATGGTGGCTGTTTTTGTGGCTCGCAGCGGTCCCGTAGCCATGATTCCGCTGGTAACACAGCGGACGGTGACTGCGGGCTGGTATGTAACCTAGTGTATGCCCCAGGTGCTGCAATCCATCGCTGAGAAGCGCCCAAGGACTCGCCATCGTGGGTTGCTGCTCCACCAGGACAACGCCCCGGCCCACACTGCGCGCCTTACTGTGGAGTTCATGGAGCAGAATCGCGTCCAACTGCTTCAGCACCCACCCTACAGCCCCGAATTGGCACCGTGTGACTTCTTTGTGTTCCCACGAGTCAAGCGCCTGCTCAAGGGAGTCCGATTTGCATCGCCGGAACAGGCCGTCGAGGCCTTCCAAAGTCACCTGTTCGACATCCCTCAGTCAGAGTGGGCTGGCTGCTTTGCTACTTGGTTTGAAAGGATGAGAAAGTGCATCGAAGCTGCTGGAGAGTACTTCGAAAAGGCCTGACATTTATCTTCCCTCTGACGCTTTTCATTTCTGTGCATCCGGAAACTTATTGAACGCCCCTCGTATCTATCTATCTATCTATCTATCTATCTATCTATCTATCTATCTATCTATCTATCTATCTATCTATCTATCTATCTATCTATCTATCTATCTATCTATCTATCTATCTATCTATCTATCTATCTATCTATCTATCTATCTATCTATCTATCTATCTATCTATCTATCTATCTATCTATCTATCTATCTATCTATCTATCTATCTATCTATCTATCTATCTATCTATCTATCTATCTATCTATCTATCTATCTATCTATTCTATCTATCTATCTATCTATCTATCTATCTATCTATCTATCTATCTATCTATCTATCTATCTATCTATCTATCTATCTATCTATCTATCTATCTATCTATCTATCTATCTATCTATCTATCTATCTATCTATCTATCTATCTATCTATCTATCTATCTATCTATCTATCTATCTATCTATCTATCTATCTATCTATCTATCTATCTATCTATCTATCTATCTATCTATCTATCTATCTATCTATCTATCTATCTATCTATCTATCTATCTATCTATCTATCTATCTATCTATCTATCTATCTATCTATCTATCTATCTATCTATCTATCTATCTATCTATCTATCTATCTATCTATCTATCTATCTATCTATCTATCTATCTATCTATCTATCTATCTATCTATCTATCTATCTATCTATCTATCTATCTATCTATCTATCTATCTATCTATCTATCTATCTATCTATCTATCTATCTATCTATCTATCTATCTAATCTATCTATCTATCTATCTATCTATCTATCTATCTATCTATCTATCTATCTATCTATCTATCTATCTATCTATCTATCTATCTATCTATCTATCTATCTATCTATCTATCTATCTATCTATCTATCTATCTATCTATCTATCTATCTATCTATCTATCTATCTATCTATCTATCTATCTATCTATCTATCTATCTATCTATCTATCTATCTATCTATCTATCTATCTATCTATCTATCTATCTATCTATCTATCTATCTATCTATCTATCTATCTATCTATCTATCTATCTATCTATCTATCTATCTATCTATCTATCTATCTATCTATCTATCTATCTATCTATCTATCTATCTATCTATCTATCTATCTATCTATCTATCTATCTATCTATCTATCTATCTATCTATCTATCTATCTATCTATCTATCTATCTATCTATCTATCTATCTATCTATCTATCTATCTATCTATCCATCCACAGCGCTCACCAGACACGCCATCGTGGTGCTGCACAACGCCCATGGCCTGACGCAGAAGGTCGATCTGCGCCTCACTCTGCGGCCCGGCCCGCTGCAGTCCGGCCAGACAGGTTGTCTGCTTGATCGCCTGGAACTGGTTCGAAGCGGTTCGCACGTAGCGCTTGAGCGCCGCTCGGCTGGTGAAGTAGCCAGTCCAGAATGCGTGAGCCTGGTGAGCGTATGGGAAAAAGTCGTCGCTCTTGACAGTCCACAACAGGTTTTGGCCGTTCACAGACTTGGTGTAGCAACTGGGCGTACTGTAGTACACGGTGATGTTGTGCGCAGCTGTTCTGGCATTCACCGCCTTGATCAGCTTATCGTAGATCTTGAAGTTCTTGCGCGCATTCTGATACTGGAAGTCGCAGCCCATGGTCAGCATGAGGTGATCGGAGCTGAACACCTGGCGCCGAGTGTTCACCATGTCCACGAATTCTTTCACCTTGCGCTCCACGTTGTAGTCGTAGAGCTGCGGATCGTCTTGCACCGGCTCGTCGCCGTACTCGTAGCCGAAGCCGCCGGGCTGACAGTAGCTATCGTACAGCTTGCCGGAGAAGAGGTCCGTCTGCGGACTGCCAATGTCTTGGCTGGCCCGCCACACCTGCATGTTGGCATGAATTTGGCGTGAAAATTTTTTATCCAATCTCTTTGTTTCTTGTTCGAATAGTATGATAGAATACTTTGTGTCATTTGATTTTGCTTGGGAGCCAGCGTTGCTTTGTGTCTGATGTGCTGGTGCTCTGTGCCTGATGTGTTAATGCTCTGTTCCTGATGTGCTGGTGCTCTGTGCCTGATGTGCTGATGCTCTGTGCCTGATGTGCTGATGCTCTGTGCCTGATGTGCTGATGCTCTGTGCCTGATGTGCTGATGCTCTCTGCCTGATGTGCTTATGCTCTGTGCCTGATGTGCTGATGCTCTGTGCCTGATGTGCTGATGATCTCTGCCTGATGTGCTGATGATCTCTGCCTGATGTGCTGATGATCTCTGCCTGATGTGCTGATGCTCTGTGCCTGATGTGCTGATGATCTCTGCCTGATGTGCTGATGCTCTGTTCCTGATGTGCTGATGCTCTGTGCCTGATGTGCTGATGCTCTGTGCCTGATGTGCTGATGATCTCTGCCTGATGTGCTTATGCTCTGTGCCTGATGTGTTAATGCTCTGTTCCTGATGTGCTGATGATCTCTGCCTGATGTGCTGATGATCTCTGCCTGATGTGCTGATGATCTCTGCCTGATGTGCTGATGATCTCTGCCTGATGTGCTGATGATCTCTGCCTGATGTGCTAATGATCTCTGCCTGATGTGCTGATGATCTCTGCCTGATGTGCTTATGCTCTGTGCCTGATGTGCTGATGCTCTCTGCCTGATGTGCTGGTGCTCTCTGCCTGATGTGCTGATGCTCTCTGCCTGATGTGCTGGTGCTCTCTGCCTGATGTGCAGATTGTTTTAATTGTGCTTGACATGCTGATGCTTTGTTCCTGATGTGCTGATGCTCATGCTCATTAAAAACCTCTAATCCGTAGCCTGGGGGAACAGTGGCAACGTACCATCTCCATGCGCTTTGTCTGCCGTCTCAGCGCCTGATCCTGATAGTCAATCCGGCCATAGTACAAACCGTCGAAGCCCATCAGCGCCAGCATGGCCGAGTGCTCCTTGCTGTGCCCGAACGGATCAACCTGCCAGGCCACCCGTGGCCGGCCGCAGTCGCCGAACGTGTCATTGAGAAACCGCAGGCCCTGCGTGTGCTGGTCAATGATGTCTACGTAGTGCGTTGTGGCCTCGTCGTCCATGCACCAGCCGCCCAAGGCGAACTGTAGCTGACCATTCTGTACCAGCTGCTTCACCTGTTGTTTTGGTCCGTAAAAGGTTATATTCATGGCATTTTCCCCATCAAACATCCTCCAAAATCTTTTGCATTTATGACGCAAACCGTACCTGAGCCTGTTTAGCGGCATTCTGCTCTCTCCACCAGCGGAAAAAGTAGGCCATCTCAACGTAGGTGAACTTCCTGTCCGGATTGTCCAACAGCTCCTCGATCACCGTGTCCAGAATGAACTGCACCTGATAGTAATAGTACTGGTCCACCGTTAACAGCCAGCCGACATCGTCGTGAGTGTGCGGCACCAGATGGACGTTGAACCTGCCCGGCACTGGTTTCGGACAGGCGTCGTAGCCGCAGGACGACTGTCGAGTGACAGCGCAGCAGCATCCGCATAGCAGCAGCGGCAGCAGCAACGGCAATAGTTGCATTCGAAAATCGACCATTACTGTTTAATTACCGAAAAAGAAAGCTGCAAAACTCCAGTTTAGCCAGCAGTTCAGAATATTTAAGGGTATTAAAATCTATTTAGCGAAATGTGTTTACACACAGATAGATATAGCTACATATAGGTGTGTGCGGGCAGGCCAGCTAGTGGCGATAACAAGCACCTGATTGCTTGGACAAATGATCCAGGCAATGCAAATGAAGACTCTACACAGCGCGGTCACATGAGTCAGTCAGTGTGCGTTCAAATTTTCGCCACTGCAGATAATAAAAGCTATTTTCCGCTATGGAAAGTTCAATTAGCTCTAGATAGTAAGCTAGCTGGCACTTGCTGACTGAGCATTTTCAATACTGTTTATTCAATTTGAATTGACGGAAAATTTAAACAGGTATACAAACTGTGTGTCAGAATCTTTAGTTGCCAAAATTTATCAGTAAATTTCGAAGGCAGAATAAATTTACAATGCTTCAAGTTTATTTGTTTAAATTTCCGAAAATGTGAATAAGCATTACTACAAGTAGGACAGATTGGTAATGATATTTTAAGTAACTAAAAGTGAAAGATATGAGCAAAAATCCTATTCAAAATGCTCAATATGACAGGCTGAGCTCCGAGTAGCTAAAGACTGACATCGTGAAGTCGGAGCTGATAGAAGCTGGGCGATTATACCCAGATCTTTACGTGAAAGTTTGTCCATTTCTTTCAGTTGCAGCAAAAATGATTGCTGGCGAACAATCAGCTGCATTGCTTTCTGACAATCGTTATGGTTAGCTGAAAAATCTGTGGAAAATTTGGAGAGCAGCCCCGGAGACACAGAGCGCCAACTCAATTCCTCACAAACTGTAGGCGTCAGAGTCTTGCACAGCGACTCACAGCTTTAATCCCACACAGCCCAGCTGTCGCACTGTTTAGTAGTTCAGCCAAGCTTGAGCCAGGAAAAAATATTTCTCCTGAAGTTGGGCCGAACACAAGAAAGGAAAAAAGTTTTGGTCAGAAGCCTCTCCTAACCTATACAAAACCGCCCAACCTCCCGATCTGCTCCCCATAGGGGCCTCTCGAACCTATTTTATGGAAACTTGCGACTCACATTTCCCCAGAAATTGAGAGTTACAAACAGCAGTCTGCTTAGCTCTTTGGTCAACTGAAGCGTTACAATAACGCAAGCTAGAAATAATGATCAAAGCAACCGTGACCATTTTTTGGCATCCTCTTGCTGTTGGAAGTTCAACAATCAGGTATGAAGCAAAATCATTCAAATCTTGCTGTTTGTTGATCTAAACATGAAGCATTATTTTTGTCCTTCAACTGGATTGTTAAGTCTCTCGTGCTAACTGTTTCCCGCAGCTCAAACGATAGCCAATGCAACATTGTCGTCAACAACTGCTCAAGCAGTGACAAGATCTAGCAGCACTCAGTCTCCAGCAACCACGCACGAGTCCACTATCAAACCGACAACAGCAAAAACAACAACAACAACAACCACAGCGTCCACCGCCAAGCCGAGCTCGTCAACAACAACTTCCACAACAACGAGCACAACCACAACAACTACCACAACTACTACAACTACAACAGCGGCGACAACAACAGCCAAGCAGAAGCCCAGGCGCCTGTGCAAATTCCCATTCTGGCACAGGAACGAATGGCGCCACGAGTGCATGCCCTACGGATCCAATGGCGCTCACTGGTGCTCGTTGACTAAGCAATTTCACTAGGGATGAAGAGTGGCGAGACTGCGCTAGTGAGTTTGAGATCTTGCTGGAGATCTCCACGTTTTATGATGTAATGTTTCTCATTTGTACAGCTCAGCTTTTGACAGCTCTAGAGTAATCACCCACAGCCCTAAGTTGCATTTCTGCAAGGAACTCGCTCAGAATTTCTTTATGACACGAGGCGCAAGATTCGTGAAAAACTCCCTGCTTGCTACTTTCGAGCAGTAGCTAAAATTTCAATGACGCCAAATGACGCCTTAACTCGTCCACGAAGACACAACCTTCCGCCTTCCCATCCAGGATACGACCTGATGCGCTACAAATGCTCCGTACCGTTTCACCACGCCGGCCAGACGCACACGCAGTGTCAGCCGCTGCTGCTTGAACCTCTAGCCAGACGGATGTTCTGGTGCTCGCTGGTGCCCAGCATCTCCAGCGTCACGTGGGCCAACCTGGGCACCGACTGGACCTTCTGCGAGTCCGCCAACGCCACGGGAACTGACTATCTGAAAGCTGTTGGCAGCTTCCGCGATCAAGCTGAGGCCGAGTTTCACAGAGCCATCTTAGCCAGTAAGCAGGGCCACAGCAGCGACATCAAGAACGTTTCTGAGCACTCCTCAGCGGCTGGCGACTCAAAATCTGTGGCCGACTCGTCTAGCGATTCAATCGGCGTGGCAGCGGCTGGGCCTCCTAGCTCCGTGCTGGGCGTGGCTCTCGCCATCGTCGGAGTCATTCTGGCTGCTGTGGCGGTGTCCGCCGCCTTCGCCCTGCACAGGAGGTACTTCAGGTGGCGGCAATTGAGCTCTTCTGCGTACGCTAAAATATGTTGGCGTCAAGCAGTCACGCATAGTCTCGTTATGTGCTTTAAGATGTCATGGTCCTTCCTTCCCTCCTTCCTTCCTTACCCTCCTCCCTACCCTCCTTCATTGCTACCCTCCTTCCTACCCTCCTTCATTGCTACCCTCCTCCTTTCTTTCTTCATTCCTTCCTTCCTGTCTTCCCTCCTTCCTCCCTACCCTCCTTCCTTCCTTATCCTCCTTCCTACCCTCCTTTCCTCCTTCCCTGTTTCCTTCCTTCCTTCCTTCCTTCCTTTCCTTCTTCCTTCCTACCCTCCTTCCTTCCCACCCCTTTCCTACCCTCCTTCCCTCCTTCCTTCCTTACCCTCCTTTCTACCCTCCTTCATTCCTACCCTCCTTCCTACCCTCCTTTCATCCTTCCCTTTTTCCTTCCTTTCTTCCTTCCTTCCTTCCTTTCTTCCTTCCTTTCTTCCTTCCTTCCTTCCTTCCTTCCTTCCTTGCTTCCTTCCCTGCTTCCAGCTTCCTTGCTTCTTTGTAACCTTGTTCCTTACTCTTTGCTCAGTTTTTTGTATAAAGTTTAACCGCGCATCTAAATTTTGTATTCCAGAACCCATTACAAGCGCATCGACCCGCTGCTCTCTTCGGAACAGGCGGCCGAAAAAGGCAGCTACGGGGGCATGCAAGCCTATCACGACTGAACAGACTTTGATGAATGATGGGACATTTGTTATGCTCATGATGATTATACTCTAAATATGAAATTTTGCTATAATCCCTATTCACTGTTGATTATTCCCTTCGATTCCGGAAACATAACACCTTTAAATATGAATATAAAAATACAATAAAAATAGAAAATAAACGTTTGCTAACAGACAGCCCCGTCGCATATTGAATTTTCGTTGGGAAAAAATACTTCATTTCACTACGAAAATTTTCGCATCTGAGATCTCTAAATTAGCAATATACCATCTTCAAGTACAAATCCTTAAGAAAGTAAAAAAATTTGTTGCGGCCAGTTGCAACTAGAAGAAGGGCTATTAGATTTCGGCTCAGCCTAAACCCGCGCGCGTGTAGCTGGGGGGAAATGCTTGAAGAAGCAGAAAAAGCGCTCGCTCGCTCGCTCGCTAAAGAAACAAGTCTCAATGCATTGAACGAACGCACTGCCTCTAACAGCAGTAGTGGCTCAGCGGCACAGAGAGAGGCAACCGGCAAGGCGCTTCAACCAGCAGTTTTCAGCTGCCTGGCAAATTCTCGACTGTCAGCGGCTGCTTCTGCCGCACCAACCCCCCCCCCCCCACCACCCCCGGGTTTGGTGGCTCTGGGAGGGTCCAAATAGTTCGATCTTGCAGCTGAAACGCAGCAACAGACTGTCTTACTGGCCCAACGCCGAGTAGTTAAACTTCGATTATCGATCGTAGTTGCCGAGAGAAATACGTAGAGCTGTCGGGTTGAGAGTAATATAGGATCTGGCCAAGCTAACTGTAAGATCCCCCCTCCCACGGATGGATCTCCCAATGGGCTGGCCTCAATGCGGTCGATCAGCTTTTTAAAGTCAGGAGATTTCCTGCTGGTAGAGCAAGGCAACAGCAGTCGGCAGACTGGCAACAAGGCAGGGTGAGAGAGAGGGAGACCAAGGGGGTTCCATCGAACCCCTCTTCCGCACCCCCCAATCGGCCGGCGCCGACCAAACGCGCCCCATTCCCGCGTCCAACAGGACTGGCAAGCGAAAAGAGGTGGCCGCCTCTTACAAGTCCGTCTCTTTGCATTGGAGCTAAAGCAGCAAAATAAGCTGCCGTCAGCGAGAGGGGAGGCACACCCGGACAGCTCCGCTTCTACCGGCTCCGAATAGCGTTCTCGCACCTGTAAATCAACTTATTGCCGGGATTCAACCAGCAACGAAGCGGCACTAGCAGACTAGGGCCAAGGACCCCGGAGGACTTTTCTCGGCTAGCGGATGGCCCTTCAATTTCGAATTTTTGCAGCCTCGGTGCTGCTAATAGGTGAGTCACAGTTGCTTGGCACAATTTTTTTATTTCCAATGCTTTGGTTTTGCCTGCTTGCAGCGGATTCTCAACCTGAATTTACCCGAGCAGTTATTCTCGAGTCGCTCAGCAATGCAAACGCCGCAGAGCCCACTCTGCGCGAGCTCATGGAGAAGGACATTGAGGCTAAGCGGCAGGCGGATCTGGGAATCACGCCAGCGCCCGATGCCGCCGGGAAGGGCGTGAAGCCCGCCGCTAAAAAGGATGACAAGTGAGATTAAAGCAGGCATTCGTGTAAATTTGAAAAAAAAGAATATTAACCATGCAATAAGATGACACTTAGTGAGTCAAATTCTTCAGCCCATTATCGCAAACATCCTAAACGAAAGATGACTCAAGTTTTTTTAGTTTAACCATTAGTTAATGTTTCGATTATAAATTCCTACAAGCTGAAGTGTTCTATGTGACATAAACAGCATAAACACTAAAATTGCTCAAATTTTCTAAACCATTGTTCTCGTCACTCACTCGCTCATGAACTCACTCACTTACTCATCAACTCACTCATGAACTCATTCACTAATGAACTCATGAACTCACTCACTAATGAAAGCACTCACTCATGAACTTACTCATGACCTCACTCACTTATGAACAAACTCATTCATGAACTCACTCATTAACTCACTCATGAACTAAAGCATGGGTTCACCCACTCACCCACTCACCCAATCACTCACTCATGAGCTCACTCATGAACTTAATCTCTCATTTCACTCACTAACTCACCCCTTATAAACTCACAAACTCAGTCACTCACTGATGAACTCACCCAGTCATGAACCCAGTCACTCAAGACCCACCTTCTTAGTCAGTCAGTCACTGAATCACTCACTCACCCACTCATCTCATGAACTCACAAAAAACAGATTCATAGTGTCATGAACTCACTCATAAACTTATTACGCATGACCTCATTGACTTACTCATTAATTTCATGAGCTTTTCTCCTGTACAAAGCACATATCAAGAACTTTTTTCCCTTATTTTCTGCGATTTTTCCTATCAGAAAAGGCAAGGATAAAAAGGACGACAAGAAGGGCAAGAAGGAGGAGAAGAAGGACAAGAAAGACGACAAGAAGGAAAAGAAAGAAAAGAAAAAGGAGAAGAAAGACGACAAGAAAGAGAAGAAAGAGGACAAGAAGGAAAAGAAGGAGGACAAGAAGGGCAAAAAAGAGGAAAAGAAGGCTGCCCCAGCTGTGGCTACCCATCAAGAGGTGCAGGCCCAGACTCAGCATCAGCAGGCCCCAGTGAAGCAGGGCGGCAGCGGAGGCTCCGCCACTGGCGGCGCCGCTCTCGGCACCTCCGCCCTGATCGGCATCGGCGTTGGAGTCGGCGTTGCCTGCCTGGTGGCCGTCGGCTCGGTCATCGGCGTGCTGGTCCACCTCAGGTGAGGCAACTTTTAAGCAGTGGGTGACAGTTAGGGAAGTAATGTAGCGAGAGTTGGTACAGTAGTAGGGTGAGAGTTGGTGTAGTAGGGTAAGAGTTGGTGTAGTAGGGTGAGAGTTGGTGTAGTAGGGTGAGAGTTGGTGTAGTAGGGTGAGAGTTGGTGTAGTAGGGTGAGAGTTGGTGTAGTAGGGTGAGAGTTGGTGTAGTAGGGTGAGAGTTGGCGTAGTAGTAGGGTGAGAGTTGGCGTAGTAGGGTGAGATTTGGTGTAGTAGTAGGGTGAGAGTTGGTGTAGTAGGGTGAGAGTTTGTGTAGTAGTAGGTTGAGAGTTGGTGTAGTAGGGTGAGATTTGGTGTAGTAGGGTGAGAGTTGGTGTAGTAGCACGGTGAGAGTAGGTGTGGTAGTAGGGTGAGAGTTGGTGTAGTAGCACGGTGAGAGTTGGTGTAGTAGCACGGTGAGAGTTGGTGTAGTAGCACGGTGAGAGTTGGTGTAGTAGTAGGGTGAGAGTTGGCGTAGTAGGGTGAGAGTTGGTGTAGTAGGGTGAGAGTTGGTGTAGTAGGGTGAGAGTTGGTGTAGTAGTAGGGTGAGCGTTGTTTTTGCAGGTTGAATTTATGTGACGGATAGTTTTTGTGAGAGAATGAGAAAGAGAAGACATTAGACATTTAGTATAGTTGATTAAGATGTTAAAACACCACCATTTCATCATCATGCCCTTTCATTCCTGTCCTTGCAAACTCACTGTTGTGGTTACAATGCAATTTTTGTTCTAATCGCTTTACCAAAGCTACTAAAGCTACTTTCGGCTTAGCTGGCGCTGTGAGTCGGACGCAAAAGTCTCAAAGAATTCAGCCAGTAACTAAAAAAATCGATTTTGGCTCCACCCCCTCCCCACCGGCAAGCGAACCCCTACAGTTGCTGGGCTAAATGGCTGCCTGTTTTTCCACTGTCCGTTTCATTTCAAACCTGCTGGAGTAGAAAAATGGAAATAGTGAAGCGTAGCTAGCTCTTTCTTGAACAAGCCTGCTCAAGCTACGCTTTTTTCATGGTCTAGAACCAGTCGCCTTGAGCATGCTTGAGTCGTAGTCTTAACTGCATCGTGTCTGGAAGTCTTTGCTACAAAGCTGCCGTGATGATGCATTTCAAAAAAGTGTTTTTAAGACACTCAATCTTTAGACCTTTAGCTGGGTAGCGCAAGCAAGGGTCTAAATGAAGGGCACAAATTGTCTCCTAGTGTTCGGACTCGAACCAAGGACCTTCTGGCCATATGTCGGGCGCGCTAACCTCTACGGCTAGTTTGGCACTTGATGAAGTTAAAATACGAAATAAAGCTGTAATTTCTCCGCTTCCATGGTTTCTTGGAATTGTTTGGAGAAATATTAGTTCTTAAAAAATGATCTAACTAATGTCGAAGAAACACTATTTTGCTTTAAATTAAAAGTACAGCAACTGAATTTTCAAGAATTTGATTCGTCACCCATCCGAACCATCCCAGACGTCGAAAACGCAAGGCGTCCCAGCTGGAGAAGCAGAAGAGCTACGGTGGCACCGAGTAAACTCACCATCAAAGGCAGCCAGCCCAGTCCGAATTATCGGCTGAAAATGTCAGCGGAACAATAAAACAATATTATGAATGAGTGGTGAATTGGGTATTATTGCTTTTTTGTTGTTTTCCAACTCTATTTTCTTTCTGAAAGTTTTTTTAGTTACGCCAACATGGATTATTAGTATGTCCTGCAAATTTGTGCTCACCAGCTACTCTAATGTTCCAGACCTTCAAAAGCTGTTTGATAAAATGTCCCCAAACTCCATGGAAACTAGGCTGCTAAACCCTCCACAGCAGTTGTCTCCAAACCATTTTTAAATGTCCTGTAAAAAACAACAAAGTAGACGATTTCTGTGCATCGCTTGAGTAAGCTTGGCCTGGTCAAACCGCTCTGCTGCTACCCAAAGGCAACGGCAATGAGGATCTGGAATGCTGCCCTGACTTATACTTTTTCCTCTCGGGCTGTTCTGGTTCCTCTTATTCTTTACTCGTTACACTGAAAAACTGAAAAATATCTATTGATACTTATTTAGAACCGCGCCATCTCCACATCCTACTGTAAGCAGCGTCCCAAGCAAATTTACGTACAAATCATGCTGAAATTCATCAATTTATTTGTTAAAATATTGTGCTTTACGCCTATTTATTTATTGAGCTGTCAAAGTTTACGCATTAGGAATGCGCTTATTGGCTAAACTGCTGTCCCCAGAGAGGCACTGATAAATGATGTTTTTCTTCATTTTATTCCCTGATATGACTGCTATTTTTGCTGTACTTTTTATCCGCTTCTAATTCCTTGAATTCTCCTCCATGGTGGCTGGAAACAACTGAACTATAAAAATGACCCGCCCTTTGATTAACAATTTGCTTAAATTGACTTCTGGAATGCAGACCAACGCAATGCTGCAATGAAGCAGTCAAGATCCCATGCCGTTGCCGGGCGTGCAGCCAGCGGACGTGTCCAGGTAACGGATTGCCTTGAGGATTCTAATTTGTAGTGACGTCCGACGTCCTATTAGACAGATAGACAGACGGCGCTACTTTGCTTCAAACCAATTTTTAATGGCCGCAAAACACGCTAACGTTTGGTATTCGGTGAAGGGGTGGTAGTAGTAAAACAAACAATTAAATATGATGACGCACGTGTGCAGCAATTTGAAAGCTGCTGCAAATGCTTGTCATTTAAAAAGCTAGACTCATTTTCTTGTTGATCTGTTTTTAAAGAATAAATATTTTTTCGGGGAGACAAATCCTATCAGACTACTTTCATTAGTAGCAAAGTTTGTGCTTGTTTTATTATTCTCTCGGGTCTCAGGCAGTATTTTAAACTAATAAGTCTAAATATCCCTATCTAAGAGTACAGTCTTAAACAGTCTCATGCAGTCTCATGCAGTCTCATACAGTCTCATGCAGTCTCATACAGTCTCATACAGTCTCATGCAGTCTCATGTAGTCTCATGCAGTCTCATACAGTCTCATGCAGTCTCATACAGTCTCAAACAGTCTTATACAGTCTCAAACAGTCTCATACAGTCTCATGCAGTCTCATGTAGTCTCATGCAGTCTCACACAGTCTCACACAGTCTCATACAGTCTCATTAAGTCTCATGCAGTCTCATACAGTCTCATGCAGTCTCACGCAGTCCCATGCAGTCTTGTGCAGTCTCATATAGTCTCATGTGGTCTTATGCAGTCTCATACAGTCTCACACAGTCTCAAACAGTCTCAAACAGTCTCACACAGTCTCACACAGTCAAACAGTCTCAAACAGTCTAAAACAGTCTCAAACAGTCTCATAGAGTTTCATTCAGATTAATTCATAATGTATTCATTTTTTAATGGCAAATAAATAATATATATGCATATGTATATATAGTTCAGGTCATAAGGAAACGGTTCAAAGCCCCTGATTATTGAAACAATTTTTTCAAACTTCCAGGGGTCAAATGATAAAACTGTTATCAAGCTGTAGTCAGCCTGCCCGATAAATATGAATTAACAAACTTTGAATAATTAACCGTGAAAAAATCTCAGACGGTAGTTATTAGTTCATTATCACCAGTTAACAAAGTCCGAAGACACACAGACAGACAGACAGTCTGTTACCAGTTAACAAAGTCCGAAGCTTCAAAAGTGCAGCATAAACTCGGCCAGCCGTCTGCATTCGACATCGTCGCCGCCCTCCGTAGGGAACTCGCGCAGCAGGTCGCGCAGGTCCGAGTCGGTCAACGTCTCGCCCAGGCTGGTGAGCAAATGGCGCAGCTGTCGAAGGCTCACCGTCTCGTTAGGCCGGTCACGCCGGTGGCGACTCCTTTCCAGGCAGCCGAGCGCCTCAGTCAGCTCCTCCAGGCTGCTCGCTTTCATCAGGCGCTGTTGTTGATGTCTGCGACGCCGACGAAGCTGGGATTGTTCTTTGACGATTGAGCGGACCGTGGCGAAGCTCAGCATGCCGAGCCTGTCGGTTGGGGAGCTGGCGATCATTCTGGAGAGCTGGGAGTGGCGGAGTGACGGCACTTGTTGCCGCATCTCTGTGAGGGCCTGTCCGTCTGTCTGTCTGTCTGTCCCTCTGACTGTCTATCTCTCTGTCTGTGTGTCTGTCTGTCTGTCTGTCTGTCTGTCTGTCTGTCTGTGTGTCTGTCTGTCTGTCTGTCTGTCTGTCTGTCTGTCTGTCTGTCTGTCTGTCTGTCTGTCTGTCTGTCTGTCTGTCTGTCTGTCTGTCTGTCTGTCTGTCTGTCTGTCTGTCTGTCTGTCTGTCTGTCTGTCTGTCTGTCTGTCTGTCTGTCTGTCTGTCTGTCTGTCTGTCTGTCTGTCTGTCTGTCTGTCTGTCTATCTATCTGTGTGTCTCTCTGTGTGTCTGTCAACTTGTTTTCCCTTATCAGCCACAGTCAATTTGCATTAGCGATAGTTTATATATCTGTCTGTCAAAAGCAAACAACCTCCTCTTCAGTCGGCAGGTGTCCGAGCGCCCGCAACACGGTGCCCAATTGTTCGCACTCGATAGTTGAGTAGCCACGCGAGTCAAATAGAGTGAGCAGCTCTGTCAGTTCGGCAGCTTCCTCCGCTTCATCGCTGTCAGCTTCGTCGTTCGACATATTCTCCCAGGCCTTGGTCCGGTCTGAGGCGTCCATTAGTGGATTTTCTGGTAGCAGCTACCTTGGGCAGTTAAAATTGACCGCTCTGAATATATTCAGATGAGCAGGACAGTGGATACCACACGGACCAGATAATTAATTATTCAGCATTGGCAGTTCCAACTAAGAACTTCCCTCCAAAATCAATTATGCAAGATTCGCCCAATCTGATCCCAACCTTGGCAAGCACAATTGCGAGGCGCTCCGTCGGTATAGCTAAAGATCCAGAACTGTAATCCGACTCCTATCATAGGTCCTGAAGTGTTCATAACTTACAAACTTTGGCATTGACCACACTCAAAGTTTATAGCCACGCAAAATTCCATCTGCACGATTATGATGAAGCGATCGAAAACAAGCTTAGAATTCTTCAGAGCTTCCAAAGGTAATATCAATTTTAAGAGATAACATAGAGTAAGCTATAACTTAGCTGTAACAAAGACAATATTCGATGAAAAATGTTAACCTGCCTAACTATGACCATTCAACGTAAAATTAGCTGGTAATGAGTTCCGAGGAAGCATATAAATATTGTGACCCATCTATACTTGTTTGTCTATCATTTTTCCTTTATGATATGATATTTTTCTCGACGATTTCTTCGCTCAGCTCCGAAGAATTCAGAACCTTCGCCGATTTTTAGCAAACAGCTTGGCTTCCCATCAATCACAAGCATCCATCTCGATGCAAATTCAAGTCCAAAACTGTCCCCGGGGGAGGGACTTTTCTATCCGACCCGAACTTAGTGGATTAAAAATCTAGCAGCTCCGAATAAATTCCGGAAAATGGGTAGAGAAATTATTGAGACGAGAAAGTGTCCCTACTCAAGTGAATCTTAGTGCGCCAGTCCTTTAGGGCCATTTGTCAGCCCAACGACCACTATTTACTCCAGTGGGACCGATTTATTTCCCAATACACAACAATAAATCGAATAAAAATGAGGCCACACGCTTCTGGCATAAATTCTGAGTCCTTAAGCAGGATTTCATCCGAAAATAGTACCCGCATTGCAAAAGTACGTCAGCTAACTCGATGGCCTTTTGTTTGTTTGAGGCGAGTCTGCTGAACCGGAACAAAACTAGGCAATTTACTTGCAAAATCATGCAGCACATGTGCTAGTTTCTCCGTTTTCAAACAACTGAACGCATTCGAAACACTGCAGGGCCGTGATGTAAGCGATAAACTGAATTCTGAAGAATCCGAAAAACTTGCGAATCGAACTGTCCTATTTTTCAAGTGTCTGTCGCATCGCCATTCAAAGACTGTTTCCTTCGCTTGACGGCTAGCAGGCGAACGAACAGCTCGACAAACTCGAACGTGCTAATGATGGAAACGCCCAACCAGAGACCGAGAATGCCGCCAATGTCGGAGGCGAGGTTCCTGGCCAGGTAGGCTCGAGTCTCCTGCACGCGGCTACCGCGCGTTGAGTGACTGTAGATGTTTAGCCGGGCAAATGACTTGATGGCTTCGAGCGACTGGTTCTCCAGGCTGCGCCGAATTTCAACCAGTGTGACGTCATCGTCTCCGCGCTGTCTGGCGAGCTCAGTCGTTGCATCTACGCGTCGCAGTAGGGCCTCTCGAGTCTCCTCGGCGTCGCTGGGCCATCGGTTCTGCGTCACGCGCATCTCGTACCGCGTGTTCCGGCATCTCAGTGGACAGTTGTGACCGGACCCGGATGTGCGCTTGTGAATCTCTTTAACAGCATCGTCGTGACATCGTCGACGATTTTGAGCGTCTCTGTGCGCATCAGTGTCGGCCGGATACGAGGTGGCGTCAGCGCCCGCTCCCATCAGGGTGTCCTTATCGATGCCATGGCAGTAATGGAAGCCGCGGCCGCTGAAGCAGGCTGGCAGAGGCAGGGTCTCGGACACGCAGGAGCAGTTGTTATGCAGGAACGCTTGGTACGTGTTCACTAGGCAGTCGCGCAGGGTGTACCTCGAGAAATTTTCAGGAGCGATTCCTTTGAAGTCATTTCATCCATGGATTCTTTAAGCAAATGACACCTTAACTTTGAAGTTAGTAGAACAAATAGTTTGCATGAGTTCGAAAGGCTAACTTGGGCGGCTTGTACTTTAAGAGAGCAACGCCAAATGGCCCACCAGTTGCGCAGTGCATGTAATGTTGTCAGACATCCAGACTCCCGCTTAGTGGAATTGAAATTTGCCTCAGGGACTGCTTGCTGATGAAAATTGCTTTGCGCGTCCTGCACCCAAACTGACTTAAGCAACTCAAGGAAATAAAAAGTTGATTTTCTGAACTCCCTGCGGCGAAATTCAATAAGACATTTATGTCGTAACTTTCATCTACTTTAAGGATTAAAAATCGGATGCATGCTTGAAGTTTTCTTTGCTCGCAACGGATTGGAGAGGAGGCAACAGCAGCTGGGATGTCATTCGGGCATCAGGTTATTATTTATTTAGGCCAAATGATTTTTCTGATGCTTGGAAAGGGAGTGATTTTCAAAGACTCCTAAAAAATCTGCCACCTAACTGTTACGTCTTCTTCTTCTGCTTTAACGATGATTCCTACCTCAAGGCATCGTCGGACATCAAAGTCTAAGTCGAAGAAGCTTTGTTTATTGTACGGCGGTTCGCGGCTTATATTTGCCTCTAGCGAGCGCACGCTGAGAATTGCTCTTTGAGCTACAGGTAGTTGTTGGCTCTTAAAGAAATAAAAGATCATACCCTAGACAATAGACATGCAGGAGGGAAACTCAAGTGCATTAATAAAAGTTCATTCAGTATTTTGTCCATACATAACACTAACACAACTAAGCTGCTTTGGATCTGCATTATTTCTCTTAAGATGCGAAAGTCTGTCCTTGTAATCTTGCCTTAAAAAAATCTCGCGACATTTCAAAAGGTGCCATCCTTGAAATATGCCTTGGGCAAACCTGCTGGAAACCCGCTTCTTTAAATCTGATTCATTGTAATTAGCCTCGAAACATCCCAATATTGATTCTGATTTCTGTGCAATTCAGTTTAAAAAGCAAAACCAGATTTAATAAAGGCTCTTCCCATGTGTTCCAACGCTCACGGGTTGTCCACCAGAAAGAAATCATGGAGTCAGGAACCAGGTTAGCTCTAGGCCAGTTGCGCGATTAACGCCCATGAGAGCAACCCGCAGAGTGTACATTGCTGGTTTGCCGTTTGTATACGCTACTTGGGTGCGTGAGTGTGTGCAACAGTGGAATCATCATTGTACACCGTACATGCGAATGCCTGCGTACGGTACGCGCGCTATAGGAGTCAGCGAAATGTGCAGTGAAATGCTTCTTTCGCGGGCTGTAGGGTGCCCACAGCACTCCCGCATATTATTAGTATTATTATCAAAACGCAATTCAAAAGACGCGTTTTCAGCATTTTGCCTGATTTACCTGTAGTTGCGAACCTGACCAAGTCGGTCCACGAACTTGATCGGCGGCAGGTCATCCTCAGTTTTGCAGTTACGCAGCACAGTCTCCTCTGTGTAGCCCAACTGCACGTAGGTGCTTGTCGTCTCCTGTACGTAGAATCCCTCAAGCAGATCCGGCCTAGTTCCCTGCTCGTGGATGACCACCCTGAAGCCTCTGGTGTAGCTGAGTGACTCCTCCTCAGTGAGCAGGTTCATCGTGTCTCCTACGTACAGGATCACCCGCAATCCGCCGTCGCGCTCTCCGCCCACCAGAAGATTTCGTTCAGTTGGCGAGAAGGTAAAGCAGCTGGAAAAATTCGGGTCAACGTAGGCCACAAAACTTTCATAGGTGCAGTCGTTGCCGGCAAAGTCGCAGTGGATGAAAATCTCCTGAGGCTGCTTGGTTACATTCACCTCCTGCAGGTAGGTCTTCAGCGAGTTTAGCAGGTCCGCATTAATACTTCCATCGTCGAGTTGTTTAGTTGGGTCCCAGACCAGCTTTATCCTCGCCATTAAGTCAGTCATGGTCATGTTATCCAGACTAGGCACCTTGGGATTCATCTGAAATCGCAGTCTGCTGAAGTGGCTGGTGGAGCAGATGGTCACGTCTGGAAATACGAAGGGCGTGCTGTAGACACTGGTCTCCGTGTTCACCGGGCCTTCAATAAACCGGCTGAACAGGGACACTAAATGGGCGCTGAACCCTACAAAGGCCGTGAAAATGATGCAAAGCCAGGCAGCTTTGTGCCAGAAACTGCCATTTTGAAATACTTTGTGAAATCCGTGGGCCGAAGTGCGCGTGCAGAATTCCCTGATTAGCCTCTCGGAGGGGCTGTCGCCGAATTTGTCTCTGCGGAGCTGGCGCACCAAATTCAGAAGACGGTTAGGCCGAACGCTACCGCCGCGTTGGTTCTCCAGACCGACGCCCAGACGCGTGAGGGGCATGGTCACCTCCTCTGGCACCTCACCATCCATTGCTAGCTCCATTGCAATGCGACTTCTTCAGTCCTGCTTCCAGACGCAAAGCGAAGTGTTTTCGGAAACAGACATTAAATTTGGTTTGTAGCAAACTTACAAGGCCATCTCTCTCTTTCATCCCAATACTCATTTCTCATGCTCATTTAGTCTGCGAGACCTGTGGAGATCCAGACCAGACTAACCAATCGGAAACGGTTGGTCTCGATCTGAGTGATCGAGCGCCTAGCAACTTTCGTAACTATAAAATACTGTGTAGCTTCTATTAATTGGCTTTGAAATGAACGTGTCTTAGGATGAAATTTCTCAGGACGAATTTAGGATGAACAGGTCTTAGGATGAAAGTGAGAATATACTTTCGCCTGTTTCGCTCTTGAGAGTTACTTGCAATTTCTCGGTAACTTGCAATGACTCGGCTTCATTAGAATTGCTAGAATTTTGCAGTGCGTACCAGCACTTAGTAGACTTGCCTTTCTGTTTCACTGTTTTCTTATAGATTAGCTTACCACCATCCTGGTGTTGCTCAAGTAGAAAGTAAGGGACATTGACAGAAAAATTTAATAAAATATGGTGGAATTTTCACACGTCTCTGTCTAAGATTTTTAGACCTCCATCCAATGCTCGGAGCCGTGGGTATCGTCGGGGCCCCAGTGCCAGTGGATTGAGTGCGGTCTGAAGCAGCTACCGGGATGTCCGGGCACCGAGACGTTCACCAATGCCGACGAGAAATCGATGCTGATTTTGTGACCGTCGTTGTAAGCTTCGAATTTTCGCGTGGGCGATGAGTTGTCCTCAGCGATTGCGTAGGTCCGCAAGTTGGTGTCGTAAGTCGCCTCATTGAAGGCCAGTTTTATGGGAGACTGGAACCGACCGCCGCACCACCGTTTGAAAGCGGTG
Source organism: Macrostomum cliftonense (assembly GCA_950096795.1). NCBI lineage: Eukaryota > Metazoa > Platyhelminthes > Macrostomidae > Macrostomum > Macrostomum cliftonense. The sequence goes on along the minus strand of CATNEM010000312.1, from coordinate 72,278 downwards.
GGCCATTTAGACGGGTCGTAGGCCTGATAGTTCCACGCGGATGCCGGAGCTTGCTGGCTGGAGGGGAGCTGGATAAATAGCGACAGGAACAGCAGACTGACGGGCCAGAATTGTCGGTTCATTTTAATGGATTAAGTTTGATTATAGGAGGGCTTAGAACTTGAAGATTTCGTGAACAACGAAAGCCTTTAGTAATGATCATATATACGCCTCGTATATTATGAGCCGAGCACCCATTTCTGGAATTTTCCTTGACAGTTTGACAAACGAGCTAAGGTATAAATAGTAAAGAAAGACAGCGAGACCCTGCTCATAATGCAGAATCAGGTAGGCTAAAAAATATTATGAGACGCTTAACGTCTCTGTCCCATCCCTCTCCTCGTGGCTCCATCTCTAACGCAGAAGTTCGGGCATGAGAAGGGGTTGAGTAGACCAAAAAACGGGAGCTGAGTGCACATAGCGAATTATGCAAAAAATTGCTTTGAAATGGCCCCGCCTCGATGTCTAGACAGCAGCGCGTCTGTCAGTTGGTCTACCAAAAAAATAAAGTTAAAAACGAACTCGAAAACAAGGTTAAGCAGCTACTGTGCACACTGTTATCTTATTAAGGGCTACTATATAGTGCTTTTTAATGAAATAGCAAGCCCCGTTGCTTTTAATAACTATTCAATTTCATGGCAATAGAATAAACAAACAGAATGACTCAGGTGGAGAGAAGTGAAACACTTGACTGAAATTTCAAGATGTTCACTCTGGCAGAAAACTCATCTGCCATTTACGAGTACTTAGATAATTTCCTGGATGTTTGAATTCGCATTAATACCAAGGACTTCTAGAGTAGAAGGACGCTACACTCCAAATATTTGAAGGCCGATTTTACACTGGCGAGATAGGAATTTTTTAATTTTTGTCTATGGCTAAAACTTATTATTTCAGTGTATTTTCGGCCTTCAATTTTTTTAGTGTTGCGTCCTTCTAACAAAAGTGACTTCTAGTGGTCCTTGATTAATACTGGTACGCTCGTAAAGAGTTTCTATAACTCCAATGGCTTGGGTTGCTTGTCAGCAATAGCAGGGGTAGCAACACGGAGAGAAATTCGGCTTCTAGCGAAACGAAGGCACCCATTGATTAATTACATTGTTGAATGTGCAAGAAATACGTCCAGAAATTTGATCTTATTTGTTCGAGATGGTTAATTTTCCGCACCTCTTTCTTGGTACCCGGCCTAGTTAAAGTTCTCTTATAAGTTGCATTTCTTAACATATAATTGAGCATTCAGTTGTCTACTGAGCTAAGCGACTGGAAAGCAAATATAGGGGTAGAGACAGACAGCATCACTCTGCTCACGGTGGCTGAATTGAGCAGCTGGGTTTAGGCTACTTGTGTAAAGACTAAGCAGTTCTGCTGGTCAGGCCGCTATAAGCGACAGTTGACCAAGATTTTCATGAATTTGATTTAATGCACTGCACCGCATGAAGCTGTAGTTGTACCCCATTAGTCATTAGTAACTCAGCTGTAAGATAGTTGGTGCCTGCGCGAGTCTACGATCCCATGGCTTAATAGGATAATTAAGACCTGTGAAAATGCGACATTATAGGCAGACAATGCGGTTTTGTGTGTCTGTAGCACGCCCTTCAGCTATAAAGATTGCAAGCAAGCATAACAGGTGGTTTTATTTTCACTTTAAAGGAGTAATTTATAGTATTTCCCGAAAAATGGCGTCTTTTTTAATGTAATCAAGTCTTTTCCTGCAGATTTAAAATTTTGGCTGCGCTTAAATAAATTTGTATCGTATGCACAGAGTATGAAATTTAAATAACATGCATGACTCTAAATTTAATATAAATTTCCTTTATTGGGTTGCCAATCTTGGTAATAAGAAATATTGATAGAAAAAACTTATCGAATTGATTGACAAAATTGGCAAAAATATGAAATTACCTCATGCTTTGCGACTTCTAAAACCTCGTGAGTTTCATTTTATGGGTACATTTCTTCAACTACCTTGCCCAAATTCTTGAGCGCAGCCATGGCAGAATTTTTGATACATATGTACAAGGGATGAGGTGCCATGTGACTTCTGGCTAGGGACAACATAGCGTAGCTGTTTGCTAGCTTGCACCAAATGTTTTTAGCTGGAGGTACCAAGCAGCATGCTGTAAAGGGATGCCAACACGGCGTATTGACTATTTTTCCGCGTTAAATTATTTTGAATTTAAAATTTTGCATTTCAACTGTGACGTAAATCACAAGCCGAGTTCTTAGGAGTATATTTGTTATTTTAACAATAGAGAGCGTAAAAAACTGAATTCTCTACATACGAGCTTAGATAGTGCGAGAGCGGTATAGCGCGAGAGCGGGAGAGAGCAAGAGAGCGAGCGGGAGGGAGGGTGCGTGGCTTTTACACATTTAAACGTTTAAATACATATTAATTTCATGGAAACACACATTATAACAAAATAAATTATTAAACGTCGATTGACTCCGTCACACCCGCCTCCGTACCGAAAAAAGGCAGGTGGAACTACTGTAAGTAGGTCAAAGGAATATTTTACTGACGACAAGGAAGGTCAAAATTAGTACAATTAAATATTTTTAAAATATTGCTTCTTACATTGTATGAGCGCAGTATTGAAACGATAACAACTTTCAACGAAATATCAAATTCGATTATATTCTGCATTGAGTAAGCGAAAGTAAAATACGAAAAAAACGAGAACAGAACAAAGTGCCGCAAAATATTTGTTTGATTATTTTTTGTTTTGCACAGAGGCGCAACTAGGAAATAAAAGCAACTGCACTGCAGAGGGAATGAATTCAATTCAATTGGCAACTCGATGCTCAATCCTGAAACCGCAATCCGACCTGCGCGCGGCTGCAAGGCAAACCCTCCGGTCCACACACGCACACACGCGGCAGGCACACACTAGGCTACCCCAAGAGAGAGGGGGGAGAACACAGGGAAGAGGACGGGCAGGAACGACAAAGAGGATGCCGAACCAAACCCCGACGCGACTTGCGTCCAGGCTGGCAGACCAGCACACAGCAGCGGCGCCACAGAGGCACTGCACGAGCGGCGCTACGCCCAAAGCGCACGCAAAAAAGCAAGAAAGAACGACAATGAGAGCAAAAAAATGAGGCGGCACAAAAAAACGCGGAATGACGAACAGCACGCGAAGCAACATAGCAGCTCTGACTAAACTTCAGACTTCAAGATTCCGACATCCATCAGCCAGCGTCGGAAGCGAGCCGGTTTCTGGACTGTTCTACCAGACCTGGTCGTGTATCCAGCCTCAGCAGCTGGCGGCGGCTGCTCAACCTCGACCACTGGATGATCAATAGGCCCTGGTTGCTCTGCTACTTCTGCCTGCTCTGATGCTGCGCTGTCAGACGTGTTCAGACTGCCAGAGCGCGAACTCGAACTTTCGTTTGTCACCTCTTCCCCAGCTGACCCTGGCGGCGCTACAGATTCTGTTTCAGCTACAACCTGATCGTCGGCTTGTTCAGGGACCAGCGCTACCTGGTCACTCTCTTCTGTTGCCGGCTCCGTGGGGGCGGTTTCAACCTCCGCCTCATCCACCTGAGGAACCGTAACCTCTGACGGGGCGCTTAACGCGGCAGTGGCTGGCGGCGGGTTCTGCTCTGCGCACACATCTGATATCCCCGAACTAGAACCTGGCCAAGGTCGCTGTGCACAGACAGGTGGGGGTTGATACACGGGTTGGGCCATAGACAGGCTCTCAAGCGAGTCGAGCCAGCCTGACTGGCGGTCACCCTGACCGAGCCTGGACGACGGCAGCCGTGCAGCTGTTTGCACGCCATATCGGTCTATCACCTCCTGATAGGACGATTTTCGCACGCATCGCTTCATGCGGTCCACATTATAAACATTGTGGCTCGGATTAGGAACTTTTTCGTACGGATTTATACGACTGAATTCTGGAATTAGCCTATAATTGCGTTCTGATAATTTTTGAATGACCTTGTACGGTCCTAGCCAGACTGCAGTGTCTAATCCTTTGTGATTAGGGTTCAAAACCCAGACTAGCTCGCCTACTTCGAAATTTGAGTGGATTGCGTTTCGGTCGTAGTATTTCTTCTGTCTCGCCTGAGCTTTGCCCCGAATGTGGCGAGCCATGGCTGAGACTTCAACTAATGACTTGTGCAGATAGTGAGCATAGCTCTCTGGTCTGTAGTGATCTTGACGCGGAGGATTATAGACCAAGTCTAAAGGAAGATTTAATTCTCGGCCGAAGAAGAGTTTAGCCGGGGAGAAACCAGTCGATTCGGCCACCGTAGCACGGATTGAGAGCGTTGACAATCTCGCGGCCAGGGGCCAGTCCAGCTGTCTTTCGAGACACACAGCTCTAATTTGGCTCTTGATGGTTTGAACCATGCGCTCGGCTTTCCCGTTCGCCTGCGGTCTTCTCGCAGTGGTGCGCAACATGTCGATCTCAAGCAAGCGGGTAAGCTCTCTCATCACCTGGTTTATGAATGCGGTACCGTTGTCTGTAACTAACTGCTCCATGGCTCCGTACCTGGCTATCCATTCGGACAGCAACACGGTGGCTGTAGTCTCGGCTGAGACATCAGCGACAGGGGCAATCTCAACAAATCCTGTGAAGCGGTCGACCATGACGAGGAGATACCTCAGACCACTCTGTTCGGGAAACGGGCCAGCATGATCGACGTGTACAACCTGATTTGGGAATCCAGCCAGTGCTGGTTGCATTGGCTCTTTGTTCTTCATTTTACATTTTTTCGTTCGAGCGCAGATTTCGCACTCAGCTAGGATACCTCGCACATAAGTTTCTAGGTCGGATATTTGAAATCTGGCTTTGATAGCTTGAGTAGTCTTTGAGACTCCACAGTGATTTAATTCGCGATGATATCTAGCTACTAGCTCACTAATGTCTGCACTTTCTGGTATGACAAGAACTTTGTTTGATGGCTTATTTTTCTTGGCTGGCTTTTGTCGATAAAGCAGCCCTTGCTCGACTGTTAGCTCGTCGAGCTGCGCCCAGAGAGCACGCATCTCTCTGCTACATCCCTGTAAATCAGCCTTAGCTGGCTTTTCGCATGTCCCTTTAACAGTAGCGATGAGTTGTGCAAGATCGACACACGAGTCCTGCGCTTCACAAACCCACTCGTCTCGAAGAGTATCGGATTCGCTTTCGCTAGTGCCATGAGTTGCGGAAGAAGTTGATAATTGCGCGTCACAATCTATGGAAGGTTGATTGCAGTTAGGCAAGTCAACTGAAGGTTCAGTATTGGTCAGATTCGAACAGCTTTGCTGCTCGGCATGATCACCTGACCCGATCTTCAGGCTAGCCTCAGTTTCAGGCTCAGTCTGGCAGCCGATCTCGGCTGTAAGAGAGCGGAGCTCGATCTGGCAGGCTACAGCACTGGATGCAGGTGACAGTTTTTCTTCTGAATTAGTCTGCCTTTTTGCCTGAAATTTCTGCTGAAATTCCGGGATTGCTGAACACGAAGGGCAGTCAAAGTGATCCGCCCGAAACCGCGGGCTTCTGCTGAGCACATCGGCGTTTACGTGAGAAGTTCCGGGACGGTGGATCACCTTGAAGTCGTATTCTGCCATGCGCTCAAGAGTGGACTGCTGAATTTTGAAATCGTAAAGCTCAATGGTTGTTAGCCACTGTGCCAGCATGCCTCTTGGCGTGCTTCTTGGAATGCAGCCACTGCAATGCTGCTGCATCTGATCGAACGACAAAGGGCTTGTCTAACAGATAGGTCCGAAAGTGTTCTAACATTAGCACTAGTCCCAGCAACTCTCGCATCGTAGCGCAGTAGTTGCGCTGGCTAGACGAAAACTTTTTTGATGCGTAAGCGATGACATGTTCTTCTCCAGCTGCATCTTCCTGACTGAGCACTGCACCGACGCCTTCCAAGGAGCTGTCGCAATCGAGCACGAATCCTAGACTGCCTGGAGACATGTCTGGGTACGCCAACACAGGCGGAGAGCACAAGTTTTTCTTTAGCTCGGTGAAAGCTCGATCGTGAGGCTCAAGCCACTGAAATTTCTCAGATCCACGGGCAAGTGCGTACAGAGGAGTCGCGATTATAGAAAATCGGGGCACAAACTTACGGTAGTAATTTGCAAACCCCAAGAAGGAGAGTAGTTGCTTCTTATCAACCGGCCGTGGCCACTCCTTGACTGCTTGAGTCTTAGCCGGGTCTGCTTCGATCCCCTTCGCAGAGACGATGAATCCAAGGAATCGAACTTTCTCCTGGAATAACTCGCACTTTGTTGGCTTCACCTTCAAATTCGCTTTCCTCAGCTGCCACAGCACCAGCGCTAAGTTTGCTATCATCTGATCATTACTCGAAGCTTTTATGATGATGTCGTCCAAATAGATCAGGCTCACCTTCATCAAGAGCGGTCTAAAGATTTTATGCATCAGTCTTGCGAAGGTTGCTGGTGCAGTTTTGATGCCAAATGGTACTACTTTCCAGCGAAAGGTTCCCTGAGGGCAACTGAAGGCTGTGATATCACGATCTTGTTCGCGGATTCCGACTTGCCAATAGGCCGATGTCAGATCTAGACTTAAAAATACTGTTGCCTCAGCGAGGCTGTCAAAAGATTCTTCTATTAGCGGCAGCGGAAACGAGCATGGCTTAATAAGCTTGTTTACAGACCTGTAATCGATGCACAGCCTCTGCGTGCCGTCTTTTCTCTTGACTAACACAATCGGCGATGACCACTCTGCGTCGCACTCCTCGATTACCCCCTGCTCAATCATCTGCGTGATCTGTTTGTCAAGGAACTCCTTCTGCGCGGGAGTAGTGCGACGGGATGGCAGTGAGACTGGGCGGCAGTTTTTATCTGTCAGTTCGATTGGCATTTCGAGTAAATCTGTCTTACCTAAATCTGAATCCGACTGCGAGATCGAACTCATGAAATAGTTTAGTAGTTTTAGTGTGGTGTTTAGTTGTGTCTGTGTGAGATTAGTTTAATCTAGCCGGAACTGCTTCATCAGCCAGGCAGCTGTGCCCTTGTCTGGCGGCGGAAGCTTTGCGAGTTTGTTGTTAAGTTGTGCTGCACTGTCTATGGTGAAATCTTTCTCTGTGAGGCTGGTTTTCGCTATGACTTCATCTGTACCTAGCTCTGTAAACGAGGCTATCTCTTCCCCCTTATTTATACTAGCTGGCTGCTCACTACTGTTTAGCACTCGAACTAAAACGTGGCTGGTTTCGCTAACCCTATCGATTGATTTGGCTACAATGTATTCTGAATCTGTGCTGAATAGTTTTGACGAAATTATGCCGCTAACCTTTTGACCGTGGTCCTGGACGCAGCTTGGCACAAGCGTCTCAGATCTTGGTGGCAAAGTCACGCTACAAGCTGCAGTCACTCGGCGCATTCGGAAAACACCCTGGTCACCTTCTATGGTCGGAACTGGTTCACCGGCTACGGTGACACGGCCATTGACGAAGTCGAGATTAGCTTGAAAGTTGCGCAAAAAGTCCATGCCCAGGAGGGCCTCAGCAGTTGATTCCTCAGTAACTAGAAATGACTGCTCATTCCTCAGCTTGCCTAGTTTCACTTCACAACGGAGAGCGCCTAAAATCTTAGTTTGTGAGCCGTTGAAAGCCGTGGCTGCGGCCACTTGGCGGGCTGGCGTGAATGTGTTATTTATTGGATCAGCTGCTATTAATCGCTCCATCGTGCGTTTTCCCATAACACTGGCGTTAGCCCCTGAATCAAGGCAGCCCATGAGAGTGCTGTCGCCAACTTTTAGCTGCACGAAAAAGCTTGATTCGAGTTTGTACTCCTCCCCAGCATCGGACGGAGCACAGTGAGCTCCTTTTAGCTGGAATCTCACATCGCATGCTTGATCGTGATTTTTTCCTGGGTCGGTCTGACGCTGGAAGCTCACTCGAGTCCCGACTATTTGGTGCTGCTCTGCGAGCTTCCTTAGAGGTGGTGATAGCTCACTTGAGTGAACGAATAGCTGTTCCTGAAGCTGATCTGACTGAATAAACCCGTACTTTATTCGCCAAATAGCAATTGTGCCTGATTCCCCAACTCGCTGATTTGTGTGTTTGTTGTGTTCATAGCTACCCCTGGACTTATTATTGTCTGTCTTCAGTGGTGCAGGACAGTCAGCTATCAGATGGTCTTTGGCGCCACACCGGTAGCAAGGCTTGGGCTTATTTTTGCCCCTTGACTGTGCGTAGGCGTGATTCTGACCCCGAGCACTCGCTGCAGCCAAGTTGGTGTGCACTTTTTGCGTATTCGAGGCGTCACCTGAAGGTACAGAAGTTTGATGCTGCCCTGTCTGCTGCCTGCGGATCACCTCTTGCTGTTGATGAACAAGTTGTTCTAGTTCCTTGACACGGCTCTCAAGATTAGACTGCTCGCTGTGGACAGCTCGGACGGGCGCAGTAACAGGCGGCCGAAGAAGCTGGTGAACGCCGATGAGCTCCTTTGCTCGCTACAGAAGGTCAGCTGATTTGACCTGATTTGGTCTTTCCTGAACCCACAGCAAGAGCCTCTCGGCTAAGGATTTGTCCTTCAAACCGTAACAGAAGCGAGCACGAATCAGTGAATCTGCTTCTGCGGCAGACAGCGAAGCAGCATGGGCATAGCGGGTCAGTCTGTCAAAGAAGTCTGGAGTGGACTCGATCTCGCCCTGCTGGGCCGCAATCAGCTCCATGTAACTTCGCTCTTTCAGATTCGCATCGGTGTAGCGCGTGCGCAATGCTTCTAAGGCGCCGTGACAGCCTTTACTGCCGAGCTGGTTAGCCAGAAAGAATTCCTGACACTCTGGTGCCAAGAGAGAAAGCAAGACGGCAAGCCGCTGTTCGTCCGGAATCTGATGGGCTGCTAGGTAGGCAAGAAACTGAGCTTCCCAGATGGTGAAATTCATTCCAGCGCTGTAAGACTGTGGCGGTCGTAACCGGACAGCACTGGAACCTGTCTGCGGCTTTTCTGTCTCTCTAGGTTTCGGACTGTTGACGGATGACAGAGTCCGCTCCAGAAGCTGCTGCAGAGAAAACAGAACTGATGTCAAGGGCGCGTCAGCCGACTCAGCAAGCTCACGTTTAACGGGCTCAACTGCAGCTGCAGCTGAGTGCCCAGCAGCACCATCAGCTTCTTCCCCTGACAGACCAGGCGGTGCTTGCTGCATCTGACCTGCTTCGGACATGCCTGACTCGAAAGTGATAAGGATGAAGAAGAGGCAGAAGAAGGAAACGTCAGAGTAAAGAAATGGCAGACACGCAAATGTTCGACGGGGGAGGGAATCCCGGGCGACCTAAAGTCCTACTCACGCAAACCCCCCAAAAGCTAACCGTCGAACAGAAGGCCCTAATGCACAAGACCGGAAGGCTCACCCTGTTAACCACGCCTGCAAGCCGGAGTAAGTCCGAGGAGAGCTGCAAATGCTGAGCTGTCAGTCGCAGATGCTTGGCCAGGCAGTCGTGCACTCCGCAGGTGTCTCTCCAGCTGCCGAAGTCGTCGAACCGTCGCAGAAGCCGTCCAGCAGTCGCAGTGTCCTCGTTGTCTCGCCCTGACTGAATTTCGCTGATGCTGGTGCTGAAGAGTTGGCACAAGGCACTGAGCCACAGAAGAGCTGACGAGTTGGCGTTGAATCTGTGCGATGTTGAGGCGCGGCGATAAGACGAGATGCTGAGCGGTGATAGGCACGGTGAGGCCTTGGCGGCTAGCAGACAAATTTCGCTCAGACTGGCTGCAACTTGCAGAGCGATTCAGACAGTAAGTTGGGCCGGCTAGGGAGAGGCGGCGCAGACTGGTTATTTTCTCAATTTTAATCCGCGAAACTTGAAAATAGCTCAAAAAAGCTTAAAAACAGCCGACCCTGGGGTGGCGTGAGTCGTGTGATGTTTATGCAGAGCAGAGGGCACGTGATGACGGCGTGGGGGTAGGCTGGTATGAATTGCAGTGGCGCCTGACTTGCAGATAGATAGAGCTAGCTCTGATTGGGGTGGTTGGCTGGACCAACTTGTGCTGAGTCACGGCAGCTCTAAACGCGTTCTCGCTTAGCTCGGTTGGAGTTCTCTCGTACTCAAGCGGTGGGCCGATTTTTCACTTGCTGTTGTGATTTTATGGCTGAATGAATATGGCTGACGCTGGTTACAATAACAGGCTGAACTGATGATGGCGAAGATGATGTCTCGGTGGGACCTCCAAAATTTGTGACGTAAATCACAAGCCGAGTTCTTAGGAGTATATTTGTTATTTTAACAATAGAGAGCGTAAAAAACTGAATTCTCTACATACGAGCTTAGATAGTGCGAGAGCGGTATAGCGCGAGAGCGGGAGAGAGCAAGAGAGCGAGCGGGAGGGAGGGTGCGTGGCTTTTACACATTTAAACGTTTAAATACATATTAATTTCATGGAAACACACATTATAACAAAATAAATTATTAAACGTCGATTGACTCCGTCACACAACCTTGACCACGGGCCCTCGGCGGCAGCACAGCTCGTAACTATGACTGGCCGACCAAGAGCACCTATTACGATAGCCCCAGTTGCGGATCTGAGGCCAGCAGCTGAAGTGTGTGACCTCGACATCACAGACCAATAAGTATAACTAGACTGCGCATTGGCGGAAAAAAGCGTGGTCAAAACCCCCATAAGAAAATGGCCCGCTGGCCCCACCCCAACACGATCGATATTTGGTGCTTTCCTACCGCGGCAAAATAGAAAACAACCGTGTGAAGGGAAAATATACTGTAAAATAGCGTGGAAATTTGTTTTTTTTTCGGGTATCAAATAGTTTTAGCAATTGAAAATAATGCCGAAAACACTTACCATTAAGAGGAACGTACCATCATCCTTCTTTTCTGCACCTAGAGGTTAAGAAATATAGCAGTTCTCAGTATCTTCTGCCTCTTTCCTGGCCTTGATCGGGCATGGGCCCGGTCATTTGCTAGTTTCTTCATTCGCACATTGATGTAAAAGTTGCTCATGACTCTAATCAGATGCAGCTTATGCGACTCGATGCCGACGCTAGCAGCCGCTGAATGGAGATCCAGTTCAGAAAATAGATTACACGTGAGCCATAGGGTCTTCTGAACTACAGCGTCACGAGAAAAAGAACTGCTGTAGCTTGAGCGGCGAATTATTGATTCTACATTTAGCAGTACGCTGAGTACATCGCGACTAGGAAATAGAAGTCCTCCGTGACCTTCTTTATTGAGTGCATTCTTTGTTGTGACTAGTGAATGTGGCATTAGAGCGGGTGCTGATGCAGCAGAAATTAACACTGATCTACACGGAGGGATTCCAATCCCGGGATCCCGGGATTGGGGCCAAAAATCTGGGATTTGAATCCCGGGATTTTTTTTGGGGATCGAATCCCGGGATCGAAGCCCGGGATCGAAGCCCGGGATCCTGGGATTTTGGAGATCGAATCCCAGGATCGAAGCCCGGGATCCCGGGATTGGGGCCAAAAATCTGAGATTTTGAATCCCGGGATTTCGGGACTATTCAATGCCGGGATTGTAAAATGTCGGGATTTTGGAATCCCTATCTACACGGAGGGCAGTCTAATCAGCTTAAGCATGCTCCTGACAACAGCACCAGCAATATAGTAAACTACTGACTGGCAGATTTCGCAAGATGATGCACTTCTGCAATGCTGGATAGAATTGAGTCGTGTAGCCAAAGCATTTTTGACCTGGATCTTTTTCCACTCCGAATGATCTGTTGGCTCCGTCGATGGCAGGCATGAGAGAGATATTTGAATCCTAGCGTCTTGCTGCTTAACATTGGTGCCAGCTGACTGGATGATTCCTGCTCCTGCATGAACCAGAAGCTGCCTGAAGGCTAATCGAAATTTTGGGGGGTTGGATTATGATTCCATCCGTTGCGAAGGCGAATGGAATTAAGAAATAGCTCAAAAAATCCTGTGACAGCCTGTAGGAGCAGGAAAAGAAAAACTCTCCAGTGGAAAAAATGCTTTAAAAGCGAAAAGATGACGTGACAATTGCTTATGAATCCAAGAAAGCCTGTATTCTTTCCCGCACGAAAAACTTTGATGTCTGACAATGATTCAAGGCTTTCAAGAATGCTGATTGACTTATTAAAGAAATCGACCCAGTCAGCCTCATTGTCAGCTCGTAAGGCCATTCTCGGACCTCGAAGTCAACGCACCGCAATGCAATGAGCAATTTCTTTTTCATCTTTAGGAAGAGTAAAACGATACACTGTGTTTTTAGAACTGTTGCTGCAGCCATACGCCTTTAGGAAACTGCCCACATTTCACTTCTTTTTTTAAGACTTTAAGCTTCAGCTTGTGACATTTTGAAGCTTTTAGAGACTAGATTATTGATGGTTTATTCTAAATTCTAGAGTGCATTGATATTGTTTTGAGTTTTTATTTAATTAGGTTTTTAACGCTTGTATCATCTTATTCGAATTTTAAACTAGGGGCAGACAGAGAGGGAGAGGGTCCCCGTCCTGCACCAAATATCGATCGGTTGTTTTTCCGGTCTAGTCCATACAAGAAAGCTTAACAGACGAGCTTTTTCCAGGCTAGACGGGAGATATTTTAAGCTTTTTCCCCGTCTAGTCGGCTGCCGTCGGGTGTCGGTTGGGGAAGGAATCTCTGGGGCCATTTTTAGCATTAGTTTTTTGTCTCATTTTTGCCTGGGCAGGCAGTGCTCCATGCGCAGTCTAGTTATACTTATTGGTCTGTGCTCGACATCATGCTACACGTCGCGTCTGAGCGACAGCGAGTCGCCCAGTTCTCTTCTGGGTTGCCCACTACTATGCTGTTGCCTGTTTAACACCTCTTTAACTGACCAACTTGACTGTGTACAATTACTCCTGCTTATAGGCCTACACTTCTTTGTTTTACTTGTTTTAGCTCACCGACTCATTTTAAGTCAATTTAACATGGGAAATGATTATGTCGTCAATGGCTCAACGCTTGTCTTAAAAACTTGGCTGCTAACTGCCAACGCCATTTGCCAAAGCCAAAGGCTATAGGAAATCTTAGAGGCCGGAGACTTTCCTGCATGTATACTGTACAAAGGTGGGCACCATAGCTACTTTTTATTTAATTTAGGCTAGGGACAATTTAGATAGGCCTACTAAGATAGAGATCAGAACTTTGGGTAAAAATAATTTTTAAATTTACTATAGACTATAGTATAGTCTATGTTTTAGCTACTACACCTATTAGTAACTCTTCCTTATTACCTTTATAATATTTAAGTAGCAATCTGATCTAATTTTCATAATAATTTTTATGTAACCCTATGGCTATACTATATAGTACAATAAAAATTAATAAAAAATACAAGGTACTATAGGCTAGTTAATATTTGCATTATATTTCAACTATGGAACTCTACACAACTATTAATTCATAAGACGTAGTCATAAGTATATTTTTTATTATAATAATGTCGCGTATTACGAGTTCGTGTACTGACGGCTAGAAGTACAATCCACAAGTCACGAAGAGACGAATCAAATTATTATTATTTGATGGCATATTTAAGTTTATTTAAGTATTTGACGAGGGTTGTGTAGCGGTTATCGTGGGTTTACGGTCTAACACACTCTGGCCGAACTGGAAGTAATTTATCCGCGCACACGCGTCGCCGACGATGAGAACCCAGATCAAACTCCTACCAAAAGCTTAATAATAGTTTGAACGCCTTTTAAACATAACTCGCTTCTTGGAAATTACGGTAAAACAAAATATCACAAATGAATAATCACCGAATACAATAAGACGGTAGGAAAAATATAAATAACAATTATAGCGAATTAATAAATATAGAAATAAATTCTCTACAAGATAATTACCTAAATCAACACCGTCACACTCGCCTCCCTCTAAAAAAGATGTTAAACCCTACTGACAGTAATATCGAACTACAGACGGCTAAATATAATTGACGAAGATATTTGGAAACGAAATATTAGCAATATTGACAAAAACTATTAGGGAACATTAAATTGCATTGGCAAAATATCGATAACACAGGCGAAAACGCAAAGACTGTTGGCAAAAATTCGAACAACGCATGGCAAAAATTCGAACAACGCATGGCAAAAATCGAACAACGCATGGCAAAAATCGAACAACGCATGGCAAAAAATCGAACAACGCATGGCAATTGATATAACAGGTAACTGTACCGATATTTTTGTATATTTTTTGAAAAAAAGGTTATTGGAACGTCAGTTAATACTTGACAAAAAGAGGCGGCAAAATTGAAACAACATATGGCGGCAATTTCTAGCGTCCGTGGCAGTCAGTGCGGCACTCCTTCGAAGACCTCGCCTGCAGCACTAACGACCACTGCCAGGCTGAATTCCTACTCTATGGCAAAAAAATTCCTAGACAAAACCTAACTAGCTGGGTCCAGAACCCAATCCGAGGATTAAGGGCTAGGCCATAGCAGATAGTCTAACTAATCTATATGCTACTAAAGCCGGCATGGAAATTGAACAGAAGAAATCCTAACAGACACAGAAGACAGGCACACAGCACACGACATGCCTAGCTCTCGCTACCTCTGCCAAAAAGGTTCGCCAGCAAGGATCGGAACCTGAGAGGCGGTCTAACAGCGCGGCCAGATCTAGTGGTAGTGACAGCTGGCTGTTCTGGAGTGTCTTGTTCGTGCTCGTGCTGTTCTGTTGTGGTTTCCGGTGAATCTAAGTCTGCATGTTCTGGTGGTTCTGCAGTTTGTGGTTCAGTTTTGACTTCTACTTCTGCACCGATATCTGGCACATTATCTCCTGGCTCTGTGACTGGCTCAGTGGCTTGATCTGTGACTGGCTCAGTGACGTGCTCTGTGATTGGCTCAGTGACGTGCTCTGTGATTGGCTCAGTGACGTGCTCTGTGATTGGCTCAGTGACGTGCTCTGTGATTGGCTCAGTTACTTGTTCTATGGCTGGCTCAGTTACTTCTTCTATGGCTGGCTCAGTTGCTTGTTCTGACTCAATCGAATGCGCGCTCTGTTGCTGGGCGGATTGATGGATCGGAGGAATAGTCTGCTCCTCACAAGGACGGACTGGGGCCGGATAGAATTCCGACACCCAATCGGAGCAGTCAGAGCTAGCGCTTAACTGTCTTGCCGATTCGTTATCCCCCTGTCCTAGCCTAGAGGAGCGCGGCATCCTAGCAACTAAATCTAGCCCGAATCTGTCTACTACATCCTGATAATTCGGCTGGCGGATGCAACGCTTCAGACGGTCAACATTGTAGATGTTGTGGCTCGGATTCGGAACTTTGAATGCCGGATTCTCGTGAGCCAATTCTGGGACTAACCGATAGTTTCTCTCTGACATTTTCTGGGTGACTCTATATGGACCAAGCCAAACAGACAGAAGCAATGGTCTACATGCACAACCTGATTCGGGTATCCCGCTAGGGTCGGCAACATTGGGGCTTTATTTTTACGATTGCCTCTCTTGGTTCTTGCACAAATTTCACAGCTGGCGATCACGCCCTTGACAACCGTTTCTAGATTGAAAATTTGGAAATTCTTCTTTAATATGCCTAAAGTCTTCTTAATGCCGGAATGGTTAATCGCTTTATGATACCTGGTCACTAGCTCGACTACATCAGCACTCTCGGGAATGACAGTGAGCTTGGCGGCTGGTTTCCTCTTCTTAGCTGGCTTGTTCCTAACTAGCACATTGTCTTCCACAGCTAGCTCGTCAAACATGGCCCATAAAGCTCTTAACTCTCGACTATGACCTTGAAGCTCCTGTTTCGACAATCTCTCCTCTCTGCCAGCTACCGCGTCTCTAAGGTACACAATGTCTATGTTCGACTCCTGAGCGCTGCGAATCCACTCCCTTTCCCTACTCTCAGCGTCTTCTTCATCTTCATTCTCACTATCCGACTCGGAGTCTATGGCGGCTAACGTAGATCTACCGGGTTCGTCAACCTGCACAGCACAGGCTACAGCAGGAAGCCGGCCCTCGGGCTCGCTTTCGGTGGCCTTCGTGCCCACAACAGGGGTTGGGGCGGCTGGGTGCTCGCTGGCAGGGACTGGTTCACTAACCTCGGTGACCTCTGTCTGAATAGCTAAATCCGCTAGCCGCTTGTTCTTAACTGACATCGCCAAGTCTGGCTCCATTTCCCCTGTCTGACTACTCGTGGAGACCACAGTCTGGGTGCTACAGTCGACACTAACACGGCTGATCTTGACTTCGCTAGCTTCTGACGACGCTGTCTTTTTCCCTTTCTGAAACTTGGACTTGAACTCTGGGATCGAGCTGCAGGTTGGGCAGTAAAATGGTCTGCTCTGAACTTGGGATTTCGACTGAGGATATCTGCATTAACGTGGTCTAAACCGGCTCTGTGGTCCACTTTGAAATCGTACTCCGCTATCCTTTCTAGGGGTGTCTGATCTACTTTGAACGTATACGGTTCCAGGTTAACCAACCACTGAGCTAGCATGCCGGTTGCGTGCTTCTTAGAGTGCAACCATTTCAAAGCAACGGCATCGGTTCGAACTAGGAACTCTCGATCTAGCAGATAGGTTCGGAACTGCTCTAGCATCAGGACCAATCCTAGCAGCTCTCTCATAGTCGCACAATAGTTCCTTTGCGAACTGGTGAACTTCTTAGAGGCATAGGCAATCACCTGTTCATTGTGGTTCCTGTCTAGTTGGGAAAGGACTGCTCCTACGCCATCTAGGGAACTATCGCAGTCTAGTATGAAGGTGCCCGCTCTAGGACTCAAATCAGGATAGCTCAGCACGGGTGGGTTGTAAAGGCTCGACTTCAACTCTTGGAAGGCGTTCTCATGGACCGGGCGCCAGACAAATTTTTCGGATTTCTTAGCCAAAGCGTACAAGGGCGTGGCGATGATTGAGAACTTTGGTACGAACTTTCTGTAGTAGTTAGCGAAACCCAAGAAGGATAACAACTGCTTTTTATCCCTAGGGGTACACCATTGTTGCACAGCCTCGGTCTTCATGGGGTCTGCTTCTATCCCTTTCGAAGACACAACGAATCCCAGAAACTTAAGCTTGTCCTTAAACAATTCGCACTTAGATGGCTTCACCTTAAGGTTGGCCTTTCTGAGTTGCCAAAAAACTAGCGCTAGGTGGGAAATCATCTCGTCATTATTTTGCGCCTTGATAATTATGTCGTCTAGATAAATTAAGCTGACTCGTAACAGCAACGGTCTGAAGACCTTGTGCATGAGCTTGGCAAAGCTGGCTGGGGCGGTTTTAATCCCGAATGGAACCACAGTCCAACGGAAAGTCCCTTGGGGGCAGGAAAACGCAGTGAAGTCGCGGTCGGATTCCCGTATCCCTACTTGCCAATAAGCGCTCGTCAGATCTAAACTGCAAAACACATTGGAGCCTGCTAAACTATCAAAGGACTCTTCTATCAATGGTAGCGGAAATGAGCACGGCTTTATGTACTTGTTTAAGGCGCGGTAGTCAATGCACAGGCGGTATGTACCGTCCCTCTTCTTCACAAGCACAATGGGCGAAGACCAGTCAGAATCACACTCTTCAATCACCCCTTGATCTAGAAGCTGGGCGATATGCTTGTCTAAAAACTCCTTCTGGGCTGGGGTTGTCCGCCTAGACGGTTGGGAAATCGGGCGGCAACTCGGGTCTTTCATCTCGATCGGCATCTCATACAGCGTGGTCTTGCCTAAATCTTTCTCCGATTGCGATATTTGGCTAAGGAAATAATTTAGCATCTTGACAGTGGTATCTAGTTGCTTCTTAGTTAGGTTGGATTCCTGTAAATTGAACTGGTTAACTAGCCACTTAGCTGTCCCTGGGTCTGGGTAGGGCAGTCTCGACAGCTTGTCATTCAACAAGTCCACCTGGTCAAAGCTGAAATCGCTCTCACTGAGACGGGTGCACACTACGCTCTCATCGTCCCCTAGCTGCTTGAATGACGCTACCTCCTCACCCTTGGCAACAGTGATCTCTTCTTCACTACTGTTTAGGACCCTCACTAACACGTGGCTAGTTGGACTGACCTGGTCTAATGAATTCGCGACTATGATGGACGGGTCTGGATTGAACAATCTGGCACTGACAACTCCCTGCGCATTGCTCTGGGCGTCTATGGCTCTAGCTGGGATCAGGGTCTCTGATTGTGGCGGCAGGACTGTCTCACAAGCAGCTACAACACGGTTCACGCTACAGACGTCGCTAGTTCCTCGCAGGATCGGGACATGTTCCCCTGCACATGTCACACAGTCACAGGCCATGTCCATCACAATTTGGAAACTACCGCAGAAATCTAATCCTAACAGCGTCTCACTCAATGGCCCGTCGATAACTAGGAAAATGTGCTTCTTCTTAGATTTGCCTAAACTCAACTCGCACTCTAGCTTGCCCAGGATTGCTGAACTGGCACCATTGAAACCGGTCGCTGAGCGCTGAATGCGGGCAGGCGTGAAGACATTGGCTATGGGATCTGCAGCTACAAGCTTGTCTTTCATCTTGGGGCAGATCAACGAAGCGTTGGCACCCGGGTCTAAAAGGGCAACAACCTTGGTCTCGCCGATTTCTACCTGCACATAAAACCCTGCCTTGTAATGGGGCAAGTCAGATGAAACTTCGGCACACTTTGGGCCTGCTGAATCAGCAGTCACACTAATGGCCCGATCTCTAGGCTTCCCGGCATCGGCGACACGGCCGAAGGTCACATGGGTGCCCACTAGCTGATGACTCAGGGCGAGGTCCATCAGGGGCTGCACTAGCTGGGACAAGTGCACGAAAACGGAGTCGCCAATCTGGGAGGACTGGATGAACCCGTAGGAGTCGCTCCAGTGGGTCACTACCCCTCTCTCTCTGGGTGGTCTCGGGCTCGAATTCCCTCTGTCCCTCTGGCTCTGGTCCACAAAAGGCTGCGGGGCCCGGAACTTTGATGGTGGTGCACTGGCTCCTGGCTCTCTGGGGTAAGGACACTCCGCAACTAGATGGTCCGTCTCTCCGCACCTAAAGCATTTCGGCGGGGCGCGGTTCTTTGAGGCCTGAGTGCCGGGGTCACGGGTGAACTGCTGCGCTTGAGCAACTCCGGAATCTCCCTTGTCGTTCTTAGCTGCTCTAACCTGCGAACTTTGCTTCGGCTTGGATTGTTTCATTTCGAGCTCCTTAATCCTTGCCTTCAGGGCTTGGATTTCATCTGACTCAACGGTGCGGACTTTAGGCTGTTCAGCTAGTTTGAGCAACTGTCTAGTTTGAGCTGCGTCTCGGGCTTTCGCCAAAAGCTTTTCCAGAGACGGTCTAGGCACTTCATGCAACAAGCTAATTAACTTTTCGGCAATTGTTTTGTCTGTCAAGCCGTAGCAAAATCGCGTTCTCACCAGGGGCTCGAATTCGGAGCGACTTAAATTGGCTGAGTTGGCTAGGCCAACGAGGCGGTCGAAATATTCCTGGATACTCTCCGATGGCAGCTGTTGGGCCGCAGTAAGTTCTATGTAATATTGGTCCACATGGATTCGCTCCCCATAACGGTTTTTGAGCTCCTTAGCAGCCGTTTCAAACACTTTCTCATGTAGCCTATGGTTATAGAAGAACTCCTGGCACTCTGGCGACAGGGATGACAGCAGGATAGCTGTCCAGTGCTCGGGGTCTATGTCATTGGCTTCTAAATAGAGACTGAATTGAGTCCACCAGATTTCGAATTTCATTTTTGGCGTATAGGCGGCAGGGGGTCTAAGCCGAGGGCTTGGCTTTGGGGCTCTACAGCTGGTATTGTCACGAATTTCGGCTAGCGTCTTGGCCAGATCGCTAAGGGAAGTCTCGCACTCCGGCTGGTCACCTCCCTGTCTCCGCCTCGCCACCACTCGCTGTTGCAGCCTCTCTAGCTGTCCCCGCCTTGCTCCTACCTGTTGAGTCTCCTGCTCCCCCACCAGTCTCACTACCACCTGCTGCCTGTTTGTCTTTCACTGTCTCATCTCCACTATCTGTTGAATTACTACCGACTGGCTTATTGTCTTGATTCGACATGACCTTGGCGGCAACTGGCTAAGTAACACACACTGACAGGCAACTTAAGAAGAGCAGCTAGCAGAGCAAAAAGCAAAAGAAGAAAGAAGGTGGCAGTTTATATAACCTAGCTAGTGTTAATCTTACAAGTGGCCCTATAATAGTTACTGCCACAATAGTCCCTATTATAATAATACAAAATGAATTCAGTCTTAGCTGTGATGGTGGGCTGCAGGTCCGGACGTCGTCGGAGCTCGCTAGACTGAGCGCACGCCAAGTCAGAGGCCAAGGCCGCCAAGGGTCGCCGCTCGACTCGGTTCCGCGCAACTCGTTGGGCTCGGTTCGGCTCGACTCCGCTCGTTCGGCCTCGGTTCAACTTGGTTCAGCGCGACTCGTTGAACCCGGCTTGGCTCGACTCGGCTGTCGTCGTTAGGCTCGGCTCGCTACTGGCTATAGGCCTGGCCGCAGTCACAGTCACAGAAAAAGTCCGAACGTAGCAAGGTGCAGCGGCGCTGACTGGTACAGGCGCTCCTAACTCAATTAGTGTTTAGGCCAAGGGCTTGCCTTAGTAGGGCGTCTGACAGGCAGACAGTGACTCAGCCACTCAGTAAACAAATTCCGGTTTAGGCCGGGCGGCGCTGAGTGCTGACCAAAAGTTGAAAAACAACTTTAATTCTTTCGTACTTTTGTTATGCAGGCGGCGGTGGCGCGATGATTATTAGTCACGTGACTTATTGACTTGTGCTGTTTTGCTGAGAGAGTGCAGAGTGGCCCTGTTATTGATATTAATCACGTGACTTTTCGGCTGGCGTGACTTTGGGTTGTTAATTGTTAATTTGATGCGGGTCTAGCTGCTGACTCATACAGTTTGGCTGGGCTGGTTCTAACCGGTTCTCCGGCGACTTGTTGTGGCGTTGCGCCGGCAGTAGCAGGCACAGTTAATGTCAATGGCAAATGATGAAAAGGTCTTGATGAACTTGGTGATGGCGATGACGATGAAGATTGAAGAACTGTCGGCAGGCCTCTAGCCGTTGGTGGGACCTCCAAAAATAATGTCGCGTATTACGAGTTCGTGTACTGACGGCTAGAAGTACAATCCACAAGTCACGAAGAGACGAATCAAATTATTATTATTTGATGGCATATTTAAGTTTATTTAAGTATTTGACGAGGGTTGTGTAGCGGTTATCGTGGGTTTACGGTCTAACACACTCTGGCCGAACTGGAAGTAATTTATCCGCGCACACGCGTCGCCGACGATGAGAACCCAGATCAAACTCCTACCAAAAGCTTAATAATAGTTTGAACGCCTTTTAAACATAACTCGCTTCTTGGAAATTACGGTAAAACAAAATATCACAAATGAATAATCACCGAATACAATAAGACGGTAGGAAAAATATAAATAACAATTATAGCGAATTAATAAATATAGAAATAAATTCTCTACAAGATAATTACCTAAATCAACACCGTCACAACAACAACAATAATAAAAATTCAACCTATCAGTCACAAGTGACCAAAGAAGGGGGATTTTTTTAATTATGAGCATTATTTACCAATTAGCTTTATGTACTATTAATTATAGTACTTTTCTTGTGATTGTTTAAATTTTAGATTTAAACATTAGATTTAGAGTGATACATTTTTTATTTTAAATTTATTATAAATATGGTTTCATTTATTATATTATTTGATTTAAAAAAGTGACAAGTTATTAAAAATTATAAAAAACTATAGTTAAAGAATTTCAAAAGGGTGAACTACCAAAAAACTTCAAATTAAAAACTTAGGAAATAATAATCTTGCACAACTTGTTGTCCTATTATCCTATACATATTGCAAAACTTTGCCTTGCAAGGTATCTAAATTTTCTTAATACAGTTTGTATAATGCCTTATATTTATTTATAATAGTCAAGCAATAATTTTTTCTAAACAATGACTATATAAATGTAAATAAATATATTAAACTAGTTGCCTTTAAGTTTTTAATGCATAGACCATAGCTAAAAATAAACATATTGATTATAGTAAGATATCTTTATAAGTTAATAATATGAAAACAAGTATTTAGCATAGCTTTAACTTTCATTGCAAGGCATTAATTTAGAAACTATTTTTAATGTAGGGATGTTCAAAGCAAAAAAGTTCTTAGCTACTTTTTGTACTTGTCAAAATTACTTTATTTAGACACATGTATGTTTTCAAATTACTTAAGTGACTTTAAGTTTAAATTGATTTATTATGAAGTTATAGCCTAGTGGTTAAGGTATCTACCTTATGAAAAGATGGTCATAAGCATAAGTCCCAGCTCTATGAGAAAATTTATGCCATTTTATAAGGCTCTTAATCCCAAATTCCTTGCCTTGTGACCAAGGCTGAATTCCACCTAGCTAAGACTGGGCATCATTTTAAGCTAGGAAAGTTTAGGTTATGCTGTGACCCCTGCAGCCTTTTATCACAGAACATAGCTATATATATCTGGATGTAACTTGCAGCTAGCTGTAGCTATGCCCTTTGCCCTATAGCCATTTAAAAAGTATAGTGTCAATTTTTTATTAACTGAAAGTTTATTACTTTAAAGTCACTTGTAGTACTTTTAGTTCTCGAGTTTTGTAATTATTCTGTTTTCCCTAATTGAAAAAATCACAAAAAACTCTTTAGAAAAGTGCAACAGGTCCACAGGGCATGTTTCTTGAAGTCTTTCCATTGTTATCCATTATTTTGTATAAATTATAAAGGTTCTTAAACAACCTGATATGATTATTCATCATGGCTGATTTTCATATTTCAATAGATTTGCTAGCAAAATTTTCAGCTTTGTTTAATATTGGCGGGCAGAAGCTAGCAAGCTGAAGCAGCTATACACAGCAGAGCAATGGACAGCAAAGGCCGTCACGTGATAGTTTGCGACAATGGCACGGGTTTTGTAAAGTGCGGCCAGGCCGGGTCCAACTACCCAGACCATATCTTCCCCTCGCTGGTTGGTCGGCCAATCCTGCGCAGCAGTTCTAGAATAGGAAATGTCGAAATTCGCGACCTAATGGTCGGCGATGAGGCCGCGGAGGTTCGCCAGATGCTTCAGGTTAATTATCCAATGGAGAATGGCATTGTTAGCAACTGGGCAGACATGTTGCACCTGTACGATTACGCGTTCGGCGAGAAGAAGATGAATATTGACTGCGAGAATACGAAAATTCTGCTGACAGAGCCGCCAATGAACCCGGCAAAGAATCGCGAGCGCATGGTTGAGACAATGTTTGAGCGGTACAATTTTGCAGGCGTGTACGTTGCTATTCAAGCCGTGCTGACGCTCTATGCTCAGGTGAGAAGTGCGAGCCATAATGCGTCTAGCTGATTGATCACTTAATTTGAGTCTAGCCAAGATTCTCTGGAAGTACGCGAGCTGAATCACTTCTAGAGATACTGAAATACTGCATTGTGCACTGAAGATTCTGCACTGTGCTAAAGATCTTGACTCTCTAGTGTGCTAGCGAATGCACTGTGCTAATGATTCTGCTGTGTGCTACAGACTATGCAATTTGCTAGAGACTGTAGTGTGCTAGTGATTCTGCAGTGTGCTAGTGATTCTGCAGTGTGCTAGTGATTCTGCAGTGTGCTAGTGGTTCTGCAGTGTGCTAATGATTCTGCAGTGTGCTAATGATTTTGCAGTGTGCTAATGATTCTGCAGTGTGATAGTGATTCTGCAGTGTGCTACAGGCTATGCAGTTTGCTAGAGACTGCAGTGTGCTAATGATTCTGCAGTGTGCTAATGATTTTGCAGTGTGCTAGTGATTCTGCAATGTGCTAATGATTCTGCAGTGTGCTAATGATTCTGCAGTGTGCTAAAGACAGTAAAGACTCTGAAGTGTGCTAAAGACAGTAAAGACTCTGCAGTGTGCTAAAGACAGTAAAGACTCTGCAGTGTACTAGAAACTGCAGTGTGCTACAGACTATGCAGTTTGCTAGAGACTATGCTAGAGATGATCTAGTATGCTAGGGACTCTGCAGTGTGCTGCAAGTGTGAGTCTTTAAATTTGGCCAAAGGACCTCTGATGTTTAAGCAGTATGACATTGTAATACGAGTTACACAGAAGGTCAAATTAAGCTTTAAAATCCTACAAAAACAACCAATACAGGGCCTGATAACTGGCGTTGTTGTTGACTCCGGCGACGGGGTGACCCACATCTGCCCAGTTTATGACGGCTTCGCGCTGCCGCATCTCACTAAACGGTTGAACATTGCCGGCCGTGACGTCACCCGCTATTTAATTAAACTGCTGCAACTGCGCGGCTACGCGTTCAATGCTAGCGCTGATTTTGAGACCATCCGACAGCTCAAGGAGCGCCTCTGCTACGTCGCTTACGATATCGCTCAGGAGGAGCGTCTGGCCTTGGAGACCACCGTGCTAGTAGAGAAGTACACCCTGCCAGATGGACGGGTTATCAAGGTGAGAACTTGAATTTTATCTCAATAAAAGTTAGGCGCAATGTGTTTAGCCTAACTTGTATTATTGAACTGTGCGCACTCCAGGTCAGCGGCGAGCGATTCCAAGCGCCCGAGGCCCTGTTCCAGCCGCACCTAGTTGACGTTGACGGCGTCGGCGTGGCTGAACTATTGTTTAACACAATTCAACAGGCCGATATGGACATTAGGCCGGAGTTCTATAGGAAGATTGTTTTGTCAGGGGGTACTACTATGTACCCTGGCCTGCCTAGCAGGCTTGAGAGGGAAATGAAGCAGTTGTACTTGGAGCAGGTGAGTCTCTAATTAAGCTCACTGCAGTTTCAGAATACGTAAAGCGATTCGAATTTTAGATAGGAAAAGGATACAGAGATTAGATACGATTTAGGGGTTAAATGGGGATGTATGCAGATTAGATTTGGGATTCAGAGATTCGATAAAGAGCTACAGACATTTGATGTGAGATTCAGAGAGTTTCTTGAGAGATACGGAGATTAGATGTGAGATTCAGAGACTTGATAAGGAGATACGGAGATTAGATGTGAGATTCAGAGACTTGATAAGGAGATACGGAGATTAGATGTGAGATTCAGAGATTTGATGGGGAGATACGGAGATTAGATGTGAGATTCAGAGAGTTGATTGGGAAATACGGAGATTAGAGGTGAGATTCAGAGAGTTGATTGGGAAATACGGAGATTAGAGGTGAGATTCAGAGAGTTGATTGGGAAATACGGAGATTAGAGGTGAGATTCAGAGAGTTGATTGGGAAATACGGAGATTAGATGTGAGATTCAGAGAGTTAATAGGGAGATACGGAGATTAGATGTGAGATTCAGAGATTTGATGGGGAGATACGGAGATTAGATGTGAGATTCAGAGAGTTGATTGGGAAATACGGAGATTAGAGGTGAGATTCAGAGACTTTTTTTATTCATTTATTCTTCTGAGTATAAATACTGGGCAATGCGACTATGTGCTTACGCTTCGAGTAGGCACTGCATAATGTACAAGTATATAGGCACGATTATTTAGTTATCCATATACTCCTAAACCGTCTACTAAAGGTGCTCAAAGGCGACACAGACCGGTTAAGCAAGTTCAAAATCCGCATCGAAGACCCGCCCAGACGGAAGCACCTGGTATTCCTGGGCGGCTCCATACTGGCTGATATAATGAAGGATCGCGACGATGAGTTCTGGATCAGCCGCCAGGAGTACAAGGAGCGCGGCGTCAGTGCGCTTAAAAAGCTCTCCGGCGGGGCGGCCTAAGGAGAGTGATTGCGGTCATCGTTTTGCTTTTAATGATCTTTGAGATCTAGCCTTTTCCCTAGTCTGTTATTGTTTCTGCTAGATTGCATTGCCAACCTATTTTTTAGAGAAAATTTCAGTATTGATTAGTTTTGAATTTGTTAATTTATTGCTCATTATTTAGCAATTTATTATTAGTTTATAAATTATAGATTTAATAATGCCCAACGAGCCAATTTCATTTTTTATTATTAGTCGCTCTATTATTGTTACATTTACTCTTTCCGTTTAGCACGTTATCAGTAAATAAACAGTTTAATATTTAAGCTTATTATTTTTCTGTTAGTTAAATTTTTGAAACCGGTGCAACATGTTGTTTTGTAACGAAAACTAGCTATTAAAAAACGAATATTTTTTATATCTTTGCGTTTTTACTTAATAAGTAGTATGGTTCGTGTCTTTTACGATAAATTATACATGCACAGGGTGGCGACGGTCTCCTTATTCTCCTTATTTTCAAATTTTCATTTTTATGCTTCATGCAGTCAAAACAGCTTCCCAGGAAGCAGATGGTTCTGCAAAAAAAACTGCTTGCCATTATTATAGGTAATAACAAATTTTTAAGTCACAGTTAGTTATAATTCTTTCTGTGATTGTGTTTAACTTTCATGTTGGTTTTGGAGAGTGACCTGGGTCATTTAGGTCATAGGGTTTCAAGTTAAGTTAGAGTAGCAAGATTATTTAGCTCGTAGGACATGGAGAGTTTCACTGTTGCTTCCAAAATCTCCTTACTTTCTCCTTATTTCAAGATTCTGAAAAAAAACTTCAACACCCTGTATGCAGTGCCTGCTTGGAAAAAAATTTGCCCCTTCCTAGATTTTATTTTTTATAATAAATCGTTAACCTAAGTCAGTAGGTAGCTAAGTCAACATATTGTTTTCTATGTCTGGCTTCCTGACCTTCAAAAATAATTTATCTAACGCGCGGCATACAATATGAACAAAACAGAAATATTATCTGCATTGAGAAGTCTTTTTCTGTGCAGTCTTTGTTTTCGTAACAATAGGGTTTTTTAGAATTTGTTTTTACTTGAGAGAAGAGAGAAAAAACCGAGGTACCCGGGCATTGTGAAACACCAATAGCAGTGTTTGTCTAAATAATAATGTACTTCTGGACTCAAATTTAAGCTTTGTTTATTTATAGCTACTTCCGACCGGTGATGCTCAGGCTGGATAGCAGCGGGTTGGGGTCCGGGCACTTGGCCGCGCGCCTGCCCTTGGCCGTGAAGTACTGGCCGCAGTCGGGGCCTTGCACGGAGTCGCACAGCGGCGGGCTGGGCAGCCGTGGCACCGGCACGCAGAAGTCCTCCATGCAGAACATGCACCGGCCAGCCCGCGAGGTTGTGTAAGCGGTCGGCGTGCTTCTGTCCTGCACCTCGATGCAGCTGCCGTTTTTCACTTTGATGTTGATCAGCATCTGGCTGACGTTCTTGCCGGCGATGATCTCCCAGTCGGCGTGCCGATTGATTGGACAGTCCAGCGGCGCGGCCTCGATGAGGCTGGCTAGTAAAAGCATGCCGGCCGTCAGCAGCAGCGGCAGCAACAGCAGTTTGCCCGTTCGAGTCGTCATTTCTTTAGGCAGTTGGAGTTCAGGTCGGGTTGTTTGTGTGTGTCAAAATTTGCGACGATCTCGCAAAAGCTTTGCCAGCGCGACTCGGTTTATTAGCGCTCGTGGATATTTTGCTTGCGACAGCTGTTGGTTTTTTAGATTTTTTTATAGTCGTAAAATTCGTTTTCAAGTTTTATTAGCTCCAACGGCCACTTGATTCCTCGCGGCGAAATCAGCTCGTTTTTTTGTAGAAATTGTTCGCATCTGCCGCCTCATAGCAACGCCATGCACCATGCATTTGAGTCTTATAAAAAAGTTTCACAATTTTAAGGATTTTCTTTGTCGTGCAGTAAAGTTTTTTTTGTCGCGCCCTAGGATTAGCGATTTAAGCTACTTAAAAAACTTAGTAGAGTCGTCTTTGATGTACAAACAAGCCGTCTGCATCAGGTTTGAATAAATCAGTTTTGCAGACGCGAGGGGGCTATTTTTAGCTACTTTTGCAGCTTGAAAAATTGTTATTTTTTGTTCACTAGGTGAACTTTTTAAATATCGCCATGCCCCGATACCCCATGAGACGGCAGTGACTCAGTCCTGCTGCTCAGCGACTCTGGCGTGACCTCTTGCAAGTAAAGCCAAGCATAATCTTGAGGCCATGCAGATTACATCTCCAGTCATAGCGTCACACTGCACACCTCCAGTCGCCGCCACTATAAGCCTGCTATCAGCATATGCCGTTCCCTTTCCTGCTGCTCCGCTGATTGATAGCCCGGGCAATTATCCCTTGGTATGCTGTGAGCAGGCGACTCAGTGGCTGGCACCGGAGAGAGCTTCTGACTCTATTTTTTTTCAGCTGCGCGATCTCTCAATCTTTCAATCGAAATTGCTTGCAGGTTTTTTGGGCCGGGGTTATTCTTGATATAAAAAAATATATCGGAAAAGCACTTTTGCGCGCATGCGGCTGCGGGTTAGCAACTTATAGCGCTGTAAACAACAGAAAAGTCCCCCTCCCTCCATACGCCTCATTTCATTTTGTCAAGCTGCAAAATAGGATTGGACTAGACAAATAAGTTCGAACTTGCATTGAACTCGGTTAAATCTAGCGCAGTAAAAATGTTGCCCTTCGTCATAATTCGATAATCAGTCTATTACATTGACAGCTGCACTTTCCACATTACCTTCGTTCAACACCGATATGCAAGAAGAGACTCAGATTTTCTGTTATGGCAAACAATAGCCTTACTAGACCGACAAAACCGTATAAAAGTACTTTTTTGCGCTAATTAAGTTGTCCGAAGTTTTCTATCTTCTAGTCATTATCAGATTTTATTGATATTAGAAAGGCTAACTTAATTCTATTCAATATGCGTCGTCCTCGAAATGCCAGTCAATAAGTACAAATCCTAACCTGTCATCTACAGGGACCAAGCCAGTCCAGATATCAGTTACCCCGCCGGCGACAAAATCGACACCAAATTTGATTCCCCAGACAATTAGGGCTCAGTGCAGGTATCCATTACAATTCGCTTTGAACCGAGTTGGCTTCAGTTTATTTCATATCGAGGGCAAATTGCCGAATCTGCCAAAACTTTACAGCGAAGGACATTTAGAGGCTAAAAAGAGAAGAGAGAAAATGAGCGTCTAGTGAATAGGAGAGTGTGTAGGAGCGTCTAGTGAATAGGAGAGTGTGTAGGAGCATCTAGTGAATAGGAGAGTGTGTAGGAGCGGCTAGTGAATAGGAGAGTGTGTAGGAGCGTCTAGTGAATATGAGAGTGTGTAGGAGCGTCTAGTGAATATGAGAGTGTGTAGGAGCGTCTAGTGAATAGGAGAGTGTGTAGGAGCGTCTAGTGAATAGGAGAGTGTGTAGGAGCGTCTAGTGAATAGGAGAGTGTGTAGGAGTGGCTAGTGAATATGAGAGTGTGTAGGAGTGGCTAGTGAATATGAGAGTGTGTAGGAGCGTCTAGTGAATAGGAGAGTGTGTAGGAGCGTCTAGTGAATAGGAGAGTGTAGGAGCGGCTAGTGAATAGGAGAGTGTGTAGGAGCGT
Source organism: Macrostomum cliftonense (assembly GCA_950096795.1). Classification (NCBI taxonomy): domain Eukaryota; kingdom Metazoa; phylum Platyhelminthes; family Macrostomidae; genus Macrostomum; species Macrostomum cliftonense. Next base: position 42,975 of record CATNEM010000312.1, on the reverse strand, counting down.
CTAGTGAATAGGAGAGTGTGTAGGAGCGTCTAGTGAATATGAGAGTGTGTAGGAGTGGCTAGTGAATATGAGAGTGTGTAGGAGCGTCTAGTGAATATAAGAGTGTGTAGGAGCGTCTAGTGAATATGAGAGTGTGTAGGAGCGGCTAGTGAATATAAGAGTGTGTAGGAGTGGCTAGTGAATATAAGAGTGTGTAGGAGTGGCTAGTGAATATGAGAGTGTGTAGGAGCGTCTAGTGAATAGGAGAGTGTGTAGGAGTGGCTAGTGAATATAAGAGTGTGTAGGAGCGTCTAGTGAATATGAGAGTGTGTAGGAGTGGCTAGTGAATATAAGAGTGTGTAGGAGTGGCTAGTGAATAGGAGAGTGTGTAGGAGTGGCTAGTGAATAGGAGAGTGTGTAGGAGTGGCTAGTGAATATGAGAGTGTGTAGGAGTGGCTAGTGAATATGAGAGTGTGTAGGAGTGGCTAGTGAATATAAGAGTGTGTAGGAGTGGCTAGTGAATATAAGAGTGTGTAGGAGTGGCTAGTGAATAGGAGAGTGTGTAGGAGTGGCTAGTGAATAGGAGAGTGTGTAGGAGCGTCTAGTGAATAGGAGAGTGTGTAGGAGCATCTAGTGAATAGGAGAGTGTGTAGGAGCGGCTAGTGAATATAAGAGTGTGTAGGAGCGTCTAGTGAATAGGAGAGTGTGTAGGAGCATCTAGTGAATATGAGAGTGTGTAGGAGCGTCTAGTGAATAGGAGAGTGTGTAGGAGCGTCTAGTGAATAGGAGAGTGTGTAGGAGCGTCTAGTGAATAGGAGAGTGTGTAGGAGTGGCTAGTGAATATGAGAGTGTGTAGGAGCGTCTAGTGAATATAAGAGTGTGTAGGAGCGTCTAGTGAATATGAGAGTGTGTAGGAGCGTCTAATGAATATGAGAGTGTGTAGGAGCGTCTAATGAATATGAGAGTGTGTAGGAGCGGCTAGTGAATATAAGAGTGTGTAGGAGTGAATAGAAGAGTGTGTAGGAGTGGCTAGTTAATATGAGAGTGTGTAGGAGCGTCTAGTGAATATAAGAGTGTGTAGGAGTGGCTAGTGAATAGGAGAGTGTGTAGGAGTGGCTAGTGAATAGAAGAGTGTGTAGGAGCGTCTAGTGAATATGAGAGTGTGTAGGAGCGTCTAGTGAATATGAGAGTGTGTAGGAGCGTCTAGTGAATATAAGAGTGTGTAGGAGTGGCTAGTGAATAGGAGAGTGTGTAGGAGTGGCTAGTGAATAGGAGAGTGTGTAGGAGTGGCTAGTGAATATGAGAGTGTGTAGGAGTGGCTAGTGAATATGAGAGTGTGTAGGAGTGGCTAGTGAATATAAGAGTGTGTAGGAGTGGCTAGTGAATATAAGAGTGTGTAGGAGTGGCTAGTGAATATAAGAGTGTGTAGGAGTGGCTAGTGAATAGGAGAGTGTGTAGGAGTGGCTAGTGAATAGGAGAGTGTGTAGGAGTGGCTAGTGAATATAAGAGTGTGTAGGAGTGGCTAGTGAATATAAGAGTGTGTAGGAGTGGCTAGTGAATAGGAGAGTGTGTAGGAGTGGCTAGTGGATAGGAGAGTGTGTAGGAGCATCTAGTGAATAGGAGAGTGTGTAGGAGTGGCTAGTGAATAGAAGAGTGTGTAGGAGTGGCTAGTGAATAGGAGAGTGTGTAGGAGTGGCTAGTGAATAGAAGAGTGTGTAGGAGTGGCTAGTGAATATAAGAGTGTGTAGGAGTGGCTAGTGAATAGAAGAGTGTGTAGGAGTGGCTAGTGAATATAAGAGTGTGTAGGAGTGGCTAGTGAATAGGAGAGTGTGTAGGAGTGGCTAGTGAATAGGAGAGTGTGTAGGAGTGGCTAGTGAATATGAGAGTGTGTAGGAGTGGCTAGTGAATAGGAGAGTGTGTAGGAGTGGCTAGTGAATAGGAAAGTGTGTATTTAAAGTAGCTACTATAGTTATGAAAGTAACTACACATTTAAATAAATGTAGGTGAGCTCAAACCAATGATCTTGACAAGGAACTACCTGGAGAACATTCCCGATCTTTGTGTTCCTATTTAAAAAATGCGAACGTCTATTTAAGAGAAAAAATGTTCTGTAAAAAATGTTTCCTTGGGCAATCATCATGCATAATCTATGCGGGTGAATTTTTGTGACCTCTGATCCCCGCTGCTGATTAGCCATCATGTGAGCCAATGTCAAGTCCGAAATTCAATTTAGAATTTTTCAATGCAAAAATAAGCACGGAGCAGTTTTTTTCTGAACGTGAACGGTCTTAGAAGCCAATTATGGCTAAGATGGGGCCCGTTGGTATTAGCTATTCAACTTGTACGAAAGGCGAGATGGCCATTTTTGGGCGTCATTCGCAGATAGATATGGAGCTTCTGGGACAGAAAACCGGATTCTGATATAGCTGAGAGCTGCAATGGACTGCAGCATGACAACCCAAACTTCCTGAACGCACAGTTTCAGTGCTCCTTGGGGTGAGAAAAGTAATTAAGCCAGCTTAGGAAACACTCTTGCCGGCATTAAAATGTCACAACCAGATTGCCGAGATATAAATTTTTTTTTCAACTTATTCTGCATAGTTGTAATCAGAGCATAACTTGACCAGTCGTGAGGCCCCTAATAATAACGGAATGTAAAAATTGGGAAAAAATGAAATGACGCAAAGTTTCATTTACTGAATAGGAAGTGAAAAAAATAAACGCAGCTTCTACAGTTATAGTCTACGTACACGTAGCTCGCTTTTAAATAAAAAAATATTGTTGCAATTCGAGTATGCTGTCTGTAGGATACATATTATCTTTGAGCAATTAAAATACAAATTTTCTGCACTTTGGTTGATCAATTTGTCCTTTTATCTTAGTATATATGAAGCAGGGAGAAATACCTTTGTGCTTAATTGGTAATTGTGGAGTGAGGTGGGACTGTGTGCTGAGTCAGCTACGTACATTGCTGCGTACAATCACACCCACCCCACTCCGGCCGAATTCAGCTAGTTTTTAAAGCCAACCAGGATCCGTTCCGGTCGCGTTCACAAAATTCGGCTTCCATATCAAACAATAGTAGATCGCCATGACAACCGAAGCCGACAAAATCGCCATCAGGTAGGCGCCCACCGTCATTAGTCGGGCCGCTTTCCGACCGAACCGGCGCGCCGCGCTGTCCTCCGGCGTGTTGGCGTCACCATTTGCGCCAGCTGCGTCGTCCAGTACGGCCTTCAGCTTCTGCTTCGGAATGTGCATCACTTGCAGCTGCCTGACCCTCTCAGCTGTCTGACTCCCTCTAATCGCTAAGAGTGAAAATTGCCTCAATAAAAACCTGTTTCAAGTCAATTGTAAATTATCATCCCCCGCACCAGTTCCAATAGTGCACTGCCAGCCGAGCGCTGCAATGGAAGGCGGGGCACAAATACCAATGCTAGAAAGGAAGGCCAAAATTTCTTTCGCTTTTTTTTCTCCAGGTCGTCCTGAACGCCTACCGAAACGGAACTATAGACGAAATAATGATGTTGAGGGGATAATTGCCGTGCACTTTTGCATTGCAAAGTCAGCCGTTTTGTTTTGCTATCATCGGGACTAAATTTAACTGTAGCTGGGTTCCGGGCACTGTTACGGGGCTAATGTGACGCCTGTTGCAAGTAAAATGATACAGCAAGTCTGGCCACCAAATCTAAGACTATTAATTATGCATACCGTCTTCCAGGGTCCGTCTGCTGCTCTAATCGAATCTGACTGGCTAGCTCTCCGGATGCCACAAATATGTAACTATCTGGAGTCGTCTGAGTGTAAAGTTCAATGAATTTCCTGTGACTTCTATCAAGTTCATGGGCGTTTTGCTTTTCACATAATGTCTCAGTATACGTTGTAATTAAGGATGCTTAAATAATCCTCGAAGACGTCAAAGATGTCGAATGATGCCTAGTTAATCTCTAATTTTCACGCACGAGAGCTTCCTATAATTGAGAATCCGGAGTTCTTCATTTCTTAGCTCTTAGAAAAAATGGTTGCCGCATTGCATACGTACGAGCCATAGAAAATCTGCTTACCAGTGAAACAATTGCGACTAGCTACCAGATAAGTCGAAAAAAACACTTGCTTAAAAAAGCTTGCTGAACGCACTCAAAAAGAAATTGTGACTGAGCTAAAGCCTTGAATCTCACTACCTGGTGCTCTGTCAGTTTTTATAGATGCTTTGCTTGATTTTAACACCCCCTTTACATACAGACGGATGGGCGGATGGATGGACACAGCTCATAGAAGGATGTCACATTCGATATCGAGTTTCTTTTTACGTGGGCAAACTGCAATGAGAAAGTCTCTTCCGAAGGGCGTGGTTCTCAGCGCCTCTTTCGTCAGGCAGACGGCATTGATTGACTTGTGCTGTAAATCCCATAGATTTTGCAATACAACCAGACGGCTTTTTGCTTACGATCAAGCATAGATCGATTCAAATCGTTTATTTGTAAGTCATTGGCCAAGCAGTAAAGCTTGGAGCATTCTTTTTGTTTTGTTCGATATACAAATAAATTATTTAGCAAGAAGGGCAAAGGGTTCAAGAATTAAGCAAGCTGTTTAATGCCTCGACACTGTTGTGAAGGCAATAGGCTAGAACTGATTGCGCAATTAGCAAGTCAAAGAAAATTTTTGCCTACGAAAAAAGTAGCTCGCATAAAACATTCCGTTAGAGGAATTTCATGGGAAAAAATTCCCATGGGAGTTCACTGTAGACCCAAGCGGGGGGCAAACGCAAGGCCTAGACATTTCTTTTCGATGGGAGCTCGTGCTGGAACTCTGTTTTGTCAAAAAAACAGCACAGCCAATCAGACAGCAGCGACAAACACTGCTGCCCCAGTCACATCAGACACTGCCTAGCCCAGCCACATCATCCACTGCCTAGCCCAGTCACATCAGACACTGCCTAGCCCAGTCACATCATCCACTGCCTAGCCCAGTCACATCATCCACTGCCTAGCCCAGCCACATCATCCACTGCCTAGCCCAGCCACATCATCCACTGCCTAGCCCAGTCACATCATCCACTGCCTAGCCCAGTCACATCAGACACTGCCTAGCCCAGTCACATCAGACACTGCCTAGCCCAGTCACATCAGACACTGCCTAGCCCAGTCACATCATCCACTGCCTAGCCCAGTCACATCATCCACTGCCTAGCCCAGCCACATCATCCACTGCCTAGCCCAGCCACATCATCCACTGCCTAGCCCAGTCACATCAGACACTGCCTAGCCCAGTCACATCAGACACTGCCTAGCCCAGTCACATCAGACACTGCCTAGCCCAGTCACATCATCCACTGCCTAGCCCAGCCACATCATCCACTGCCTAGCCCAGTCACATCAGACACTGCCTAGCCCAGTCACATCATCCACTGCCTAGCCCAGTCACATCAGACACTGCCTAGCCCAGTCACATCATCCACTGCCTAGCCCAGTCACATCAGACACTGCCTAGCCCAGTCACATCATCCACTGCCTAGCCCAGTCACATCAGACACTGCCTAGCCCAGCCACATCAGACACTGCCTGGCCCAGTCACATCATCCACTCCCTAGCCCAGTCACATCAGACACTGCCTAGCCCAGTCACATCAGACACTCCCTAGCCCAGTCACATCAGACACTCCCTAGCCCAGTCACATCAGACACTCCCTAGCCCAATCACATCAGACACTGCCTGGCCCAGTCACATCATCCACTCCCTAGCCCAGTCACATCAGACACTGACTGGCCCAGCACATTCTAGGAGACCAAAGCAAGCGGCACACGATCCAAGATCATCTAAGGGCCTAAGACACTCAGCTGTGCAAAGAAGTTGCTCCCGGAGCCTCAAGTTGTTTCAGTTCAATCATCGGCTGCTCCTCATGCGCCAGTTGGTTCTCTCTTTGCTGCTGCTTTCGTTGCGGCGATGCGTCGAAGCTGCGCAGAAGATAACAGATCTTCTGGCCTCGTCGTCGACTTCGCGTTCTGCCGCAGCTGCACAGCCGGGACAGTCGAGACCGAAGCTCGGCTCGAATGCGCTGCCCCGATGCGCAATAAAGAAAGAAATTCACGGCGTGATTGGAGTACATGCACAGGTAGGTGATGGTCTCAGCTAGTCGGTACTGCGAGTAAAGTCGGTAGTCCGAATTCACGGCGTCCATGTCGATGGCACCGGCGATTGTCGTGAGTATCTTCAGCAGCGCCACGGGAAGCGAGGCCACCAGGTAGAAGGTAGAGATTGATAGCAACAGTACGGTGACCTGCTGTACGCTCGCCCGGTTGTTCAGCTGACTGCGAACTTGGCTGCAGACGCCGCTGCCGCTGCTGCCGCTGCCGCCGCCACCGCCGCCTTCCACGCAGACACTGTCACAGACGCTGATGTTTGCTAGCTCTCGGATGCGATCGCATCTTTCTATGCTGCTGCCTCTCAGTGGGACGGTCACTTCTACGTCGAGATAATTGCCTGCGATGCGAATGGTACCAAACACATTGATTTCAATTTTGGCATGTAAAACTTGTCTGATAGAGCGTTTTTTAAACTTTAGTATGCCTTTAGCTGTTTAATGACAAATTTTATTATTGGTGAGCGATATCTAATTCATAACCTTACCCGCGCAAAATAAGAGAATTATAAATTGAACCAGCTTTACGTAACTACAATGCTCACAAAGACCAGAACTTCCTATTCTTTTATCAAAGACGGTTCGTCCAAAAAATAGTACTGTTAAGGCGCATTCTGCCCTTTAATTAGTGAAGCAGGATAATCAGTTCATCAAAAGGAGGCGAAATAGAGTCTGGCAATGAGTTTCAGAAGATGCATTTTACCCTTTGCCACTTGCATACAGAATAGATAAGTTAGTGTGTGCTTTGAAGTCGATTGCTAATGTCAATCTGGCGTTTAAATATTTCCCTTTTAGTTTTCTAAAAAAAGGTCAACAGGCTCTAACATCTAATGAGTTGAATTGACTTCCAAACGTTCTAGGAAATGAGACTCTTGCACTTGGTAAGACGTCTCAGCTCGACCATTTTTCGGAAACGCTTTTACCCAGATCAGAATCAGAGAGGAGTTGTAGCCTAGTGGCTTGGGCGCCTGCCTCATGACCGGAAGGTCGTGGGTTCGAGTCCCGGCCCTAGGACACAATTTGTGCACTTGAGCAAGGTACTTAATCCCGCATTGCTTCAGTCCACCCAGCTAAGATGTTGGGTACCAGTTTGAGCTGGCTAAATTTAGTGTGGGTGTTGCGGCCCCTCCAGCTCGTCAGGCTGAAAGCTGTACACAGCCCTCGGATGCGCCGCGCAACTAGCTGCGGCTGTGCCGTGGGCTGTACATCTGATCGAAAGGTCGGGTGTCTCAATTTATTATTTTTATTTTATAGAATCAGAGAATCATGATTGCGCACCTTCCGGAAGCTCCCGCGACGCCAGCTCGCGGGAGCGCCCCAAAGTTGAAGCTTTAGCCGCCACTGCAGACGTCCCGTTAGTGTTTTGATTGGTTTTGTTGACGCCGAGCCCGACGGCGCCCAGCTGACGCATCCGGCGCAGTCGAGCCTGACGCAGCTTGGCCACGGTGGCAGCGTTGCAAGCGAAGATGACGATGAGCGGCAGCACCGAGTACAGCACGGCGTCAGCCACGCTCAGGACGCCGCTCAGGTGCCGGGCCGATCTGCGAATGTCGCACATCGGATAGGCCTCGACGCTGGCATTCGTGGCGTTGCCTTCGTCATCGGACGCAACCACGTAGTGATAATCCAGGATGAAGAGCCAGTGCGAGTTGGCCAGCAGGCTGAAGGCCACCACAGCCGACATCACCAGGCGAAGGCGCTGGCCGGACTGCAACCTGGCAGCTCGGAGCGGACTGCGCACGGCCAGGGCGCGTTCCAGAGAGACCACCCCGATCAGCAGCGCCGAGCAGGTGCTGGCAAAGTAGAACTTATTTGCCAGGCAGGCTACGGAACCGGTCCGCTCCAGGCTGAAGCCGAACGCGTGCTGAAGCCATCGGCTGAGCAGGCCGGACGTCAGCACCATCTGGTCCAGCACGCCGAGCAGCACCAGGTAGCGATAGGTGGCCGTCGCCCGGCAGTTCGGCAGCAGCAGCCAGATTAACAAAGCGTTGCCGGCGCTGCCGATGCTGAATAAGGCGGGACTCGCCACCCAGTTGAGCCACTTGTGCACTCGGTACTCAGCAAAAGCGCCATACAGCTCCACCTCGTACTCTTCCAGGTGGAGAGCCATGGCTATTCAAGGCGGCGCTGTCCTGCGATAAGAATTAGCTGCTATCCACTTGAGTGCCGGCGACTCTCATTAGACGGGTTCGCTTAAATATAGCCTCCCCTTGCAGCAGTTCCAGCACTTTTTTTAGCCCCAGGCTGTCTGTCTCTGCATGCCATCTGCGTCACAGTTGGCTGTTCAAATCGGCCTAATATGATTGGACTCGGTCGCAGATGAACTAATTTAGCGCTGACGCTCTGTTCTACGTAATTCTCGTAATTACTGACGTTCAACAGCCGAGCTTGCTGTATTTTTGATACTTGAAGAGCTCGCTTACCACCTGAGTCTGAATCAGCTTTACTTTAGTCGACGTACTTCCGGGAGCTTTAAGACTTATTGTTTCCACTTTAAGACGCTAATTACAAGATGGGGCGGCGAAGCTGTGTCTGTAACTTATACGCCTTCGCCAGAAAATGTCTTGTGCATGAAAAGTGCTTGAACTCTTGAAAAATTGGTGCAAACAGAACAGACGGTTTCATTGGTTCGGTGCTAACTTTCTGATAGCTTCACTTTTTATGTTTCTTACCGTGGGTTTTGACCTTTCTGGTTCTTTGGCTGGATTACTACTCTTCTGATTATCAGGGTAGGGTTTCTACCTTTCTTGATTCTTGCCGTGGATTATAACCCCTCTGATTTAAAGGTAATTTCTTTTTTTATCCCATAGTAGGTTGCTAATCCTTTTAATATTTTAATTCAAGTTGTTTTCTCTCTGATTCTTGTCTACTTACCAGTAGCATTCATTTTTGTTACCTAGATGACCACACCTAGACGGGTAGGAAATGATGAAGCGACTATCACATTATTTTTTGCAGTACTTAAAACAGTTGTGCATATGATTTGCTACAATATCGATGATCTGTTTGTTTTACATCGCAATACGCTCGTAATAAACAACACGCAAGTTTTGACCAAAAGAATTCCGTGTATTTTAGTTTTATGAGGCCGTGTCAAGGCAATCCTCGTAACAAGCACCGACATGCCTAGATAGATAACCGTCTACTTTCTGCTTTGCTCAGTTTGTGTTTAACCTACTGCGTTCGTTTCGTTCGTACGGCTAGCTTGGTGAGAGAAGTGCGCGCTTTTTCTGCTTCTAGAAGAGAGTAAAAATTATTTTATTGGCCATACCCCGTCTATTCGTAGTTAGAGACGGTTTTAGTGATGACAACTGGAATTATGAATTATTGCTTCCTATTAAAGAGATATCGGAATGCTGTTTATCACGAAATTTTAGCCATTTTAGTCAATACCCCACAGCAGGCACCGGAGAGCATTTATTCAATGACATTAGGGATGATTCACCCTCCGAGTCAATGATGATACCCGCCGTTCATCAAGGATGATACCCTCCGATCATTAAGCATGATACCCTCCGATCATCAAGGATAATACCCTCCGATCATCAAGCATGATACCCTCCGATCATCAAGCATGATACCCTCCGATCATCAAGCATGATACCCTCCGATCATCAAGGATAATACCCTCCGATCATCAAGGATGATACCATCCGATCATCAAGGATAATACCCTCCGATCATCAAGGATGATACCCTCCGATCATCAAGCATGATACCATCCGATCATCAAGGATAATACCCTCCGATCCTCAAGGATGATACCCTCCGATCATCAAGGATGATGCCCTCCGATCATCAAGGATGATGCCCTCCGATCAAAAAGGATGATACCCTCCGTTCATCAAGTATAATACCCTCCGATCATCAACGATGATACCCTCCGATCATCAAGTACGATACCCTCCTATCATCAAGGATGATATCCTCCGATAATCAAGCATGATACCCTCCGATTATCAAGGATAATACCCTCCGATAATCAAGCATGATACCTCCGATTATCAAGCATGATACCCTCCGATCAACAAGGATGATACCCTCCGTTCATCAAGTATAGTACCCTCTGATCATCAACGATGATACCTTCCGATCATCAAGGACGATACCCTCCGATCATTAAGCATGATACCCTCCGATCATCAAGGATGATACCCTCCGATCATCAAGGATGATACTCTCCCATTATCAAGCATGATACCCTCCGATCAACAAGGATGATACCCTCCGTTCATCAAGTATAGTACCCTCTGATCATCAACGATGATACCTTCCGATCATCAAGGACGATACCGTCCGATTATCAAGCATGATACCCTCCGATCATCAAGGATGACACCCACCGATCATCAAGGATGACACCCACCGATCATCAAGCATGATACCCTCCCATCATCAAGGACGATACCCTCCGATCATTAAGCATGATACCCTCCGATCATCAAGGATGATACCCTCCGATCATTAAGCATGATACCGTCCGATTATCAAGCATGATACCCTCCGATCATCAAGGATGACACCCACCGATCATCAAGGATGACACCCACCGATCATCAAGCATGATACCCTCCCATCATCAAGGATGATACCCCCTTCAAATCAAGGATGTATAGACGCAGGGATCAGGGTCTCACATCTATACTACTGCAAAATATCAATATTATTATCCGATAAAATTTTCCATGGAGATAAACAGAGCCCGCCGGCTGGACTTCACCCTCATCCGCTTCATCCGCAGACGCGTGGTCAGCATTTTTGGCGAAAACAATTTTGCTGTGATTTAGGGTTCTCCCCCCTTATTTACCCCTTGGCCGCTCGCTCACTAATTAACAACGGATTAAATTGCGCAAATAGGGATCGCCCGAAGTGCAACTGGAGAAACCTGGGGCGGCGGGATTTTCAAGATCGGCCAAGACAGGCCAGAAAATCTGCCGCCCCTGCACCGAACCGAACCGAGATAGGCGGACAACAGGTCGGCATTCAATTTTCATGAGTAGGCGAGTGGATTTAATGCAGTTGCATCTGCTTTTGAATAATTTCTGACGCATTCACTGTCTCACACTTGAAAATGAGGACAGTTGATTGAAATGCAGAAAGACTGGGAGATTCACGGACAGACTGTCTGTAAAACTAAAAGGCGAGCGTCCGTGAAATACAGATAGACAGACAGACCGACAGACAGACAGACAGACAAACAGACATACAGACAGAAAAACAGACAGACAGACAGACAGACAGACAGACAGACAGACAGACAAACAGGCATACAGACAGAAAAACAGACAGACAGACAGACAGACAGACAGACAGACAGACAGACAGACAGACAGACAGACAGACAAACAGATAGACAGACAGACAGACAGACAGACAGACAGACAGACAGACAGACAGACAGACACACAGACAGACAGACAGACAGACAGACAGACAGACAGACAGACAGACAGACAGACAAACAGACATACAGACAGAAAAACAGACAGACAGACAGACAGACAGACAGACAGACAGACAGACAAACAGGCATACAGACAGAAAAACAGACAGACAGACAGACAGACAGACAGACAGACAGACAGACAGACAGAAAGTCATACAGACAGACATACAGACAGACAGACAGACAGACAGATCTAGAGAAGGAAAACGGGTATACTGAAATAGTGAAAGGCGTAGAGAGAAATCCAGACACACTGAGACAGTGGCAGACACGTAGATAAAGAGAGTGAAGACAGTCAGACTGGGAGAGTGAAAGACGGGCACACAGAGAGTAAATTAGAAAAGAAAGAATTAAGGACGAGTTTTTAAATAAGTCCACTAGGATTTACAAGCACTAATCCATCCAGTAATAGCTGCTCAAAATGATAGAAATGCTTTCAGACCAGCTTAGGGGCGAGTAAAATCTTAAGCCAACGTCCGAGGATTTTCAAAGCACCCTAAGCTGATTCTGTCGGATCTAAATTAAGACGTTGCAGTTAATTACTCTCCGAGACTAATTTCTTGCATGAAATATTTTATTTCCTTGTCTTAAAAATCTTTTTCAAGAAGGAAAATTGGGAAATGTTTATCTACTGTCTATGTTACTAAAAGTAGCCTGTGCAAAAATTACGCTAAAAATTAATGCACTATAAAATAAGGTAATTAATATCGTAAACTCGTCATGCTACTGGAATTCACCTGACTGGAGATCCTCAGATTAATGGCCAGAAATCAACAATTACTTATGGTAAGTCGTGAAAAAAACAGTGCAACAACAAGGTAATGGATGACTATGCTACATCATTAGTAAATTAAAGGTAAGCCGCCCCCTGTAGGAGAAGATGGGGCAAGGGAAACTTTCATCAATAAGGACCGGGTTAACTGGGTGCTTTTTTGCCCCGTTGCGCAGGCATTAGGCAGATATGAGCTCGCGCTCTGGCTATTTGCTAATTAACCTTTAGCTGTAGTTTTTTTGTGTTTTTAATTCTCAAAGCAATACAAATAGTTGTTTTTACACGCCCCCCTACGTTAGTAGCTGAATGTGTCTTGCGACTGTGTCACGTGAGGCACCAAAAAATATTACTTGTTCGCCAAAAAATACTGTTGGCTGTCGTTCGTTTAACTGACTTAAAAGGGCAGTTCAGTATTTTGGTTGGCAACTGGGTAAAAGGTGAAGCATAGAAATAATTTGTTAATAGATCAGTGAGGGTAACTTGGTGTCAAAGAGAACAGAGAGGACAAGGTGCTAAACTAATTTATTGGCAAATTGAACAAAATGGGAAGTCAAAGAGGTGGAACAAAAAGAGAGGATCAGAAATAAAGTCAGAGAAGGACTGAATATGCTTGATGCATAATCAAGGCAATTTTCTGGCCTCGAATTACACAAGAACTATATGCTAGGACACTACTATGCTTACAAAAAGTACATAGTTAAGCCCCGTAAAGTCTGTAGCCAGTTGATTTATCCGGGACGTCTAATCTCTTTGCTGCGACTTCCCCATCTTTATGGGAAAATCTGCCACTATTTTTATACAGCAGTGGCCCCCACTAATCCCCATCCGATAATGTCCTAAAGCAAACGTCCATATATCAAGTTTTGGCTTGAAAATTAACTTTTTTATATTTGCTCTTTACAGTCTCATATAAAACAGGCTTTTATCTACATGCCATGGTAGATAACAGTTCCTCTCAACTGCAGGATATAAGTTGTCTTTCAGTTGCTGTTCTTCAAAACAACTTATCTTCTTCGAGTTGGATGAGTTTTTAGGACGAGTTGTCCTTAAGGTGGGCTGTCCTTCTTGTGTGACATGGTCATGGTTACCTTTAGATTGGTCTCCCCCTGCCAGCATTTGCTGCAAAGTTGGTGAGACTTTCTAATTTCTAGAGTAAGTCCTTGATGTGCCTGTGAAGTGAATGCGTGCCTCAATTACCACTAAGTGGATTCCTTTCTGCGAACTTTCTGTAAAGTTGGATTAACGTGCGCTGGAATTCCCAGTCAACTCTGGTCCAATTAAGCATCTCAAGTGAACCTGAATGGGAAGAGTCGCTAAAGAAATTTTAGAATGAAAGAATGGGAGAATGAAATTGGGACGACCTTCTAACTGTAGTTGGGAGAACTTCACGCAGCACACTTGGGAGATGCATCAGAATCTGCTAGCGCTGGCATTCGGCAAACATTCCTACCAGGTAAATACCAAGAATCGGGAACTTGGGGAGGACTAAGAGATGCAGGAGAGAGGCTGAAATAGAGAGAGTCCGCTATTTATCTTGAAAGCTAGTCAAAATCTGGACCGATAGCGTGGCAAAAACTCGGAGTTTTCCGGGTGGCTCCGGCGCACGAAAGCATCCGCAAAGTTACGCTGCGCTAATGCCCGCATTCTGGTGGAGACCAAGAGAGGAAAATACAGTTTATTGCCATCCGCTAGCAGAGCTCACCTCACGGAAAAAATAGCCCGCTAGAGGGGCATAGCTCACGGTGAGGTGAGCTCTGCTAGCGGGGAATAGCTCATGGCGGGTGAGTAATGGGCAGTGGGGGAAGGGTGTGGGCTGGCTGCTGGTTGGCTGGTCAGAACAGACAATTATCCAGCGCTTTCCATGGCATTTCCTTATCAACCAGTCGAGTGGCGCGAATTCAACTTAACTCAGAATGCTTAATTTAAAAGGAATTTAATCGTAAAATTGTTACTATAAATAATACAGACTAAAGAAGAAATTATCAAATTAAACTACCCAGGTTGGTTTTAAAATCATAGCAGAAGCCGCGTGCTTTTGCATTAAGCCATGAGGCGGGTCACATTTAATCTATATACGCTAATTACGAATATGGATAGGGATAGAGTAGGGCACAGATCAATTCTGGTAGTCTGAAATTACTTTTTTGGTTGGGAATAAATTGTTTGTCAAATATGACCACACTTGTGACCCAGGTGCCACAGGCCATTTCGTTTAATTCGCATATGATCGAATTGCTGGGCTGAAAATTCACATATTTTGTCAGCAGCGAATCCTAGAAGAGTATACATTAAAGAATTTGAGAGAAGATAGTCTAGAATGTCTAATGGCAGGCATAAACCTCAATTCTCTGAGCCAGAAGCCCAATTTTCATTGATTTTATAAGAAAGTAACAGTTTTCGGACCGCATTTGCAAATATAAAATGAGTACTACCATAGTAGACCTTGATCGGGGCAGAGAGAGACAGAAACCGATTCCGAGGGACTTCTCAGATTCTGTAGCTGTAGTAATAGTAAAGTGCCACCTCAGCATTTTTAGCTTAATCACCCTAAGGCATAAAAAGAATAATAAAAAAGAAGAAGGACAACTTGGACCAAAGTAATTAATTGATTCAATTTCTAAAAATACATTTACTGCATTTCGCAGCCAATTTTAGGGCTGGGCCCACACCCCAAAGCACTGCTTAAAAATTATTCCCTATTTGTCATCATATTACGGTAGTGCTAGTCTCAGTCTGCTCACGAATTGGTTATTGGCTATGCGTGCGTGCATTTTACATTGAAAAAAATATTAGTCGACAAATCAAATAAATTGCTGACTCCGGGGCAAGAAATACTATTCTTTTATGTAAATATATTATATTAAAATATTAATTAGTTTAACAGAAACCAAAAAAGCAGAAAAAAACATTTTATTTGCAAATATACAAAACAAGTTGTCTTTAACTTTGTTTTTCTGTAAAAGCGTAAAAATAAGTCAGCACTTAGTAATTTTTTACTTTCATTGTATACCATCGCAAGACACAACTAAAATTGATAAAAAAATACTATGCTATTTTGCTTGCAATCAAATTTAATGATTATGTCCTTTTTTAATCTAGTTACGTTGCGTTCCAAACACAACTGTTACAAAATAGTGCAGCCGCAATTTAGAAGTATTGAAAATAACCTTTATATAAAAGAAATTTGTGCTAAATTAATTATATAAATAATAACTTACACTTGACATGGTAAATATTATTAATTATATATTTGTTTCTATACACTACATGTTTTGTTTTACTTTGACAAAATTGTGTAAATTTAAAAAGCGCTCTACAAATTTTTCTTTTCTTCTCTAAACTATATAATCCTCTTTACCTTTTTTAGCTCAGCTAATATAAATTTTGCTCGATCGGAAAGTGTATTTTATTTCCTATCTAGCTAATCAGATCAATTCTTTATTTTTAGCATTCTCATATAATCTTTTTCCAAGGTAATTTTACAATTTTCGAAAAACAAGTTATCATTCGTAACTTTTATCATAACTTAGCCTTTCATTGCTAAATTTGTAGTATTTAGCACGATTTTTGCACTACTCAAGTCGTTATTTAAGTTTAGATTTCAGGTTAATTTTTTATCCAACGTTAACTGCATCTAAAAGGTAAGGCAAAAAGAATTCTGATAGCCATATTATTGAAATATTTCTATAGCGATCCAACTGAAACAAATGGTGTAGCTATTGATAGCTAAATATGATATTGATAAAATATTTCAGGACTATAAATCAGGTCTAAATAGTTTATTACATATGACATTTAATTTTATACATATACTTGGAACTTTTTAATTGCCTTAGCAAATAGCAATCTTTAGGATGTTCTAGCTAGTTAGGTAGCTATTATAAAATTAGAATATAAATTCTAGATCCCTGATTTACAGCTAACTGTGATCATATGTCTTAGGGATTAGAAACTTTTTTCCAGCTCCATTTATGCTTTAAGTATAAAATAATTGCATGCTGAACTAGCCAATAGCAACTGTTAAGGCATTTCTGCAAATATTATATTTACAAGGTACTACTAAAGCACAAATAAGGAATACAAAGTAAACCAAAAATGCCTAACCTGCTGCAACAATGGCAAATTAAGCCTACTTTTTTTTCCTTCTGCATTGCTTGTATTTTATTCCCATATATTATATAGGATCTTTTATGTATTATTTAATTTATGACCACAAGATTATTCTTAGGACTTATATTGACTTGATAAAGAAAACAAACAAGTATAAAGTTATAAATTGAATCTAAAATGTATGGCTTGCAATTGCATACATTTACTAAGTATATAATTTCTTATATGAGACCAAACAAGGAGTCAAAATTCTTCTTTGTTTTGAAGATTCACTTTAATAAAGTTGCATCTTGCCCTGTAATAGCAGAAGCCAACATTACAAAATTGCTGGCACAGCTCAGTTTTTTATAATGGATGCCATTCCATGCGCAAATGCAGGTCCTCCAGGCTATACACAGTTTATTTTTATACTTTAAAATAGAATTATTAGAATATTGGTTAGAATTTTTTAATTAAATAGAATATTGGATATTTATCAAATATATTTATCCACATATATTTATCTAATATATATTAGTAAGAACAGTCAAATTTCAATGAATGAAGTTGGGGTTAAAGTTGAAAATTTAACAAGGGGCATTGAGACTATTCTCTATTTTTTTCAGTTGCAGCAAAGAATACTTTTAAAAAAGTCTATCAAGATTTTTAATGTACCTCTAAACTTTTAATAGCAGAGGATTTAACAGGCTCATCGCAAGAATCTGCATTCTGCACCTCATCTATTTGATCAGAAATACACTGACTGTCAGCATTCACTTTCTCATTAGCTACTTCTATTACAATTGTGTCAATTTCATTGTCAGCCAAATCGCTTTGAACTTTAGGCTCTGCTGGGACAGGGTCATTATTGTCATTATTATCAACATTAGTGTGCTCATTATTCTTATTAGTGCTAGTAATCTCCAAGACATCCTACAATACAGAAAGCAAATATTTTTAGGGAATTTTATTGATAAAAGATTCAAGATATTAGGACAAAATTTTGCTCAAAACATACCATTGCAATTTTCTCTTTTTTCAACTTCAGATATTTCTGGAATATAAATATTTTGAGTTATTTTAAAGTCAATTAAAATTTAATTTTTTGTAAAATAACAATAAACAAAAAGATACTGATTGTTTTAAAAAAATTACACTACTAAGTAGTATGCAAAGGGCAATAATTAGGTTTTAAAGGTGATTTTTGAATGCCTTCTAGGAATTGGAACTGATTCTTGATGGGAATTTTAAAGCAAATTCTAAATGAGAATTTGAGCTTACTTTTAATATACCTGTATTTAAAGTTACTCTTTTAGTTTAGGAGTCTGAATACTTCACAGTAAAGAAAAAATTAATCACAAAGCCAAGGGTGGCTTAAACAATATTATGTTTACAAAAAATGTAAGTTGTTTATTCAAAGAGAAAATGAATAATAATGCCAATTTGTCTAGTTAAAGTTTTATAAGTTTGTGGGTGGCAGCACTGATTTATAATCTTTTAATAGGGTTTTATTGATAGGTTTATCTATCTTAGTAACTTTAATAATACAAGGAGCAGTTATTATAAGAAAATAATTATATCAAATCATTATGATATAAAGTATTAAAAAATGTATTTTTTAATTCATTATTTAAAAAGGCATAATTTTGTATTGCAGACTAGGCTGTATAAAATAAAATCATCATTCTGCCTGTGCCCACTTTGACCTTAAAAACATTTTATGTACCAATTGTTTCACTTTGAAAATTAAAAATATCACATGCAATATCAGTTATTACATTACATTATAATAAATGCCATAAATGGCATTTAATTGACCCAGGATATTTTAAAACTAGAAACAATAAATTAGAAAATTTGTTGCTTTGAGCCAGATTTGGCATATATGTACTTTCCTATATCAAATTAGTTTTTATTGGATATTCTGCCTATTAAAGTGATAAAAGCCATATGTAATAGGATAGCAGGATATCCATCTATCCCTGTAACAATCCTTTCCAAGAATCTTAGACAAATTGCTAAGCTTTAGGCCTACCATTTGGATATTTTGTATGGGGTATTTTATAGTAAATAAATCGCATTATCAATTTATCAATTTACAAGATACTAGCTATAGTCTACACAAATACTATTAAGGGGCTATGGACACACTTGCAATTGCAAGTTCCAGCTAATGCATTATACAAGTGATATACTATTTGAAGCTCTTAAGTGAATTCCTATGGCAATTTTATGGCAATTCCTATTGGCCATATTGTCTCTTGGATTTAGTAATAATATTCATGAGCCCAGAAGATACAGATTTCAATAAATAGAACATGAAAAACAATAGGCCCTCCTTGCTTGTTTGGCTAAGTGACAGTTTTATATAAAATACATTATCCTCGCCAAATTTTTAGATTATGTCGCGACGCAGAACTAAAATAATTGAGGATAAATTCGAAGCCTTACTGTATACTGGTAGGCGTGGGCGTCCAAGAAAATTAACAACTGTGAGCAGCCATAAACGAACTGCTGCTGCTGCTGCTGCTGCATTTAAGCAATGGCGATTAAACCGACATGCTCCAAATCCTTCGGAAAATGATGGCTCTCATGATTTTCCAAGTGCTTCTGATGCGCCAGTCGAGGAGACAGACGCCGAGTGGGAAGATTATGATGCCTTTTCTGACTTACATGGAAGTGCATATGAAAAGCACTTTATTCTGAGTTTCTGTGTTAAATGCCGCAAAGAAGAAGGTATATTTCGCTGTGTTAACTGCCAGCTAGATTTTTGTTCCACTTGTAAAGTTGCAACGCATGGTGACTTTGCCCCACACAAGTTTTTAATGTGGAATATGGAAACGCAAATGTTTGAAGAGTCCCTGTTAACAACTTCAACTATCAAAATATTTTGCTGCGCATTTTGTGAGGAAGACGGATCTAGCAACGCGTCTGACGTTAAACTGAAAGACTTACATGGAACCGTACAGGCAGTGATTTATACCTGTGATTCGTGCAACAAGATCGATGCGCTACTCTCTAAAGGCTACTTTCCTTGTTCTGAAGACGTTGGATGTTCCAAGTTCATTTCTTTCAGTTTATTAACATCCTTGGACAGTTTAACCATGAATGGTCAACTTCCGCCCCACAGAGCCGTCAATGCTCTGCTATCCGGTCCTACTGTTGGCCAGGCAAAATTTAAAAAAAAATATGTCAATAGTATGTACCAGCTTCTGATCAAAAAGTGCATCCTTTTACGATTTCGTCAACTGCAAAATAGCAAGGCTAAGTGGCCGACGGAATGTCTTTCCTGTCCTGTTCAAGGAACTCGCAAAACAGTCGTATGTGCTGATGCGTTATTCGGATGGCAACGGTTTTCATCTATGGGTACTAAGCTAGCTCCAACACCAAAGGATCGTTGCCTTCCTACTCCTTTGGTTCATGTTGATGTTAATGCTGACGTATCAAGGAATCCAGCCGAAGAAAGAAATTGCCCTTCCTGGAGAGCTGGAACCGTTGAACCCGCATCGCGAGGCTCTGGTAGACACGACGTCTACGGCTTCTTTGGCCTATTTTGTCGTCACAATCGTCTTCTAAATGGTTGCAACATTACAACCACTGGAGAAAGATTCTGTTATCTAGAGCAGTGCCTTGAGCATTACTTCCGTAATGCAGCAATTTCAAAAGAGTTTCTTCTCATCTATGACGTTGGTAAGTTGCTGCTTGTATTTCTGTGCTTTTATTTGAGACGTTCAAAAGGAAGTCATTATAAGCCGTTAAAACCTCCCATATACCTTTACTCTCACTTGTTTCTCTATCAATCTACTTTTTGAGTCATTATTTCCAATTATAAGGTTTTTCTAAAGTTAAAAGTATACAGACACTCAAAATGGTTTGCTCGTCAACATTCTAGGATGCCGTGTTTTGGCACGTGTACAATCTGCAATTTCGAAGTCAGGCGCGGACATTCAATGCTTCTCCTGCGCTGTTAACGCTTTTCACGCTCTCGGTCATCAACCAAACTGTCAAAACAAGTTTTCTATTCGCGTCACTCAAGGCGCAGGCCTCTGTGACGGGGAAAACACGGAGAGAGCTTGGGCAGAGTTGAGACCATTTGGAAAGTTTCTAAAGTACATGCGAACGGATCGTCGAAGCACGTGTATGTCGCAAATTCTGTACCACTACAATGCACATCAACTAATACGTGCACCAAGTTGGTTTAAGCAGCGCGGCAAGCTTCTATTGACGACATTGAAGAAAATAACGTCCGAAATGAAGGAGCTCCTAGAAGACGCAAAAAGTCTGCAGGAAGCTGGAGTGTTAGATGTGTCCTTGACATTCTCGGAAGAGCAAATTTTAGCACTTGGTTCTCAATGGTATCAGGACTCCCTTGCAGCAACAGTAGCACACTCCGAAGAGGATATTTTAACTGATCTTCGCTCGTTGGCAGTGCACAGACAGCACTGGTTGCGTGAATCGGGTCGTAATATGGGCCAAGGTCATGTCCGAAGCTGCGTGCGTCGGATTCAAAGTTTAACTACAGAAATGCAACGACAATTTAACAGACTGCCAGTAGAAGGTCGAGGAACTATCAATGACTATAGAAATCCCAACAGCGTCAAGTACGAGATTCTCTCCGGAACCGATCCTTCTATACGTTTCCGTCGTAGAGCTGTGGATTTGAGCCATAAGTACAAGCGATTCAACGAAGAATTAGAAATTATTTCTGAGGAATGGTACGACTTTATTGCCAGACTTAACTCTGTGTGTGAAAACTTAGCTGGTAAACCAGGCCTTTCTGCCCAATTTCTCAAACTATTTCGCGAAATATTACTAGAAGTGGTCGAGCTTGATGTACCAGCTTCTGTTCAATCCATTATCAGTAGCATCAACAATCCAGACCAGCTGAGCCAGTCCAATCTGAATGCTAACGACTCTGACGTTGAATCAGTTTCGTCGTCTTCCAGCAGTGAAGCTGAAGACGAAAATTAGTGTTGAATGGCGTCAACTAGCCATTTTATGCATCATTCAGACGTGATACTGCTCTGGTCTTATCTTTTAGAATCGCAACTATTCACTGCTGATGCACCTTGCAACAAATTTATCTTCCCTTGAAACGTTGCTGTGCAATTCTTAATCTCCTTGTAGCCAACACAGGTAAAACAGACACCTGCACTTGAGAAGGCTACATCTCAAAAAGTGCTGTGAAATCCCTCTTGAGCCAAGCTCAGTTCTTTTAACCACGCCTTGGACGGTCTCAAGCCCTGTTTGCGAAAGTGGGAGAGAAAGAACTGAGCTTTTTCATCAAATTTCAATATTTAGTTCTATTTAGCAGAAGCCTGTAGAAATAAGCTTTTGTAGCAAATAAAATTTGTAGCCAAGCCATACATATATACGACGGGTGTCCAAAATGTAGTGGGAATTTTCAATGCAGTTCATAAACGGATTCAGACTCATTAAATTCGTAAACGTTTGATAAAAGTGGCTTTATGTATGTCTATAATACTATTTACTTTCATATACTTTCATGAGTAAATATGAAACAAAATTACAACTTTTATATGCACTTTCTGGCGAATGGTTAGTCCACTTAATTAATATGTGAAAGAAGCAATTATTACTTATCATATACATTTTAATGCCCTTTTCAATTTTCAGCTTTGTTTGGTGATTTACTACAATCAATTAATCATTAAGAACAAGATCTGCTTTGCGATGCAATACAATTACAACTGCCCTTTGTGCCCTCCTAATTCGGCTCGCTATAGTGGACGTGCTTTTAGACTCGTTTCACATCTGACAAGTCTTCATCGCGTCGAAGAAGAAAAAGCCAATAGTGTCGTACAATTTCTGCGCTGGTCAAAAAAAAGGGATACTAAGCTATGTGCGCTGTGCGACCAATTTGCTACCAACATTCGTGCGCACTACTTAACGTTTCACGCAGTTGACTACAAGCAAATGAATGCCTCGCTCACTGGTCAGCCGTCTATTCGACTTGCAAGAAAGCGAGCCGTTCGACGCCTAGGAGAGCTCTACTGGTGGTTCATGTCCGACCAGCCGTTGCCTGCTTACCCTGTCCGTGGCTATGATGACGAAGGCGAATCATTCGCTGCAGAACGGTACGTATAAGCTTCGAAGACTGGTGTTTGGAATTAATTCTGTCTATTTCTACGATTCGTATTTGAGTGACGTATTCTTTAACAAACCATTTTCTTGCAGGGTACAAGAATCACTGGCTGGTAGAAATTCCTGTCTCCAGGTCTGTTCCAAGGCAAAAAAGTTTCAGGACGTAAAGCTTTTGGTTCAGTCAGCTGGTGAAAAAGGCTACGGAGTGTACGCAGGTGAATGTATAAAGGCTAAATCTTTTGTATGTTTTTACGGTGGCACAGTGTTGTCTCGTAAAGAAGGAGTCGCTAGAGAGAGAAGGCGTGAATGTGAAGGCGAATCTCCAGCGTACGCATTTTTCTTTTTTTATGGGTCAAAAGCATTGTGCGAGGATGCCACTTTGACCTTTTCTGTTGGACGTTACATTAATCATAGCAAGACGCACCCCAACTTGATTCCTAAAATTATTGCTCCTTGCAAAGAAGTTGGACGCCATACTGCTAGGATTGGATTCTTTGCAATTTCAGACATTGCTGAGACGACCGAACTCCTCTTTGATTATGGAGAGCGACAAGCTGAATGCTTAGCTAAATTCCCATGGCTACAGTCGTAGATTTATTTATTCGCGGTATTTCGGTACGAATCTTATGACTTTATACTGGGATAAAATTCTCATCTCTAACTTGCAGTGCCTCGTGGCATGAACTTCACTGCTGATGCACCTTGCAACGAACTTTTCTTCCCTTGAAACGTTGCTGTGCAATTCTTAATCTCCTTGTAGCCAGCACAGGTAACACAGACACCTGCACTTGAGAAGGCTACATCTCAAAAAGTGCTGTGCCAGCCAGCAACTCCATTGCAGCCAAGCTCAGTTCTTTTAACCACGCCTTGGACGGTCTCAAGCCCTGTTTGTGAAAGTGGGAGAGAAAGAACTGAGCTTCTTTAATGTTTTAAATCATTGCTTTTATTATAATTTTATCATGCCACTCATTGGCTCCTCTAATTAGTAGCAGAAAATATGCACCATGATTTTTATAAGCCTTGCCATAATTTATACGCTGATTTCGTCTACTTAATATGCTCACCGTACTCTGTTTGCTTCCGTAAGAAATGTTAAAAACGTTGACCTTGTCCAATTGATGCATAGCTTTGGGATTTTGTTGCGTGACTTGATATTTTTTTCATACTTTTTGAAAAGGAAAATTCTAGGCACAGCTAGGTTTTGCTCAATAGTTTTAGAAACTCTTACATCCCAAAGAACTGGCTTCTTCCTCTATCTCACTTTCTCTACCTCTTGTCTTGATTCGTTCTCCTATATCCCATTATATTTATTTATCCTATTTTACTGTTTTACTGTAAATCTTCTCAAAATGCTTTTTGCATCACTAAATGGATTAATACAATAAGCAAGAACCAATTTCTTCCGGTCCCCTTTATCTTCCTTACCGTCTATTCTACTATCTCTAGGTCTGTCTTCATTGTCTCTTCCCTGTCCTGGTACTTTCTCCATCCCTATTTTTAATGTCACACTTTTTCCCTGTCTTCCCGTTTCTATACTTTACAATGTTGTAAGCTTTTCCTCTTCCTTAATAAGCACATTTAAGTAATTTCTTACTTTCAAGTAGACGTATATTATGTGTTTGACATGTCAATTTGTCCACAATTTCAGCTTCTCGGTTTAACGAACTAGTTTCACTGAATTAAATAAGCATGCCAAATAAACACGCGCGAGTCCAGTGTCTCGTCTGCTCTTGGTCTGGTCGATCCGACAAATTGTGGAGCCACTGTCAAAAGAAGCACCCTCTTGTTTCTGAAGAACGTGTAAAAGCTATGATTGAGTATTCGAAGGCTACATCTAAATCAAAGGACGCCTGTCTCTGTCTCGTGTGTGGCATCCTTATTTCTAATCCATGGCATCACTATGTGACGCAACATCCTAAGGAATACCATTTGAAGCGTAGGTCCTTGTCTGGACGCGTTGCTATCAGGCAAATGCGTGATCGAGCTTCCCAAATGTTAACTAGACTCTACGAATTGGCTACTGTCGATCAAATGCCTCCTCTGGTGCGTCTTCCACACACAGTTGTCGTCGACGAACTGAATCAACTTCATGATATGTATAACAACAACGAGCCGGCGCCCATGACAAAACTACCTTGCTCACCATACTGTCTATCACACAGCTGTGACTGCGGGGCTCCTAAAGCATCAGAGTTTTGTCCCCGAGATAGCAGGCCAGTTAAACCTAATAATGGTTGTCATGCTGTCAAAGCGACGGTTCCAGCAAAAATTGGTCGCCATCCCATCCCTGTCGTTTTTCCACAAAAGGTACCACTACGTATTTCACATAAATTGATTATTCGTAGACAAAATCCGCGCAAGTTTGCGACGTCTACTGAGTTTGATCCTACTTTACCTTCATCATCTCCAAATAAACTTCTTTAAGTTACCCTACCTCATGGCTTGTTGAATTGACTATTATTCATTCATCCAGCGTATAGAAGTCGCTACTAAGCACCTTGCAACAAACTTTTCTTCCCTTGAAACGTTGCTGTGCAATTCTTAATCTCCTTGTAGCCAGCACAGGTAACACAGACACCTGCACTTGAGAAGGCTACATCTCAAAAAGTGCTGTGCCAGCCAGCAACTCCATTGCAGCCAAGCTCAGTTCTTTTAACCACGCCTTGGACGGTCTCAAGCCCTGTTTGCGAAAGTGGGAGAGAAAGAACTGAGCTTCTTTAATGTTTTTAAGCCAGGATTTCGCATACGTTTACTTACGCAGGTTTGGTCTATCTAAAACCCTACTCTACTCTGTCTACTACTCACCCTACTCGTGTTGCTTTTGTAAAAAATGTTAATAAACCTTGACCCTGCCGATTGGAATTATTGCCTAGCTAAGCATAATTTTATTACGTGACTTGAAAGTTTTTCATACCATTTCGATACGAATCGTAAGACAATTTGTTGCCACACGCAGGTTTTTTCTTAATACTTTTATAAACTCTTAAATCCTAAAGAACTGCTTTCTTCCTCTATCTCACTTTCTCTACCCATCCCGTTCTCCCATAACCGTATTATTTCTTTCTCTTCTATCTCACTCTTCTCCGCATCGCCCTCTCTCGTAACTGTCTATTTGTCCCGTGTCTCTGTATGTGTCCTTAGTATTATTGCACCATAAAACTGAATCGTCCGCTCTCTTCGTCCAGTATCTCCGATTATATTCTATTGCCCCCTTCTATATTCCATCATATGCATATCTCTTTTCGTTTCCCTCCCCCAAACTTTCTTCCCTATTGTAGCCACATCAACCTATTTCCTTTTTTCCTTCCATTACTTAACAAGCAAGTTAGGGTTCGTTGTTTTAAACCATCAGCTATAGCAATTTCACGCATACTTTCAGCAGCGGTGAAAACTTGAATTTGTTGACAAGTCGTTGCCATGACGTTGCCCAGCCGAGTACCATGGGATCCAGAGGAAGACCGTTAGCCGTCGAATTTGCTTAAAGACATTTGATTGATTACACTACGTTTTTTGTACCTTTTGCGTCACTGTGTCATATTCAGTATAATTTTTTCTTGTGCTGGTCTGTATGTAAAATCTTCCTGGCGTGATCAAATATCAAAAGTGTAAATTTCGATCTGAACTTTGGGATTTATGAATATTGCTGTGCTTCTTAAATCTTCCTGGCGTGCTCTAACTATAATATGGCATACTGTTAAAGAAGCTCGGACCGTACATGTATCTAGCTATCCTTCTAATAAACTTTATTTAAAACATCCTATGGCTTTACACTCTTAAGACGACATGTTTCTTAACTTAATTACGTAAAATAAACTTACTACTGTATTCAGTTGACTACTTTAGAATATGCATCCGCTTCTGGCTTTCCGTTTTATTTCCTGCCTAACTGTCCCACAAGCTTCGTGAGTGCTTTTAATTTTAAGCCGAATGCCTATATTTTTGTTCTTATCTTTCGACAAAATTTCTTTGTAGTATTATCCAATTCTGTTTCGAAAGTAAACGTACTTTTCTGCGTCATCAAAGTTATGTGTCAATAAATAAAATATTGCATAAATAACGATTCTTCTGGGTTTCAAGTAAACCTACCCAGCTACCCTAACCGGTTCGAATCCGATATTTATTTTTAGTTAGTCCTTTCTGACAACTTTCTGCTTTCTTCTTGAACCAACATACTGAAGCAGGTGAACCACACACGTGAATGTGCTTATTGCAATGCACGTAGCTGCGTATCTAAAAGTAAAAGTACACACACGAAAAAAATTAGGGGAATCTAACCTGCATGCATTCAGGCTGGGACTGGGGTGCGTCTGCACTCCAACTCAATTCCGCCGGTTTACGTCTAGTTCGGGCAGAGTGTGAGTCAGTCAGACAGTCCAGTAAGACGTGGGTTACAAACTGGCTATATAGCCAGCCCTTTCTTATGGGGTTATATTAGCCAGGTTTATGATGTTGTTTATATAGGATATAAATGGCAGACCAAATGCTTACCTAGCTACCTAGCCTGCTCCAGCTGCTTCGTTCCCTCTGCAAGCCGCTCAAACATGCTGCGAAGTACATGTACGCAGTCTTGATTTCGTTTATACCATAATATTTCGTGTCTACAACGTCATATACAGATTCAATAGATGAACGAAACTCACGTCCAACGATTCATTTAGCAGGGTAAGTCTCGTTAAACCTTTATCTAAGTTAGGTAAATTACAGATTGTACAAACTAGGCCAACCAAATCATACTATTCCATTATTTACCCGAAGTAGATGCGAGCACTTAATCCCAGTTTGTCTTTCTAGATCCGCTTAATTATATAACAACTGGCTTAAAAGACGTGTGTCAGGGTTGGGGGTCTTGCAGCATTCGAACCTGGCAGGGATATCCTACATGTATACATGAATCATGGAAATTTTACATCGGGTAGGTGGCATAATATAGTCTATTCGTCTCAGTCATGATCCCATTCAATCATTTACAGCTGATAATGCATGCCTTGTAGAAAAACTCCTGACGACTAGAGAGCAAGTAGTAGAATGCGGATTTGCTATAAATTTTGCCTATAGCGATAAAGCTTCAATTGTTATGAATCCCCTGGGGGCACCCATTATATGAAACTTATATGAAATCAGGCCGGCTTTATTTAATAGCATGGCAGATGGCACAGCTAAAAAACTCTGCGCGGCCAATTACAAACCTTCTAGGCTTTCGGACATGACAGTTCTTACCGAGTAGCACGCGTTCTGCCTGCTCCAGGCAGATTAGTTGCATGCAGATTGTCAAGCACATGTGACAGAATGATTTGTTAGTCAAGACTCATAAAGACTACATCAGCTAATTCCAGTTTGTCTTTCTAGATCCGCTTAATTATATAACAACTGGCTTAAAAGACGTGTGTCAGTGTTGGGGGTCTTGCAGCATTCGAACCTGGCAGGGATATCCTACATGTATATATGAATCATGGAAATTTCACATCGGGTAAATGGCATAATATCGTCTATTCGTCACAGTCATGATCCCATTCAATCATTTACAGCTGATAATGCATGCCTTGTAGAAAAACTCCTGACGACTAGAGAGCAAGTAGTAGAATGCGGATTTGCTATAAATTTTGCCTATAGCGATAAAGCTTCAATTGTTATGAATCCCCTGGGGGCACCCATTATATGAAACTTATATGAAATCAGGCCGGCTTTATTTAATAGCATGGCACAGCTAAAAAACTCTGCGCGGCCAATTACAAACCTTCTAGGCTTTCGGACATGACAGTTCTTACCGAGTAGCACGCGTACTGCCTGCTCCAGGCAGATTAGTTGCATGCAGATTGTCAAGCACATGTGACAGAATGATTTGTTAGTCAAGACTCATAAAGACTACATCAGCTAATTCCAGTTTGTCTTTCTAGATCCGCTTTATTATATAACAACTGGCTTAAAAGACGTGTGTCAGTGTTGGGGGTCTTGCAGCATTCGAACCTGGCAGGGATATCCTACATGTATATATGAATCATGGAAATTTTACATCGGGTAAATGGCATAATATCGTCTATTCGTCACAGTCATGATCCCATTCAATCATTTACAGCTGATAATGCATGCCTTGTAGAAAAACTCCTGACGACTAGAGAGCAAGTAGTAGAATGCGGATTTGCTATAAATTTTGCCTATAGCGATAAAGCTTCAATTGTTATGAATCCCCTGGGGGCACCCATTATATGAAACTTATATGAAATCAGGCCGGCTTTATTTAATAGCATGGCACAGCTAAAAAACTCTGCGCGGCCAATTACAAACCTTCTAGGCTTTCGGACATGACAGTTCTTACCGAGTAGCACGCGTACTGCCTGCTCCAGGCAGATTAGTTGCATGCAGATTGTCAAGCACATGTGACAGAATGATTTGTTAGTCAAGACTCATAAAGACTACATCAGCTAATTCCAGTTTGTCTTTCTAGATCCGCTTTATTATATAACAACTGGCTTAAAAGACGTGTGTCAGTGTTGGGGGTCTTGCAGCATTCGAACCTGGCAGGGATATCCTACATGTATATATGAATCATGGAAATTTTACATCGGGTAAATGGCATAATATCGTCTATTCGTCACAGTCATGATCCCATTCAATCATTTACAGCTGATAATGCATGCCTTGTAGAAAAACTCCTGACGACTAGAGAGCAAGTAGTAGAATGCGGATTTGCTATAAATTTTGCCTATAGCGATAAAGCTTCAATTGTTATGAATCCCCTGGGGGCACCCATTATATGAAACTTATATGAAATCAGGCCGGCTTTATTTAATAGCATGGCACAGCTAAAAAACTCTGCGCGGCCAATTACAAACCTTCTAGGCTTTCGGACATGACAGTTCTTACCGAGTAGCACGCGTACTGCCTGCTCCAGGCAGATTAGTTGCATGCAGATTGTCAAGCACATGTGACAGAATGATTTGTTAGTCAAGACTCATAAAGACTACATCAGCTAATTCCAGTTTGTCTTTCTAGATCCGCTTAATTATATAACAACTGGCTTAAAAGACGTGTGTCAGTGTTGGGGGTCTTGCAGCATTCGAACCTGGCAGGGATATCCTACATGTATATATGAATCATGGAAATTTTACATCGGGTAAATGGCATAATATCGTCTATTCGTCACAGTCATGATCCCATTCAATCATTTACAGCTGATAATGCATGCCTTGTAGAAAAACTCCTGACGACTAGAGAGCAAGTAGTAGAATGCGGATTTGCTATAAATTTTGCCTATAGCGATAAAGCTTCAATTGTTATGAATCCCCTGGGGGCACCCATTATATGAAACTTATATGAAATCAGGCCGGCTTTATTTAATAGCATGGCACAGCTAAAAAACTCTGCGCGGCCAATTACAAACCTTCTAGGCTTTCGGACATGACAGTTCTTACCGAGTAGCACGCGTTACTGCCTGCTCCAGGCAGATTAGTTGCATGCAGATTGTCAAGCACATGTGACAGAATGATTTGTTAGTCAAGACTCATAAAGACTACATCAGCTAATTCCAGTTTGTCTTTCTAGATCCGCTTAATTATATAACAACTGGCTTAAAAGACGTGTGTCAGTGTTGGGGGTCTTGCAGCATTCGAACCTGGCAGGGATATCCTACATGTATATATGAATCATGGAAATTTTACATCGGGTAAATGGCATAATATCGTCTATTCGTCACAGTCATGATCCCATTCAATCATTTACAGCTGATAATGCATGCCTTGTAGAAAAACTCCTGACGACTAGAGAGCAAGTAGTAGAATGCGGATTTGCTATAAATTTTGCCTATAGCGATAAAGCTTCAATTGTTATGAATCCCCTGGGGGCACCCATTATATGAAACTTATATGAAATCAGGCCGGCTTTATTTAATAGCATGGCACAGCTAAAAAACTCTGCGCGGCCAATTACAAACCTTCTAGGCTTTCGGACATGACAGTTCTTACCGAGTAGCACGCGTACTGCCTGCTCCAGGCAGATTAGTTGCATGCAGATTGTCAAGCACATGTGACAGAATGATTTGTTAGTCAAGACTCATAAAGACTACATCAGCTAATTCCAGTTTGTCTTTCTAGATCCGCTTTATTATATAACAACTGGCTTAAAAGACGTGTGTCAGTGTTGGGGGTCTTGCAGCATTCGAACCTGGCAGGGATATCCTACATGTATATATGAATCATGGAAATTTTACATCGGGTAAATGGCATAATATCGTCTATTCGTCACAGTCATGATCCCATTCAATCATTTACAGCTGATAATGCATGCCTTGTAGAAAAACTCCTGACGACTAGAGAGCAAGTAGTAGAATGCGGATTTGCTATAAATTTTGCCTATAGCGATAAAGCTTCAATTGTTATGAATCCCCTGGGGGCACCCATTATATGAAACTTATATGAAATCAGGCCGGCTTTATTTAATAGCATGGCACAGCTAAAAAACTCTGCGCGGCCAATTACAAACCTTCTAGGCTTTCGGACATGACAGTTCTTACCGAGTAGCACGCGTTCTGCCTGCTCCAGGCAGATTAGTTGCATGCAGATTGTCAAGCACATGTGACAGAATGATTTGTTAGTCAAGACTCATAAAGACTACATCAGCTAATTCCAGTTTGTCTTTCTAGATCCGCTTAATTATATAACAACTGGCTTAAAAGACGTGTGTCAGGGTTGGGGGTCTTGCAGCATTCGAACCTGGCAGGGATATCCTACATGTATATATGAATCATGGAAATTTTACATCGGGTAAATGGCATAATATCGTCTATTCGTCACAGTCATGATCCCATTCAATCATTTACAGCTGATAATGCATGCCTTGTAGAAAAACTCCTGACGACTAGAGAGCAAGTAGTAGAATGCGGATTTGCTATAAATTTTGCCTATAGCGATAAAGCTTCAATTGTTATGAATCCCCTGGGGGCACCCATTATATGAAACTTATATGAAATCAGGCCGGCTTTATTTAATAGCATGGCACAGCTAAAAAACTGAAAATCTTTCTGTCGTGATCTAATATCAAAAGTGTCAATTTTGATCCGAACTTTGGGATTTTAATATATTTCCTCTGCAGGTAAAATCTTTCTGTCGTGATCTAATATCAAAAGTGTCAATTCTGATCCGAACTTTGGGATTTAAATATATTTCCTCTGCACGTAAAATCTTTCTGTCGTGATCTAATATCAAAAGTGTCAATTTTGATCCGAACTTTGGGATTTAAAAATATTTCCTTTGCACGTAAAATCTTTCTGTCGAGAACTAATATCAAAAGTGTCAATTTTGATCCGAACTTTAGGATTTAAAAATATTTACAGAAGAAAACGAAATTCAGTACGAAATTCAGTAATATTTTGATCAAATGCACTACTTGAATTGTCAATTGTCATGTAACATTTGTTTAATAATGTTACAGTAATTTTTTGAAGTTTTTATTATGGTTGCACATTTACAACTTTCGATTATGTATCTGTGAGAAATTTTTTTATGATTGTTCTCATAGCAACATCAACAAACAGTAAAATTCACGTCTGATTAAATTTTGCAGCGTTACACTGGAAATATAAAGAGGATCAGAACCAGTGTTGCCACTATCAATATCAAATAAATAATCGCTGGATGATGGAAAAATTGCAGAATGTTTAAGGACGATTTTGATGGGTATTTAGTGACGATTTTGAGGGGTGTTTAAGGACGATTCTGATGGGTGTTTAATCGCTGGATGATGGAAAAATTGCAGGATGTTTAAGGACGATTTTGAAGGGTGTTTAAGGACGATTCTGATGGGTGTTTTAGGACGATTCTGATGAGTGTTTAAGGACGATTTTGAGGGGTGTTTAAGGACGATTTTGAGGGATGTCTAAGGACGATTCTGATGGGTATTTAAGGACGATTCTGATGGGTATTTAGTGACGATTCTGTTGGGTATTTAAGGACGATTTTGATGGGTATATAAGGACGATTCTGATGGGTATTTAGGGACGATTTAGAGTGATGTAAGGGACGATTTCGAGGGGTGTTTAAGGACGATTTTGAGGGCTATTTGGGGACGATTTTGAGGGGTGTTTAAAAACGATTCTGTTGGGTATTTAAGGACGATTTTGATGGGTATTTAAGAACGATTCTGATGGGTATTTAAGAACGATTCTGATAGGTATTTAAGGACGATTCTGTTGGGTATTTAAGGACGATTTTGATGGGTGTTTAAGGACAATTCTGATGAGTGTTTAAGGACGAATCTAACTAAACTAAAATCGCAGCAGTGGCAACACTGAATTCAGAACCATGAGATTTCTGATTGGGATCAGAATCGTGGAATTACTAAAAGAGGTTTAGAATCGAGGGATTCTGAATGGGGATCACGGATCAGATTTATAATTCATATAATTGCAGACTGGCGGTATCCGGCAGGTCAGGGATCAGCAGGTCGGGCGAGGCGGGGTCAGCGGGCCGCAGCCGACGCTTGGATGGCATCGACAAAGACGACGAAGCGGCGATCGCGCTAGAGCAGTCGGCCACAAGGGAAGCTGAATTGGCCAGTCTACAGATCCTTGATAACAATTGTGCTGAGGTATCAGGACGGATGGGGCCAGCGTTGTCGTGCCAAATCATCAGGAAGGAGTTGACGTTGCCAGTGCGCAGTGCCGGCTTGTACGGATCGGCCATGCACCTCGGCCCGGTGTCGACCTCGTTGCCGCACGCGATGAAAAACACGCTGGCCGTGGTGCCGCTGTTGGGCTTGAAGCCGGTGCAAACGGCAAGGCGGTAGGCGCCTTGAAATTGAATTGGGGCGCAAAGGTAAAATTACGAGCTATTACTTCCCAACCGACAAAAGATAAAAAAATTTCTGACCTCAACAGAATCGGGAAGTAATGCACATGGCATGGCCCTTCAGCTGGAGTCGTCGACTGTGCAGCAGCTCACTTGGACGTTCCAGGCCGTCGCCGTGATAGAGTGCCACTTTGGACGCCCGCTCGTAGCTGATCGTGGCATCGGCCCGCATCAGGACAACATTCGTCGCGTTGACATGCTGCTCGAGCGAGTCTGTTAGCGTCCAGGGTCGGCTTCAGCAAGACGGTCTCAGGCACCAGATACTGGCATTTGAGTTGATCGAGCCGTAACTTTGATTATTCGGCACTTCCATTGACTGGCCGAACTTTGATTTTCATTTTTTATTGTGGGGTCCTTACAGCTGAAAATTTTTGAAAATTTTGATAGCCGCTTAATTTTGTTCTAGCTCATAACAAAAACTTGTGCTTTTAAAATCATGAAGTTTAGTTTTCTAGGTTAGTGCTTTGTGTTGAGGATTGAGTTCAGATTGAGACTGTGTAAAGAAATTAGTTGCAAGTGTGATTTGGCTACCTGGGATTCTGCCAATAGGGAGTGCAGCAGACTTATTTCTTATTGAGTGGATGTTAGCCTCGTCAAAACCCTAAAACTTGGTATCCCTAGCTGCAGTATCTAAAATAAAACAAAAACAAGAGAAGAGTTTCCAAAATCAGCAGCATTATCAGTAGTCCATTTACTTTTCACTTTCACTTTTGGAGTCACAATCACAGCATTATCAGTAGTCCATTTACTTTTCACTTTCACTTTTGGAGTCACAATCACAGCATTATCAGTAGTCCATTTACTTTTCACTTTCACTTTTGGAGTCACAATCACAGCATTATCAGTAGTCCATTTACTTTTCACTTTCACTTTTGGAGTCACAATCACTTTTAAATCACTTTTAAATCACTGCTTCATTTATAGAGGCAGCGCAGGACGCTGCTGCGCAGGGCACGAATGCGCCTGCGCTGCCAGCCTGCCTGCCTCTGCTGCTGCTGTTGTTGCTGCTGCTGCTGTTGTTGTTGCTGCTGCTGCAGCTGCTGCTGCTGCTGTTGTTGTTGCATCTGAAGTTTAAGGCATTGAGGGTGAAATTAATGAAATTTAAGAAAAATATACGCTGTTTAGATGAACATATTAGTTATAAACGAAATTTTATGTAATATTAGGTAAGATATTAATATTAATAATACTATTAGGATTATTCAGACTACGCCAGTGAAAATTTTTTAAGAATTTTTCTTCTTACTTATTTACAGAAGCATTTTGAAGATGCATGTTAAGCATGGCGCCTTCTGAACACTATAAAGTATTTTCGATACACATCGGAAAACCTTTTGCTAAATTTTACTTCCCATTAAAAATTGGAAAAATTCGTTGCGACGAGGTGGTAGAAGCTACCAAAGCTGATAAGGAAGAATACATTCCACAAGTGACTATTTAGTTAATCGGCGTCAGCGACATATCAGCGTCAGGAAGACACAACACCCAACCTAGGTTCCCTAATTTCTATTGGTCCGTTGTGACCGCAACTGAAACAAGGCGAATAAATACATTTCTTTTGTATCCAGGTACCTAAAGGGCAAACCGAAGCCGAACTAGAGCATAGTGATACCACTACAGTAACTTCAAAGCCTGCAGAAACCTAAGAATAGACAGAGGTAACTCATATCAAGAATATCAAGTTGTGATATTAATTTCCTACAGCCCAACTAGCACTAGGGCATCTGCTACATTCGAACTAAATACTGGGGCACCTAGCAGTTAATGGAAGTAATTATACTCCTTGAAGAGAAACTTATCAAATTGTAATAGTAGTCTGATCGTAGTTTTAAAGGTAGACAGACAGATTGATAGATGGATAGATAGATAGATAGACAGATAGATAGATAGATCAATAGACAGACAGATAGATAGATGGATAGATAAATAGATAGATAGATAGATAGATACATGGAAAGATAGACAGATAGATAGATAGATACACAGACAGACGGATAGATCAATAGACAGACAGATAGATAGATGGATAGATAAATAGATAGATAGATACATGGAAAGATAGACAGATAGATAGATAGATACACAGACAGACGGATAGATCAATAGACAGACAGATAGATAGATGGATAGATAAATAGATAGATAGATACATGGATAGATAGACAGATAGATAGATAGATACACAGACAGACGGATAGATCAATAGACAGACAGATAGATAGATGGATAGATAAATAGATAGATAGATACAATGATAGATAGACACATAGATAGATAGATACACAGACAGACGGATAGATCAATAGACAGACATATAGACAGATAGATAGATAGATGAATAGATTAAGTAGATAGACAGACAGATAGATGGATAGATACATAGATACGTAGATAGATGGATAGATCAATAGACAGATAGATAGATAGCATGGGAAACTGAAGAATTTCCTACAGCCAAAAAAGCTAAGCCAGTTAAAAGGATTGAGATTCTAAGATAGCCGGTTCTGTATTCTATAACACGCAGATTGGTAAGCTGCTTTTGCATCAAAAACAATTCAGTTGGCTTAATTTTCTACAGCCCAAAATGTCTCAACCAGTTAAAAAGATTTCGCCACAAATAAAACTTGAAACACAATTTTATAGCAGCTTATGAATCTGCGTGATAGAAATAGTATAGGCACTGACTAAAAGAAATTTTTTGGCCAAAAAAATCTGAAATTTTGATTACTAATCTATACCTAATGATATATATACTGCCATTATATCTAATTGAAAATATTGCAACGTTTTGTAAATAGAATCTTTATATAGCACGAAATTAGCCGATGAAGCTTCGCAAATTTCCTAAACCTAAGAGGATCACTTTACCTGTTACGTTATTCCTACTCGTACAAGACAAGAGCTAAGTTAGCTAACCTCAGAATTAACCAGAGCGGTGGCGCGCGAAACAGTATTTATTGGCTTTAATTCAATTTCAAGGAGGAGTGGTTGGAGGGGTATTCACTAGTTGTGAAACCTAAAGTCATTTTCACCCCTCTGTTTACGCGAAGTCAAATGTTGGGGGATGACTCTGAATGTACATTTGGAGACGAACGGACTTTAATGAATAATCCAATTTACTAAGAAATGAGTCACACAGTAGCCTTTTAAATATTTACTTTAGCTACTAGTTCCTTCATAGCATCATGAACTAACACTCAACGCCTTTTCTATCCCGTGTCAATTATTATTAGCTATTATTAGTAGCAATTATTTAACTGACTATAACTATTGTTAGTAGTTATTAACTGTGCTTTTTGGGCCTTCGTGAGTTATATTTCGATGTGCGGGAACGAAATTTAATTGGGTTTGCTGCAAAAGATGCCAAATTTGTCTTGGATTATTGTGCATCAATTAGTAATATGTAATTAATACTGAAATTGTATTGTACAGCATTTTCGAATCGCCCATAATCAGAAATCAGAATTAGGTGAGAACGAATGAGACTTAATTATACTGGCTTTAATGTCTGCTATTTTGAAGAATCAAGGGGATGGGACATTAGAATCGGCAGTTTTTTATCAATACAAAAAATTCGATTCACCTAGTTTTTTATCTACTCGTCTGCCTATTCTGATTAATATACGTATTACTCTGTCCATCCACTTAAATTAATTATTACATGTTTATAACTGCTCTACGAGGTTGCTTAGCTGCTCTGGAAGATTTCCGTTGGGTAATAAATGATTCGAAGACATAAAATCTGAGCGTCATAGCCTGATCTACCGGTCGTCAGATTTTATTATTTTCATTTACTAAATACAAGTACCTACTAGATCTCGCATGTCTTTTTTTCTTGACCGACCCATCTATCTATCTATCTATCTATCTATGTAGCCATCTACCAATCTATCTTATCTATCTATCTGTCTATCTATCTATCTATCTATCCATACTATCTATCTATCTACCTATCTATCTATCTATCTATGTAGCCATCTACCAATCTATCTATCTATCTATCTATCTATCTAACTATCCATACTATCTATCTATCTATCTATCTATCTATCTATGTATCTTTCTTTCTATCTACCGATAAATTTATCAATCTATCTATCAATCTATCCATCTACCTATCTATCTATCGATCTATGCATTTATCTGTCTATCTTTCTATCTACCTATAAATTTATCAATCAATCTATCTATCTATCTATCTATTTATCTATCTATCTATCTATCTATCTATCTATCCATACTATCTATCTATCTATCTATCTATCTATCTATCTATCTATCTATATATCTTTCTTTCTATCTACCGATAAATTCATCAATCTATCTATCAATCTATCCATCTACCTATCTATCTATCGATCTATGCATTTATCTATCTATCTTTCTATCTACCTATAAATTTATCAATCAATCAATCTATCTATCTATCTATCTATCTATCTATCCATCTATTTTTATTGATCACTCTAATTATCTATCAAGTATATTGATCAGGCTAGAATTGAATTTAGATAGCAAGAATTTCACAACCTAGAAAATGTTGAGACTGTAAATTGCTGAAGCAGTTTTCTAGGTTTTGAACTTTCTTGATAGTGAAATTTCTAGCTAGCGAAAGAGCGTGTGCTAACATTTCCTATGTTTTGAAATGACTAGATTTTGAAGCGACCTGTATTAATTTATCTAGTAGGGAATCTGACTGTTAAAACGGAATCGATCAACTCCATGACATTTTTAATACACACTACGTGATAGATTAAAAAAATGACTTACCACTGTCTACCACCGCCGCTGCTGCCGCCGCTGCTGCTGCCGGCGCCCAGGCCGCCAAGGCGCCCGCCTCCTCCGCCGCGGCCGCCGCGCCCGCCGCCCCGTCCGCGGCCTCCTCCAGGCCAGTGCCGAGGATCGATGTTGCTAAAATTGTTCGAAAAATAATATTTCAGTGTCTTCATTTGTTACATTAAATTGCTGTCTGCAAAAGATAAAACGACAAACTTACCCCCGGCAGTAGGCCTGGAGCTGCAGCAGCAGAATCTTCTGCTGCTGCAGCAGGAAGCCACGGATGGTGTCCCGCTAAAATGAAAAAACTGGAATCAAAGTAACATGTCACACTTATTAAATTTGTTATGTACATAATTAAAAAAACACTTACGTTCCGCTTCCAGGCCCTCCACTTGGCGCCTCCGCGATGCGTGGGGGGGCGCAAGTGGAAGGCCTGAAGAGCGTCGCCGGGATCGGCGGGCTCGGCAGGCGGGCGACGGGGAAGGGGTGGGTCGGGGAGGAGGGCATTAAGACCGGGCCGGGGTGCGGGTGGGTCTGGTCGCGCAGCAGGCTGGGGGGGGAGAGGGGGTGATGGAGGAGGCCGAGGGGCGGGACGGGGTGTGCCTGCGGCGGGTGGAGGCGGTGCGGCGGGTAGCGGGGGCGGGACAGGGGGTGGGGGGTGCGGCCGCTACAACCGCCGCATAAGAGCGGCGAGTTGTAGGGCGGGTAGGAGGGGGCGGCGGTGGAGGCGGGGGCCGGGGCGGCGGGGGTGCCGGAGCAGCAGCGGGCTTCTTGCCCTTTTTGTTTTTCTTAGTCATTGCTGAAATTGTAAAGATTTTGTGTACGTTTACGTTAAAAATAATTGTAAGTAATTTTTACATAAATAAAAATATTGAAGGGCAATTATTATTTTAATTAAAGTCAAAATAGATGCTATTTAAACTGCACATATAGCAAATCACTCTATCATCCTTTTGCAACTCAGTAAACAATCAAGCGTTATGGTTTTGGCAGTTTTTAATTAAAGTATTTTTCCAAGAAAAGATCGCCAAGTTTCTAGGCAAAAAGTGCTTATAAAAGAATTCTACAATTCCTTGAAGCTTTTTCTATAATTATTGAACCATAGTCAGCAGTTAAATACATCATGCATAAATAAATAAACACTTCACGTAAGTTAGTGACCTTTGTGTAATTTGCTGTTGCATAGAAACTATGGGAAAACTTCAAGAACTGTCTGACACTGTCTGAGTCTTCTGATTGTTTTCTATGCAAACAGTCTTACACTCAAGCAACAATCACATTATTTTAACATATTTTTAATGTACATTGACATATTCTTTTGTGATTTTCATCTTAATTTTGTGTAAGAAAGACTTTTGTAAACTTTAACATTAACTACTCTCAATCACTCTATACAGCATGCAGTACAGGAATATATATGTTGTTCACTTAATTACATAGTACTACAATATATAATTTTTAATACTTATACAAACATGTCTATAGTTTTTTAAATGAACAGTTATGTTGTAGAGAATTTTATTGTTATTTAATAAGTTCTTTCTTTGAGTCTGCCTATTTAAATATAAAAATATTGGCCTTCTTATATAATTAAAGTTACTTTTCTTATAGGAAGAATGCTTGTTCTTAATATACAGCAAAGCATAAAAAGTAGTGATATCAAGCATTTCAAATTTACAAGACTAAGTATAGTAATAGATAGTACAATGATTATTTACAAACTTAAATTGTTTTCTATACAAATATGCAAATATATTTACAGTATATCTTGTTATTAAAATATAAATATTGTATAAATAAGTTCATAATCTTTTACAAGCACCTATGTTGTACAAAAAGACTTGTTTTAGAAAATAATTTAGTGGAACAAATATAAGTTCTTTCTCTCCCACTTTTGCATAGCGGGCTTGAGACCGTCAATGGCGTGGTTAAAAGAACTTTTGTTGTTCCAAACTCACTATAATAATGATCTAGAGATCCATTATTTAATGGTGTATTTTGTTTCACAGCACTTTTTCAAGAGTGCAAAGTGATGGCACTTTGGATAAGGGCATTATTTTCATAAAGCCTGAAGAGGCTACACAGCACAGAAAATCATTGTGCAAGTGTTAGCAAGGCTTAGAAAAGAAGAAAATAGCCTTTTTCTGAATGAATAAAGAGTTCACAGATCGTTTTCATCAGATTGCACCTCTTCAATAAAAACACTCAACCTGTGAGGCTGACCTTGAACAGTGGAAGGTACAAGTTGTGGCATGAATCCTGCATCTGATGAAGGTAATGCATAAGTTACCTGATTTTGCAGGACAGCTGCTGGATAAATTGGAAATTGATAGTTTTGCAGCATTGGTAAACTTTGAGCCTGAACCCCAAGAAAAGCTGGGCTTGAAAATTGCTGAGGATTTTGCTGATAAGTATAGCCACCAGGCTGCAGGTTTATACCTGATTCTTGACAAGCTTGTAGTAGCAAGTCATGATTTGCACTGGGTCTTTCTGTACATCTTTCATCAGTAATACTTACATTGTTATCATTGTTGCTAGATGCACGAGCAAATAGACTTATCTGTGGGATGATTGGCTCTGCTTGATTGGTACCTTGGGGCATTTCTTCATCAGAGTCACCATGCTCTTCATCAGGAACCCCAAAATCGCTCTCATCTTGATTACCTGATTGATCATTAGTCACTGCATTAGGCAGCTCATTTAAAGCCACATCAATAGAATTATTATCCAAGTCAGGATTTGGGTTAGCAGCTAGGAATTCAGCATGGGACCAGAATTTTACCTCTCCTCCACACTCAGCAATTTCTGTGAAAGCTGCTACACACTGGTCGAGATTTAAATTATGTGGAGAACATAATTTTGGCTGAAAGATTCCGGGTCCTTTCTGTTGACCCGTGTTGTTCTGATCAGACACAATTAATGACCAAGGAATTTGAGTAGTGAAGCCTGCTTTTTCAAAAGCTGTCTTAGCCATTTCACTAAGCTTTTTACGCATAAAGCCTACACCTTTTTGAATAAATTCATCAAAGCCAAAGTTCACTATTGGCTCAATAGTTGCTTCAGCAATTTCCTTGGCATTGGCAATACCCTCTTGCTTTTTTACTATTGCCTTTGAAAGTTCACCACATTTTTCTGACAAAGTCTTTGCAAAAGCCTCATCAGTAGGTATATCTGGTGAAACAGAGTATTGTGGCTTATCATTCCTATTTATGCGAATCAATACATAAGTTTCCTTTCTTTTGTCAAGTTCTTTAAGAATGGATTGTAATGAAAGAACTCTTTTTTTAACACGCTTTTTTAAACGTTCTCTCAATGCAGGGTCTCTAATTTCTTGTCTATATCTTAGTCGAAGAGCCGGGGTCCAGTCTAAAATAAATTTTAGTGATCAAATATTAGATTTATCTGCAAATAATTACAAAAAAAATTTTTTTAAGTGAATATATTCTTCTGTTTGACTATGATTTTTAGCAAAATTTGTAAATTTTTATTAATTCTTGATTTTTTTTAAAAAGTAAGGCATCTTATATCTTTTTCTATTTTATTTTAACAGAGTACATCAGCCCTTTAATATTTTTAGTAACTTCCATGCAAACTCACATTATTATAATGCAAGTTGTTTGAAGCATCTTATATAGCTAACAATGTTTTACAATAGCCTCATTATATTCAACTTAACTATAATCATAGTCAATCAGAATGTAACATATAAAATTTATGCACTAAGACAGACACAACCAATAATGCCATTTATTGCAGTTTAAGCAATTTTTCTTTCACTAACATATATGTTTGAATGTCTTGCAGCCCTTTTATAATAGTTACTAAATATATATCTCCATCATATTGGTTTCTAAAGGAACTTTTACAATAACTTAAAATGGCAGAATTGGTAATAAAAAAGAAAAATACATTAATGTACCCATTATGCTACAATTTGCAATTACTTACTTCCACATCCTTGATCTTTTAGCCAAAGATTTGCAATAGTCAAAACCATCTGAAAGTTTATTTATTAAATATGCAACTATTAATTCAAGCCTTTTGAAAGATTTGTTTTTTAGCTTTTTAAAGGTAAAGTTTAGTAAAACATCTTAACTTTTAATATAGTAAAGTTAAATGCAATCAAGTGCTGCTTGTTTAAATTAAAAATACAAAGCCATACATAGTTCTTATCTGATGTAAAAGTTTTATGTGGGTATGGTCATGAATAGTTAAAAATATGAAGAATTGTTACATGTATCCTAACTCGTAAATCTGCAAATTTATATTGCTAAGAGATTTGACAACAGCATTGTTGTTGCACGTTGCACGTTTTACATTTACGATAAATTTTGGTCTACTTCTAAGAAAATTAAAATTTTAAATTGCTCTAAGAACGATAATTTTTATTTGTGTAAACAAATTTGAAACGGTTATATAATTTAGAGGAGTAAATACTAACTTAACTTAACTTCAATATTAGGGCACTTATTGTTTGATTCGAATCAATATTATTCATGAATTGGTTATCTTACCCATTTTTATACTTATTTTCTTTATTTCTAAGAAACTGATAAATTTAAATACAGTGCTTTACAAGGTCTTTATGACGTAGATAAACAATACTTCTTTCTAAGAAATTTGAACAAATTCAAATAAAAATGTTTGCTTATTTTTGACATTTAGTCTGCTAGCTATATGATCATATTGAGCGTATAAAATGAGAAACTGAAGGTTATGCTGCAGAATGCTAATATCGTTTGGCTGTTAGCGTTAAAAAGTAGTATTTAATACACTCTATCCTTATATAAGTTTGCTGCAAAACTGACAGATTATAGATTCATAGATAA
>CATNEM010000311.1:932500-1076607 GCA_950096795.1 Macrostomum cliftonense | reverse complement strand
AATTGGGAGAGTTTCGACCACAGAATATTCAAACCGGCACCAATCGGAAAATTGTCAACTAATAGAATTAGACTATTAGTCCACATTTTCAACTAATAGAAGTAGACTTTGGGCATAGACAAAAGGGAACAACGAGCATAAAGACGAGTAAAACCGGCAGCAACGGATGTAAGCGGCTTCAGCCGCTTCCGTTGCTGCCGGTTTTACTCGTCTATATGCATACATTGTAACCTTTAAAGCCGGAAACCGGCAGTGTTTTTTCGGCATACAATGATATTCCTTGCCGGCTGTTGAGCATTGCTGTCGGAAATTTTCTGGCAGCAATCGTTACTTTGTTTTATTGCAATAGAGACATCAACAAATGGGGAACAGGATAACCATAAAACGGGCAGATGAAGTAGCATGAATGATGCAGAAATCAATCATTAGTTTGCTGCATAGCCCAACACAGAGTTCGCTCGTTAGGATCACGTTAGGTCGGTTGTAAAGCCGTCTACTTTCCGTAAAATTTGAAGGTGCAGTTGTGAAACTGACCACCACAGATGCTTCTCGGTTGTTCGACTCGGCCCTCGTGGGCGTTGGGCGTCGCCACCTGCTCCTCCACATGCTCATGCGCCTCCACCAGTTCGAGTGCCGTTGATGGAGCATCAAAATGGTCGTCAACCTTTGGAGTCTTGCTCCCAAATGCAGTCAGCGCTGCGCTCATTCTTGGGACACAGTCGGGGTCCCCGCCTCTTGTACACATTCACAGAACTGGGGTTCTTGTGTCCTGTCATCATTGAGATCGCGTGATTGTCAAACCCGGCTTTGGATGTTTACCTACAAGTACGAGTGTAAGTGCAAGTGATTTTTAACGCGTAGGTACGTTCAATGCGCAGTAAAGTTACACAGGAAAATAGTATAACTTCGATGAAGTGTTTCAATTACGTCGTCACTCTCACACAATGATTCGTGTACTTCTGAGACAGGCCCAGTGACTGACTCAAATTCTTCATGAAGTCGCCGAAAGAATTCTTAAGTCGTTGATTGTTGGAAAATCCAGACTTGTTTCAGTCTCGGAAACAGCAATTTGCAGTCTTGCGGCAGTTTAGAGGTACGTCTTGAATTTCTCGACCGGACAGATGGTACTGTCTTCACTTCTGTACATTCGAGCCTGCTTGATGTCTTCAAAGCACTTCTCAGCCAAG
Source organism: Macrostomum cliftonense (assembly GCA_950096795.1). Lineage (NCBI taxonomy): Eukaryota > Metazoa > Platyhelminthes > Macrostomidae > Macrostomum > Macrostomum cliftonense. Next base: position 1,075,420 of record CATNEM010000311.1, on the reverse strand, counting down.
GAAGCTTTAACGTTCTTTGACAGCATGTTGAAGGCAATCTTGACATACTCAACGTGCCCTGCTGAACCAATCTCGAAGCACTCGGGTGTCAGCTCACGTAGATTCTCTCGGCCTCGTAGACCAAAGTGGTACTTGATGTTGAAAATGGTTTCGTCCTGCAGCCTGCGAAGACTAGATCGGTCAAAGTAGTTGCAAATAATACGCATGTCATCCTCAGAAATCGCAATGAATTTCACATGCTTCTCCGGCTGTCCCTCCAGGTATTTTTTGATCATTAAGACAAGCACTCCGCTGGAACGGCGAAAGTCGTCTCCATTGATGATGTTTACATTCCGTTTGACGGAAGGAGACACCAGAAGGCATTGGATAGCCGCCCGTATACAGATTAGCGATTTTGGGGCATAGTACGTACCATCCTGCTTTCGCAGACTCGAGTAGAAGAGGCGAAGCTAGTCGTTCAGGAAGCGCACAGACACGCGCTCGAATTGTGGGCACAAATCTTTGTCAGAAACTGTCGGAACCTTTCAACGTGCAGCTTTTGTTGCACCTCGGTGGACTTTAGGATTGCTTCCTTCTCAAGCGAGTCAAGCATCTTTAGATCTTCGCTAGTTAGCTCGAGCAGTGTATCATTGGAGGATGAAGGCTTGTCGATTTCTTGCACATAAAGTTTCGACGATTCTCGAGTCACTAAGGTCACTTCTTCCGTAGTAAGTCCTACTATTTCTCCACCGGGAATGTTTGCTAAGTGTAGCATTGCTTCGCGCTACACACAAGAAGCTTCTGTCTTCTGTCTGGCTGGAATTCTGTCTGATTGCTCTCTAACCCCTCAGCCATTAAAGCTCTTCTGGCACTGTTCTGCAGGCTCTATTCTGACCATAGACTAGCAGACGAAGCCTCAGTTCTATTGGCTAACTAAAAGCCGGCAAAAATGCATAAACATGCTTTCATTTTAGCTTGTATTTGAACAGGATTCGCCAGTTCAAAATTTTCTAACCCTCTAACTTTCTAACGCCACCCCTCAGTTTGACTAGGTGCGTGTGATTTGATTTTTTTATTTTTGTTCTTTGATTTTTCTATTTATAGTCGATAGTCCGAATTGACTTTTCCTTCCACTTATGTACATTCAACCCTCCTTCCAACACTGGCATCGAGTCCGATCAACCCACTTACTCTCGGAGTATTTATTCCACACGTATCGCCCCACTATAGTCCGCCTCTAATACCCCCTATCGCCCTGGGCTGGAGTCTAGATGCCCGGGGTCTAGGGGTTCGGCCTTGGGGCCCACCTCCCCTCCCATTGGCCGATGCTCTGACCAATCTGCGAGTTACGCTGAAGGGTAACATTTTCTTATTACTCGTGAACTAAATACCCTCATTAAATTGTATGAAATAATTACTCATAAAGTGCAGCAAAAAAGCGGAATTGTGTAGTGTTTGTAATTTTCAATCTAATTTCTATATATTTTAATGAGAAGTGGCTTTTACTTTAACTAGTCACGAGCGGGTGAGTCAATAAAAGCAGAAACAGAATGCGACCTAGTAACATTGTAATGGAAAAATACTGAAAAACTGACATTCTATTAAAAGATTGTTAAATATGCTTTACTTTCTACTAACAGTAGCGCGATACATCGATGCATTTAAATTTCTCTAGCTGCAATAAATCGAATAGTGATACAATTGAGGTCGCGAATATTCAGGAAGATCAGAATGTAGTTCTCATTATGATAAGCCAGAAATACCCGCATGCTTCGTTCGATTCAGTGCTCGGAGTATTGGGTTCTCAGACCCAACGAAGCAACCACACGCACACGTGTATTCCAGTCGCTATTATGTTTTTCAAAGACACCGATTTCATGGAAAATATACTTTTTTAACTCTAGATTCTAAACTGAACAACAATAAATGATATTATTGCCACTAGGAGCAGAAAAATATGGTTGCCATGAGAGAAAAACAACATAAATTTTTATTCGTCGGCGGTTTTTTCCTTTCCCGTCGTCTCGGCAGCGGTCGGAGCCGACGAGTCCTCATCCAAGTTCATGACGTCACCAGCTGGCCCATGGCGTTGCTGACCTGCCCGGCCATGGCGAACAGCGAGCCAATCGACGACCGGCTGCCACCGGCGCCGAGACCGCCGCACACGGAAGTCGGGCAGGAATCCACGGAGTGCCGGCCCAGACTGCCGGACGATAGCGTCATCATGTGGTAGCCGGCGACGCCGCCAGCTCCGACGCTGCCGACGCTGCCGCTGATGCCGTGCTGTCCGCCGGAGTGGTGATGCTGGCGCAGGTGTACCGCGCCGCTGAGATGCTGCTGCGGCTGTTGCTGCGGATGCTGCTGGTGCAGAATCTCGGCCGAGTCTGACACGCAGCCGAAGCTGCCAGTACGGAGGTGTTGATGCTTCTGCTGGCCCGGTTGGTGCTGCTGCTGCTGCTGCTGTTGTTGGTAGGGCATTCTAGGCGCGGCTGGCGGCGGGGACAGCATCGGGATCGATGGAAGTCGGTGCTGCTGCTGCTGCTGCTGGGCCGCCGGACTGGCTGACAGCATTCGACGGAGCCTCGCCAGCTGGCCCTCCAGCTGCCTGTTGTGCTCCTCTAGCAGCGACATGCGAGCTTCTAAGCGGCCTTTGTGAGCGCGCAGCAGTCTCGCTTCGTCAAGCTCCGATGATGATGCGGCCGCTGCTAGCTGGGGAGCCGGCGAGACTGGCGGAAGCTGCGCTCTGGATGATGCGATGTAGCCAGCCGAGGCTCCCGTTGTTGAGTTCTTGAGCTGCTCGTACTCAGCCTGTTTGTTTATGTGGGAGAAGAACTATTTACTTTATAGTATAAAGGGTAGAGAGGTTATATATAAGGATAGATTTTGAAGAAAATAGGGACATGTATTTTCCAATCAAAAGTGATTCTATAATCGAAACTAAAATTTAAATAGCAATGACGAACTACTGAAGGAGACTATATTATCAACAATGATTGAAGCCAATCTGATGCATTGAATCCATCAATCAATTGGATCTCGAAGCTAAACTAAGGCTTACTGGTCTATCCAGGCTATTTGATGCGCTGACAGCTGCATTAGATATCAAATTTATTGCCATTCAGACTGTGCACGAGATCACTAATCCCGAGATGCTCTATCGTAAAAGTCAGTGTAAAACTTTTCACTGTGTGAAGCCGCATCAAAAGCTCCGAATTTTGTGTTGCATGCGTGTAGGAGCTAACTTTGGATTGCTTGCTTGAGGAGTTGTAGCCTAGTGGCTAGGGTGCCTGCCTCATGACCGGAAGGTCGTGGGTTCGAGTCCCGGCCCTAAAAGACAATTTGTGCCCTTGAGCAAGGCACTTAATCCCGCATTGCTTCAGTCCACCCATCTGAGATCGGGTACCAGCTTGAGCTGGGTAAATTTAGTGTGGGTGTTGCGGCCCCTCCAGCCCGTCAGGCTGAAAGCTGTACACAGCCCTCGGATGCGCCGCGCAACTAGCTGCGGCTGTGCCTTGTTAATAATAATATATTTATTATTATTTGTTATTATTTTTGCTTGCAAATTTTTCAGAGGCGGTCTATTAAACTGGTGCGCCTGTCTGTCTATCTGTCTAATGCCTGTCTTTCTGACTGCCTGTCCGTCTTTCTGTCTGTCTTTCTGTCTGTCTGTCTGCCTGTCTGTCTTCTGTCTGTCTGTCTGTCTGTCTGTCTGTCTGTCTGTCTGTCTGTGTGTCTGTCTGTCTTTCTGTCTGTCTGTCTGTCTGCCTATCTGTCCGTCTGTCTGCCTGTATTATGTCTTTTTCTTCTGCTAATACGACTCCAATCTGCATGATGTCATCTTGCATCAATTTAAAGTCAGAGACGTTTTGTAGAAGACAAACTATATATAAAGTCTGCGACTTGATTTCTTTTGTCTGCTCGAGTGGCAGCTCTTTTAGCCTTGAAATAAATCAATTGGCTATCATGGATAAATGAATTAGCGGATTTCGAGTGTCTGTCTGGCTGCCTGCCTCTCTGTTTGCCTGTATTTTTTATGCATTAAAACCGCTATAAACTTAAATAATAGGGCTGCTAAGGGCGCTGGATACTGCGACCCTTAATTTATAAACAACAAGGAAAATTGCATTCCTCTCCCCCATTTTCCTCCTTGTCCAATAAATTTTGAAACAGAAATAAGAAACAAATAAATATTTTCAGAAGACGTCATAGCAATTATAGAATCGCCCAACACACCTGAAGCCGTCGGTTCTCCTCCTCCAGCAGCTGCATCTGCCGCGCCGCCACAGCTGCCGATGCCGCCGCGGCCGCTCCTGAAGTTGTCAGCTGGGCGCTGCTGCTCCGTCTCTGACGCAGGGTGCCGGCGTAAGCAGCAATCAATGCGTGCTCGTCGTCCCTGAAATTCGGGTGGCCGTCTGGACTGAACGGTGGGGCAGCTGTGCGGTGGCAGGTGCAATTCGCATAGAGCGTGCACGTGCATGTACAATGGGCTGACAAGTACAGCATGTACGCGTTGTTATAGCAGGTGCACGCGCAAGTGCACCGCCGCTGCATGAAAAGCTCTAACTCGATGTTCGGCTCCGTCATTTTTGATTTTGCGAACTTGTCTCGCAGCACAAACTGTCCCACTATCGCTGATTTTAAGGGTCAGTCATTGGAGAAATTCCTGCTTTTTGATTGGTTGCTTCAGAAAAGCGTCCTAGACTTGAGGGTTTTAAAGCAATCTAAGACTCCTCGCTTTAAATAATATTTAAATCTTCTCTATTTTCTTGGATATTTAAAATTTCATATTTCAATTTGTCCCAGGATTAAATATTTCGATACATATAGCTAAGCATCAGTATTTGTATATGTTAACTCTCGGCTTCAAAAATATTATTTCGATACATATCGCCCAGAATGGAAACATATATTCCATTTAATTTTCCTATCGCCTAACATAGGTACTCGTATTTGTTAATTTTCCGCTTGAAAATAATTATTTCCGATACATATCGGCTGCACGTATTGAGTTAAATTTCCTCTCATATCGCCCAGCATTTTTTGTCCATGGTCTTACGCATCGTTGCAGACTGATGACGGTGGCGGCGGTGGCCGTCTTTGCTGCATTTGTTGTTGCTGCTGTTGCTGCTCGACCTCAGCCAGACGGGTGGCATAGGCTTCCACTCGGCTATGAACGTCGTGGCCAGCAGCTCGTGCTGGCGATCCACTCGGCGGCGATTCGATAGCCTGGCCTTCGCGGACAGTCTGCACAGGCAGGTAGCCCAGCTTGGCGGGACTCGAACCCGGGCCCGAAGCGCCGCTACTGCCGGCGCCGCTGCTGCTACCGCCTCCGCCGATGCGAAGCTTGTTGCGCAGGGTGCGGCTAAGGCTGCGCAGACTGTCGCCGCTGCCGGGCGCCCTGACGTATTCCTGCATCGGATGGCTCGCCTTGTGGTGTCTGGCAGTTCGGCCGGCGAAAAAGCATTCCTGGCATAGGTTCAGATTGAAACACTTGAGACACTTGTAGCGAAGGCCTCGCATCGGCATCGACTTGCAGCTGGAGCAGCGGATGGGATGCACCGACTGCTCGGAGCATGTGAGACGGTGCAGCACGGGCAACCACACTAGCGACTGCGGCTCCAGACGCAACCAAGCCAGAAAATGCGACATTCTGATTCCAGCACCTTCGACCTTGAAAATTGAAAAAAAAACTTTACTTGTTACTGTTAGTAGAAGAAAAAGAGTAGCCCGTAAAATTAAAACCACTTTAAGAAAATTTACGACTACGCTGATACAAAAAAAGAAATTAGGAAAATTAACATTTTAATTTCAATATAGCCTAAAACCTTAAAATTATTTTTTTCTTCAAGCTTTTTTTCACAGATAATTATGGCTTTATACTCTTTTTGAATGTGACAGCAGATAAAATCCAGCCGATATGTATCGAAACAAATAAAAGCAATCTTACTTAAGCCTTACTTTGGAGTCTGAGTCACTAATTTAAAAACAAGAATCAGGATGAGACTAATCGAAGCCTACTTCCAGATGCTTAGTTGCTTCAGAAGCCTCTATATCAAGGAAGTTACATGTAACGGTCGTTTTTCTACGGTAACGTGTCAAATAAGTGTTTTGTAAACGACAAGGCGTTACATTTTTGTTATAATGATACCTAAAAAAGTAATGTAAGTCAATTCTCTAAGAAAAAATTCTTATTTGGAAAAAGCACCGGTTTTAGATACCTAGTTCCATTCACTGTAGAGCTTCCCCAAAAATAATTCGTCGCGAGCAGGATTCGAACCTGCGAGGGAATATCCCATTGGATTTCAAGTCCAACGCCTTAACCACTCGGCCATCGCGACCCGCTTGTTGGGGCGATTTTTGTCTAATTTGTACCGTTTTTTGTACTTGATTCCTTAAATTGTACAGTATGCGATCAAAAAACAATTTGAGCAAGAAATGCGTGCATTTTTTCTAAAAAATAGTTTCAAAGGTCAGACGCCTGTTCGCTGCGATTGGCTTAAAATTTGATTACGTAGGAAAGGGATTATTAAATGTGTAAAACAGCGCTCGCAATACTAGCTCACCCTCCCCCCTCTAGATACAAAATGCATACTGTATAAGTCCGAAATCACTACATATAATATATAATATACGGATCTTAAGATGTAACCATGAGCTCCAGTTCCATAGTTGCCTTATTGGGATTTTAATATTACTATTAGTAGGATATATGCTGTGTTTCGGTAAAATATGGATTCGGTTGTGTTTTTTCAACACGAAAAAAATTTGCTGTCAGGCGCAGCAGGGCAGATTTTTCAGCAAAAAAATTCGTCTCTGATTAGGAAAGGATGCCAGCCAGCAAAATGAACCGTGGCCAGGGCTTGCTAACTAAGCGAGCGTACTGACTGCAATAGCTACTTGTAAATAAACCATGTGTGGAACAGCAGCGGCCGTCAGAGGCGTGCCCGTATATGATGGATTCAACATCGTACGAGTGGTACGAAAAGTGTGGCATCCAACACTATGTGAGATAACCAGAATTGCAGGCATGTATCGATAGCTGTAGCTAGTACACAAACTGGCAGATGGTGGATAACTGTGTGGTTGGCTTATAGCTAGGATACTTTCGATACGCAAACAGAGTAGCAGTAAGATCTCATTGCTGTATGATGAAATTTCATTTGCTGCAAGGGTACTTTATTATTTAATGTACTGACTTTATAGCGTCAAACTACATGCAGCTCGCACAGTATGTAAGCATCTACTGGTTAAGCTAAAGTGAGCAGTGGCTAAGGTATTTTGTACTTCGCCTTGAATCTGAGCAGTAACTAAGCTAGTTTGTACTTTTCCTCAAAGCTGAACAGTAGCTAAGCTAGTTTTTACTTTTCCTCGAAGCTGAGCAGTAGCTAAGCTAGTTTGTACTTTTCCTCGAAGCTGAGCAGTAGCTAAGCTAGTTTGTACTTTGCCTCAAAGCTGAGCAGTAGCTAAGCTAGTTTGTACTTTGTCTCGAATCTGAGCAGTAGCTAAGCTAGTTTGTACTTTGTCTCGAATCTGAGCAGTAGCTAAGCTAGTTTGTACTTTTCCTAGAAGCTGAGCAGTAGCTAAGCTACCGAATTCTTTAAAAAGTAATTTTTTTACGAGCTTACATTCGATCGCCTAAGTAGGCAACTAAACTGACCTTGTCGAAGCAAGAACGCACTGACGGTTCAACGTTGCTGCCACCAAAGCTGGCCGCCTCGCCCAGATGACGCGGCACCTGCATGCAGTCGTGCAGCAGCAGGCCTAATCGGCGCTGGTCCAACACACCGCGCTCGTCAGCAACCGACGCGAACAAGTAGCGGTACTTGTCCTCTAGTCCGGCCGCCGACAGTAGCACCAGGCCAACTTTGAAGCTCAAAGCGCGCATCCGGCCGCTGCGCACGTGATCGTAGACATTCAACAGCCAGTTCAGGCTCAAGTCGATTGTCTGCGCCTGCAAGGACGCATCGGCGATTCGAGCTCGCGACCTAGCGAACAGACTGGCCAAGCAGTTGGTCATCTGACCGACATCAATTAGACGATCGGCGGCGCTTCCCGAGGAGCCGCTCGGCCCGCCGCCAGTTGCAGCCGTGGCTATTCCGTGATCGCGAAATACGTCCGCGGCGGAGGTCAGCGACACCAGGTCCAAGTAGAGCGTCCTTTGCAGTCGCTTCAACTTTGAGGCTGTCCGGTAGGCCGAGTAGCGAATACTGTTCAATTCGGCGAGGCTGCGCATCAGCTCCGACATCACGGGGTGATCCCAGCTAGTCTCCTGCGTGTCCGAGTTGCGATAGTACGGCACCTGGTTGCCGCTGGGATGGAGCAGCCGCTGCCATGGGGCTTGAACGCTGTTAGCCACTGCCGGATGTGCATAGATCGGACCGGGCAGTGGACTTGGAAGCTGCGGAACGAGCTGACTAGGCTGCTGCTGAGCCAGCTGGTACTGCTGCTGCGGCTGCTGCTGGTGATACTGCCGCTGCTGCATCATCGGCGAAGCGGGAAGCCCAGCTGTCCGGCCAGGCGACTTCTGCGGATGAATCGGCGTCGATGAAGCTCCGGAAGCAGCCGATGATGAAGTTCCCGCAGTGAATGAGGCCGACATCATGCCGCCGGGACGACGCAATGAGGCCAGAAGTCGCGCCCTAGATCGCATCGCCTCGTGAAGCTCCCGATGCCGGCCCCGTAGATCGCTGATCTGCGACACCAACGTGTGCGTCAGCACCACCTTTGAGTCGCGAAAGGCCTGGGATTGGCGCTCCAGCGAGGCTACCAGCTGGTCGAGCGGCGACATGGACTCTTGGAATTGCTCGAGGCGGGACAGCTCGCCAGACAGTTGAGACACTCCCAGGGTGTCCAGCTGGGGCCAGGCCTCCAGCTCGCTCTCCGCTGCTAGCAGTCGATGACTTGTCTGACGTAGCAACTCTTCGAATGCGGACAAACTTCGTGTCACCTGCGTATTTTATGAACATTAAAATGAACATCAACTAGATTTAAGATGTCACACGACGTACATTGGATTGGCAAGCCCTCTTTCATGCCGAAACAACTTCCCGACCTTCTAGAACTGAGTGGACACATCCCTAACCGTTTTGGTACTGGCCAAGCCCCTAGATGATAGCTTTGTCCAACCAACCTGTTGCAGCTTCTCCTGATACTCGCGCACCCGAAGGTTCAACTCCAACCAGCGCCGCTTCAGCTGGTGTAAATTCCTGCGAATCCGTCTGGTCAGCCGGCGACTCTTTTGCTGCTGATCGTCGCCTTCGCCGCCGCCGCCGCCGCCGCCGCCGGCGTCCTCCGATTCGGCGCCGGATTCGTGGCCGCTCTGGCTCATGGCGCTGGGTGGCCGGCCGCCTGCAGCGGCCTCCGCCTGGCCGAAGTAGCTCTCGCCCTGCTCCAAGGCCAGCTCAACCTCGCACCGGCGCGACTGCAGCTCGCCAACCAGCGCCTCGTGCTCGCTGATCTGCTGGCGCAGCGAGGCGCTGTCACCGCCAAGCAGTAGCTGACGCTGACGAAGTCCCGCGTCCCGGCTAGCGAGCCAGTCGTTGAGACTCTTCAGCCTCGCCAGCATGCCCTGCCAGGCCGAATCCTCCTGGCGACGCACGCGACTGCGAAGCTCGGCGGCCTGTTCGCCCAGCCGGCGCCAGCGCTGGTTGACATTGTCGAGCCGTGCCCGAATTCGAGCCTGACTGGACGACTGGCTGGCGTCTGTCAGGGCGGCGTATCGATGCGACAGAATCTCGATTTCTGCCGCGTGCAGCAGGCTCTCGGCGTCGAGGTCCTGCGTGAGATGATGCGGCGTTTTGTTAGGGAACTGGAGTGTCGGGGTTTTTGGTTCATAAACTTGGTAGTTTTCAGGTCATGACCTACAGGAGGTTTCTGATCATAACCTACAGGAGGTTTCTGGTCATGACCTACGGGAGGTTTCTGATCATAACCTACAGGAGGTTTCTGGTCATGACCTACGGGAGGTTTCTGATCATGACCTACAGGAGGTTTCTGATCATGACCTACAGGAGGTTTCTGATCATGACCTACAGGAGGTGTCTGATCATAACCTACCGGAGGTTTCTGATCATAACCTACAGGAGGTTTCTGATCATGATCTACAGGAGGTTTCTGATCATGACCTACAGGAGGTTTCTGATCATGATCTACAGGAGGTTTCTGATCATGACCTACCGGAGGTTTCTGATCATGACCTACCGGAGGTTTCTGATCATGATCTACAGGAGGTTTCTGATCATGATCTACAGGAGGTTTCTGATCATGACCTACAGGAGGTTTCTGATCATGATCTACAGGAGGTTTCTGATCATGACCTACAGGAGGTTTCTGATCATGATCTACAGGAGGTTTCTGATCATGACCTACAGGAGGTTTCTGGTCATGATCTACAGGAGGTTTCTGGTCATGATCTACAGGAGGTTTCTGATCATGATCTACAGGAGGTTTCTGATCATGATCTACAGGAGGTTTCTGATCATGATCTACAGGAGGCTTCTGATCATGACCTACCGGAGGTTTCTGATCATGACCTACCGGAGGTTTCTGATCATGACCTACAGGAGGTTTCTGATCATGACCTACAGGAGGTGTCTGATCATGACCTACAGGAGGTTTCTGATCATGACCTACAGGAGGTTTCTGATCATAACCTACCGGAGGTTTCTGATCATGACCTACAGGAGGTTTCTGATCATGACCTACAGGAGGTTTCTGATCATGACCTACAGGAGGTTTCTGATCATGACCTACAGGAGGTTTCTGATCATGACCTACAGGAGGTTTCTGATCATGATCTACAGGAGGTTTCTGATCATGATCTACAGGAGGTTTCTGATCATGACCTACAGGAGGTTTCTGATCATGACCTACAGGAGGTTTCTGATCATGACCTACAGGAGGTTTCTGATCATGACCTACAGGAGGTTTCTTATCATGACCTACCGGAGGTTTCTGATCATGACCTACAGGAGGTTTCTTATCATGACCTACCGGAGGTTTCTGATCATGACCTACAGGAGGTTTCTGATCATGACCTACAGGAGGTTTCTGATCATGACCTACAGGAGGTTTCTGATCATGACCTAAGGGAGGTGTCTGATCATGATCAACAGGAGGTTTCTGATCATGATCTACAGGAGGTTTCTGATCATGACCTACAGGAGGTTTCTGATCATGACCTACAGGAGGTTTCTGATCATGATCTACAGGAGGTTTCTGATCATGATCTACAGGAGGTTTCTGATCATGACCTAAGGGAGGTGTCTGATCATGACCTACAGGAGGTTTCTGATCATGATCTACAGGAGGTTTCTGATCATGACCTACAGGAGGTTTCTGGTCATGACCTACAGGAGGTTTCTGATCATGACCTACAGGAGGTTTCTGATCATGACCTACAGGAGGTTTCTGGTCATGACCTACAGGAGGTTTCTGATCATGACCTACAGGAGGTTTCTGATCATGACCTACAGGAGGTTTCTGATCATGACCTACAGGAGGTTTCTGATCATGACCTACAGGAGGTTTCTGATCATGACCTACAGGAGGTTTCTGATCATGACCTACAGGAGGTTTCTGATCATGACCTACAGGAGGTTTCTGATCATGATCTACAGGAGGTTTCTGATCATGACCTACCGGAGGTTTCTGATCATGACCTACAGGAGGTGTCTGATCATGATCTACAGGAGGTTTCTGATCATGACCTACAGGAGGTTTCTGATCATGATCTACAGGAGGTTTCTGATCATGACCTACAGGAGGTTTCTGATCATGACCTAAGGGAGGTGTCTGATCATGATCTACAGGAGGTTTCTGATCATGACCTACAGGAGGTTTCTGATCATGACCTAAGGGAGGTGTCTGATCATGACCTACAGGAGGTTTCTGATCATGATCTACAGGAGGTTTCTGATCATGATCTACAGGAGGTTTCTGATCATGACCTACAGGAGGTTTCTGATCATGACCTAAGGGAGGTGTCTGATCATGACCTACAGGAGGTTTCTGATCATGATCTACAGGAGGTTTCTGATCATGACCTACAGGAGGTTTCTGATCATGACCTACAGGAGGTTTCTGATCATGACCTACAGGAGGTTTCTGATCATGACCTACAGGAGGTTTCTGATCATGACCTACAGGAGGTTTCTGATCATGACCTACAGGAGGTTTCTGATCATGACCTACAGGAGGTGTCTGATCATGACCTACAGGAGGTTTCTGATCATGACCTACCGGAGGTTTCTGATCATAACCTACCGGAGGTTTCTGATCATGACCTACAGGAGGTTTCTGATCATGACCTACAGGAGGTTTCTGATCATGACCTACAGGAGGTGTCTGATCATGACCTACCGGAGGTTTCTGATCATGACCTACAGGAGGTTTCTGGTCATGACCTACGGGAGGTTTCTGATCATGACCTACAGGAGGTTTCTGATCATGACCTACAGGAGGTTTCTGATCATGACCTACAGGAGGTTTCTGATCATGACCTACAGGAGGTTTCTGATCATGACCTACAGGAGGTGTCTGATCATAACCTACCGGAGGTTTCTGATCATAACCTACAGGAGGTTTCTGATCATGATCTACAGGAGGTTTCTGATCATGACCTACAGGAGGTTTCTGATCATGATCTACAGGAGGTTTCTGATCATGACCTACCGGAGGTTTCTGATCATGACCTACCGGAGGTTTCTGATCATGATCTACAGGAGGTTTCTGATCATGATCTACAGGAGGTTTCTGATCATGACCTACAGGAGGTTTCTGATCATGATCTACAGGAGGTTTCTGATCATGACCTACAGGAGGTTTCTGATCATGATCTACAGGAGGTTTCTGATCATGACCTACAGGAGGTTTCTGGTCATGATCTACAGGAGGTTTCTGGTCATGATCTACAGGAGGTTTCTGATCATGATCTACAGGAGGTTTCTGATCATGATCTACAGGAGGTTTCTGATCATGATCTACAGGAGGCTTCTGATCATGACCTACCGGAGGTTTCTGATCATGACCTACCGGAGGTTTCTGATCATGACCTACAGGAGGTTTCTGATCATGACCTACAGGAGGTGTCTGATCATGACCTACAGGAGGTTTCTGATCATGACCTACAGGAGGTTTCTGATCATAACCTACCGGAGGTTTCTGATCATGACCTACAGGAGGTTTCTGATCATGACCTACAGGAGGTTTCTGATCATGACCTACAGGAGGTTTCTGATCATGACCTACAGGAGGTTTCTGATCATGACCTACAGGAGGTTTCTGATCATGATCTACAGGAGGTTTCTGATCATGATCTACAGGAGGTTTCTGATCATGACCTACAGGAGGTTTCTGATCATGACCTACAGGAGGTTTCTGATCATGACCTACAGGAGGTTTCTGATCATGACCTACAGGAGGTTTCTTATCATGACCTACAGGAGGTTTCTGATCATGACCTACAGGAGGTTTCTTATCATGACCTACCGGAGGTTTCTGATCATGACCTACAGGAGGTTTCTGATCATGACCTACAGGAGGTTTCTGATCATGACCTACAGGAGGTTTCTGATCATGACCTAAGGGAGGTGTCTGATCATGATCAACAGGAGGTTTCTGATCATGATCTACAGGAGGTTTCTGATCATGACCTACAGGAGGTTTCTGATCATGACCTACAGGAGGTTTCTGATCATGATCTACAGGAGGTTTCTGATCATGATCTACAGGAGGTTTCTGATCATGACCTAAGGGAGGTGTCTGATCATGACCTACAGGAGGTTTCTGATCATGATCTATAGGAGGTTTCTGATCATGACCTACAGGAGGTTTCTGGTCATGACCTACAGGAGGTTTCTGATCATGACCTACAGGAGGTTTCTGATCATGACCTACAGGAGGTTTCTGGTCATGACCTACAGGAGGTTTCTGATCATGACCTACAGGAGGTTTCTGATCATGACCTACAGGAGGTTTCTGATCATGACCTACAGGAGGTTTCTGATCATGACCTACAGGAGGTTTCTGATCATGACCTACAGGAGGTTTGTGATCATGACCTACAGGAGGTTTCTGATCATGACCTACAGGAGGTTTCTGATCATGATCTACAGGAGGTTTCTGATCATGACCTACCGGAGGTTTCTGATCATGACCTACAGGAGGTGTCTGATCATGATCTACAGGAGGTTTCTGATCATGACCTACAGGAGGTTTCTGATCATGATCTACAGGAGGTTTCTGATCATGACCTACAGGAGGTTTCTGATCATGACCTAAGGGAGGTGTCTGATCATGATCTACAGGAGATTTCTGATCATGACCTACAGGAGGTTTCTGATCATGACCTAAGGGAGGTGTCTGATCATGACCTACAGGAGGTTTCTGATCATGACCTACAGGAGGTTTCTGATCATGACCTACAGGAGGTTTCTGATCATGACCTACAGGAGGTGTCTGATCATAACCTACCGGAGGTTTCTGATCATAACCTACAGGAGGTTTCTGATCATGATCTACAGGAGGTTTCTGATCATGACCTACAGGAGGTTTCTGATCATGATCTACAGGAGGTTTCTGATCATGACCTACCGGAGGTTTCTGATCATGACCTACCGGAGGTTTCTGATCATGATCTACAGGAGGTTTCTGATCATGATCTACAGGAGGTTTCTGATCATGACCTACAGGAGGTTTCTGATCATGATCTACAGGAGGTTTCTGATCATGACCTACAGGAGGTTTCTGATCATGATCTACAGGAGGTTTCTGATCATGACCTACAGGAGGTTTCTGGTCATGATCTACAGGAGGTTTCTGGTCATGATCTACAGGAGGTTTCTGATCATGATCTACAGGAGGTTTCTGATCATGATCTACAGGAGGTTTCTGATCATGATCTACAGGAGGCTTCTGATCATGACCTACCGGAGGTTTCTGATCATGACCTACCGGAGGTTTCTGATCATGACCTACAGGAGGTTTCTGATCATGACCTACAGGAGGTGTCTGATCATGACCTACAGGAGGTTTCTGATCATGACCTACAGGAGGTTTCTGATCATAACCTACCGGAGGTTTCTGATCATGACCTACAGGAGGTTTCTGATCATGACCTACAGGAGGTTTCTGATCATGACCTACAGGAGGTTTCTGATCATGACCTACAGGAGGTTTCTGATCATGACCTACAGGAGGTTTCTGATCATGATCTACAGGAGGTTTCTGATCATGATCTACAGGAGGTTTCTGATCATGACCTACAGGAGGTTTCTGATCATGACCTACAGGAGGTTTCTGATCATGACCTACAGGAGGTTTCTGATCATGACCTACAGGAGGTTTCTTATCATGACCTACCGGAGGTTTCTGATCATGACCTACAGGAGGTTTCTTATCATGACCTACCGGAGGTTTCTGATCATGACCTACAGGAGGTTTCTGATCATGACCTACAGGAGGTTTCTGATCATGACCTACAGGAGGTTTCTGATCATGACCTAAGGGAGGTGTCTGATCATGATCAACAGGAGGTTTCTGATCATGATCTACAGGAGGTTTCTGATCATGACCTACAGGAGGTTTCTGATCATGACCTACAGGAGGTTTCTGATCATGATCTACAGGAGGTTTCTGATCATGATCTACAGGAGGTTTCTGATCATGACCTAAGGGAGGTGTCTGATCATGACCTACAGGAGGTTTCTGATCATGATCTACAGGAGGTTTCTGATCATGACCTACAGGAGGTTTCTGGTCATGACCTACAGGAGGTTTCTGATCATGACCTACAGGAGGTTTCTGATCATGACCTACAGGAGGTTTCTGGTCATGACCTACAGGAGGTTTCTGATCATGACCTACAGGAGGTTTCTGATCATGACCTACAGGAGGTTTCTGATCATGACCTACAGGAGGTTTCTGATCATGACCTACAGGAGGTTTCTGATCATGACCTACAGGAGGTTTCTGATCATGACCTACAGGAGGTTTCTGATCATGACCTACAGGAGGTTTCTGATCATGATCTACAGGAGGTTTCTGATCATGACCTACCGGAGGTTTCTGATCATGACCTACAGGAGGTGTCTGATCATGATCTACAGGAGGTTTCTGATCATGACCTACAGGAGGTTTCTGATCATGATCTACAGGAGGTTTCTGATCATGACCTACAGGAGGTTTCTGATCATGACCTAAGGGAGGTGTCTGATCATGATCTACAGGAGGTTTCTGATCATGACCTACAGGAGGTTTCTGATCATGACCTAAGGGAGGTGTCTGATCATGACCTACAGGAGGTTTCTGATCATGATCTACAGGAGGTTTCTGATCATGATCTACAGGAGGTTTCTGATCATGACCTACAGGAGGTTTCTGATCATGACCTAAGGGAGGTGTCTGATCATGACCTACAGGAGGTTTCTGATCATGATCTACAGGAGGTTTCTGATCATGACCTACAGGAGGTTTCTGATCATGACCTACAGGAGGTTTCTGATCATGACCTACAGGAGGTTTCTGATCATGACCTACAGGAGGTTTCTGATCATGACCTACAGGAGGTTTCTGATCATGACCTACAGGAGGTTTCTGATCATGACCTACAGGAGGTGTCTGATCATGACCTACAGGAGGTTTCTGATCATGACCTACCGGAGGTTTCTGATCATAACCTACCGGAGGTTTCTGATCATGACCTACAGGAGGTTTCTGATCATGACCTACAGGAGGTTTCTGATCATGACCTACAGGAGGTGTCTGATCATGACCTACCGGAGGTTTCTGATCATGACCTACAGGAGGTTTCTGGTCATGACCTACGGGAGGTTTCTGATCATGACCTACAGGAGGTTTCTGATCATGACCTACAGGAGGTTTCTGATCATGACCTACAGGAGGTTTCTGATCATGACCTACAGGAGGTTTCTGATCATGACCTACAGGAGGTGTCTGATCATAACCTACCGGAGGTTTCTGATCATAACCTACAGGAGGTTTCTGATCATGATCTACAGGAGGTTTCTGATCATGACCTACAGGAGGTTTCTGATCATGATCTACAGGAGGTTTCTGATCATGACCTACCGGAGGTTTCTGATCATGACCTACCGGAGGTTTCTGATCATGATCTACAGGAGGTTTCTGATCATGATCTACAGGAGGTTTCTGATCATGACCTACAGGAGGTTTCTGATCATGATCTACAGGAGGTTTCTGATCATGACCTACAGGAGGTTTCTGATCATGATCTACAGGAGGTTTCTGATCATGACCTACAGGAGGTTTCTGGTCATGATCTACAGGAGGTTTCTGGTCATGATCTACAGGAGGTTTCTGATCATGATCTACAGGAGGTTTCTGATCATGATCTACAGGAGGTTTCTGATCATGATCTACAGGAGGCTTCTGATCATGACCTACCGGAGGTTTCTGATCATGACCTACCGGAGGTTTCTGATCATGACCTACAGGAGGTTTCTGATCATGACCTACAGGAGGTGTCTGATCATGACCTACAGGAGGTTTCTGATCATGACCTACAGGAGGTTTCTGATCATGACCTACAGGAGGTTTCTTATCATGACCTACCGGAGGTTTCTGATCATGACCTACAGGAGGTTTCTTATCATGACCTACCGGAGGTTTCTGATCATGACCTACAGGAGGTTTCTGATCATGACCTACAGGAGGTTTCTGATCATGACCTACAGGAGGTTTCTGATCATGACCTAAGGGAGGTGTCTGATCATGATCAACAGGAGGTTTCTGATCATGATCTACAGGAGGTTTCTGATCATGACCTACAGGAGGTTTCTGATCATGACCTACAGGAGGTTTCTGATCATGATCTACAGGAGGTTTCTGATCATGATCTACAGGAGGTTTCTGATCATGACCTAAGGGAGGTGTCTGATCATGACCTACAGGAGGTTTCTGATCATGATCTACAGGAGGTTTCTGATCATGACCTACAGGAGGTTTCTGGTCATGACCTACAGGAGGTTTCTGATCATGACCTACAGGAGGTTTCTGATCATGACCTACAGGAGGTTTCTGGTCATGACCTACAGGAGGTTTCTGATCATGACCTACAGGAGGTTTCTGATCATGACCTACAGGAGGTTTCTGATCATGACCTACAGGAGGTTTCTGATCATGACCTACAGGAGGTTTCTGATCATGACCTACAGGAGGTTTCTGATCATGACCTACAGGAGGTTTCTGATCATGACCTACAGGAGGTTTCTGATCATGATCTACAGGAGGTTTCTGATCATGACCTACCGGAGGTTTCTGATCATGACCTACAGGAGGTGTCTGATCATGATCTACAGGAGGTTTCTGATCATGACCTACAGGAGGTTTCTGATCATGATCTACAGGAGGTTTCTGATCATGACCTACAGGAGGTTTCTGATCATGACCTAAGGGAGGTGTCTGATCATGATCTACAGGAGGTTTCTGATCATGACCTACAGGAGGTTTCTGATCATGACCTAAGGGAGGTGTCTGATCATGACCTACAGGAGGTTTCTGATCATGATCTACAGGAGGTTTCTGATCATGATCTACAGGAGGTTTCTGATCATGACCTACAGGAGGTTTCTGATCATGACCTAAGGGAGGTGTCTGATCATGACCTACAGGAGGTTTCTGATCATGACCTACAGGAGGTTTCTGATCATGACCTACAGGAGGTTTCTGATCATGATCTACAGGAGGTTTCTGATCATGATCTACAGGAGGTTTCTGATCATGACCTACAGGAGGTTTCTGATCATGACCTACAGGAGGTTTCTGATCATGACCTACAGGAGGTTTCTGATCATGACCTACAGGAGGTTTCTTATCATGACCTACAGGAGGTTTCTGATCATGACCTACAGGAGGTTTCTTATCATGACCTACCGGAGGTTTCTGATCATGACCTACAGGAGGTTTCTGATCATGACCTACAGGAGGTTTCTGATCATGACCTACAGGAGGTTTCTGATCATGACCTAAGGGAGGTGTCTGATCATGATCAACAGGAGGTTTCTGATCATGATCTACAGGAGGTTTCTGATCATGACCTACAGGAGGTTTCTGATCATGACCTACAGGAGGTTTCTGATCATGATCTACAGGAGGTTTCTGATCATGATCTACAGGAGGTTTCTGATCATGACCTAAGGGAGGTGTCTGATCATGACCTACAGGAGGTTTCTGATCATGATCTACAGGAGGTTTCTGATCATGACCTACAGGAGGTTTCTGGTCATGACCTACAGGAGGTTTCTGATCATGACCTACAGGAGGTTTCTGATCATGACCTACAGGAGGTTTCTGGTCATGACCTACAGGAGGTTTCTGATCATGACCTACAGGAGGTTTCTGATCATGACCTACAGGAGGTTTCTGATCATGACCTACAGGAGGTTTCTGATCATGACCTACAGGAGGTTTCTGATCATGACCTACAGGAGGTTTGTGATCATGACCTACAGGAGGTTTCTGATCATGACCTACAGGAGGTTTCTGATCATGATCTACAGGAGGTTTCTGATCATGACCTACCGGAGGTTTCTGATCATGACCTACAGGAGGTGTCTGATCATGACCTACCGGAGGTTTCTGATCATGACCTACCGGAGGTTTCTGATCATGACCTACCGGAGGTTTCTGATCATGACCTACAGGAGGTTTCTGATCATGATCTACAGGAGGTTTCTGATCATGACCTACAGGAGGTTTCTGATCATGACCTACAGGAGGTTTCTGATCATAACCTACCGGAGGTTTCTGATCATGACCTACAGGAGGTTTCTGATCATGACCTACAGGAGGTTTCTGATCATGATCTACAGGAGGTTTCTGATCATGACCTACAGGAGGTTTCTGATCATGACCTAAGGGAGGTGTCTGATCATGACCTACAGGAGGTTTCTGATCATGATCTACAGGAGGTTTCTGATCATGACCTACAGGAGGTTTCTGATCATGACCTACAGGAGGTTTCTGATCATGACCTACAGGAGGTTTCTGATCATGACCTACAGGAGGTTTCTGATCATGACCTACAGGAGGTTTCTGATCATGACCTACAGGAGGTTTCTGATCATGACCTACAGGAGGTGTCTGATCATGACCTACAGGAGGTTTCTGATCATGACCTACCGGAGGTTTCTGATCATAACCTACCGGAGGTTTCTGATCATGACCTACAGGAGGTTTCTGATCATGACCTACAGGAGGTTTCTGATCATGACCTACAGGAGGTTTCTGATCATGACCTACAGGAGGTTTCTGATCATGATCTACAGGAGGTTTCTGATCATGACCTACAGGAGGTTTCTGATCATGACCTAAGGGAGGTGTCTGATCATGATCTACAGGAGGTTTCTGATCATGACCTACAGGAGGTTTCTGATCATGACCTAAGGGAGGTGTCTGATCATGACCTACAGGAGGTTTCTGATCATGATCTACAGGAGGTTTCTGATCATGATCTACAGGAGGTTTCTGATCATGACCTACAGGAGGTTTCTGATCATGACCTAAGGGAGGTGTCTGATCATGACCTACAGGAGGTTTCTGATCATGATCTACAGGAGGTTTCTGATCATGACCTACAGGAGGTTTCTGATCATGACCTACAGGAGGTTTCTGATCATGACCTACAGGAGGTTTCTGATCATGACCTACAGGAGGTTTCTGATCATGACCTACAGGAGGTTTCTGATCATGACCTACAGGAGGTTTCTGATCATGACCTACAGGAGGTGTCTGATCATGACCTACAGGAGGTTTCTGATCATGACCTACCGGAGGTTTCTGATCATAACCTACCGGAGGTTTCTGATCATGACCTACAGGAGGTTTCTGATCATGACCTACAGGAGGTTTCTGATCATGACCTACAGGAGGTGTCTGATCATGACCTACCGGAGGTTTCTGATCATGACCTACAGGAGGTTTCTGATCATGACCTACGGGAGGTTTCTGATCATGACCTACAGGAGGTTTCTGATCATGACCTACAGGAGGTTTCTGATCATGACCTACAGGAGGTTTCTGATCATGACCTACAGGAGGTTTCTAAACATGACCTAAGGGAGGTGTCTGATCATGACCTACGAGAGGTGTCTGATCATGATCTACAGGAGGTTTCTGATCATGACCTACAGGAGGTGTCTGATCATGACCTACCGGAGGTTTCTGATCATGACCTACCGGAGGTTTCTGATCATGACCTACCGGAGGTTTCTGATCATGACCTACAGGAGGTTTCTGATCATGATCTACAGGAGGTTTCTGATCATGACCTACAGGAGGTTTCTGATCATGACCTACAGGAGGTTTCTGATCATAACCTACCGGAGGTTTCTGATCATGACCTACAGGAGGTTTCTGATCATGACCTACAGGAGGTTTCTGATCATGACCTACCGGAGGTTTCTGATCATGACCTACAGGAGGTTTCTGATCATGATCTACAGGAGGTTTCTGATCATGACCTACAGGAGGTTTCTGATCATGATCTACAGGAGGTTTCTGATCATGACCTACAGGAGGTTTCTGATCATGACCTACAGGAGGTTTCTGATCATGACCTACAGGAGGTTTCTGATCATGACCTACAGGAGGTTTCTGATCATGACCTACCGGAGGTTTCTGATCATGACCTACAGGAGGTTTCTGATCATGACCTACAGGAGGTTTCTGATCATGACCTACAGGAGGTTTCTGATCATGACCTACAGGAGGTTTCTGATCATGACCTACAGGAGGTTTCTGATCATGACCTACAGGAGGTGTCTGATCATGATCCTACAGGAGGTTTCTGATCATGATCTACAGGAGGTTTCTGATCATGACCTACAGGAGGTTTCTGATCATGACCTACAGGAGGTTTCTGATCATGATCTACAGGAGGTTTCTGATCATGATCTACAGGAGGTTTCTGATCATGACCTAAGGGAGGTGTCTGATCATGACCTACAGGAGGTTTCTGATCATGATCTACAGGAGGTTTCTGATCATGACCTACAGGAGGTTTCTGGTCATGACCTACAGGAGGTTTCTGATCATGATCTACAGGAGGTTTCTGATCATGACCTACAGGAGGTTTCTGGTCATGACCTACAGGAGGTTTCTGATCATGACCTACAGGAGGTTTCTGATCATGACCTACAGGAGGTTTCTGATCATGACCTACAGGAGGTTTCTGATCATGACCTACAGGAGGTTTCTGATCATGACCTACAGGAGGTTTGTGATCATGACCTACAGGAGGTTTCTGATCATGACCTACAGGAGGTTTCTGATCATGATCTACAGGAGGTTTCTGATCATGACCTACCGGAGGTTTCTGATCATGACCTACAGGAGGTGTCTGATCATGATCTACACGAGGTTTCTGATCATGACCTACAGGAGGTTTCTGATCATGATCTACAGGAGGTTTCTGATCATGACCTACAGGAGGTTTCTGATCATGACCTAAGGGAGGTGTCTGATCATGATCTACAGGAGGTTTCTGATCATGACCTACAGGAGGTTTCTGATCATGACCTAAGGGAGGTGTCTGATCATGACCTACAGGAGGTTTCTGATCATGATCTACAGGAGGTTTCTGATCATGATCTACAGGAGGTTTCTGATCATGACCTACAGGAGGTTTCTGATCATGACCTAAGGGAGGTGTCTGATCATGACCTACAGGAGGTTTCTGATCATGATCTACAGGAGGTTTCTGATCATGACCTACAGGAGGTTTCTGATCATGACCTACAGGAGGTTTCTGATCATGACCTACAGGAGGTTTCTGATCATGACCTACAGGAGGTTTCTGATCATGACCTACAGGAGGTTTCTGATCATGACCTACAGGAGGTTTCTGATCATGACCTACAGGAGGTGTCTGATCATGACCTACAGGAGGTTTCTGATCATGACCTACCGGAGGTTTCTGATCATGATCTACAGGAGGTTTCTGATCATGACCTACAGGAGGTTTCTGATCATGACCTACAGGAGGTTTCTGATCATGACCTACAGGAGGTTTCTGATCATGACCTACAGGAGGTTTCTGATCATGACCTACAGGAGGTTTCTGATCATGACCTACAGGAGGTTTCTGATCATGACCTACAGGAGGTGTCTGATCATGACCTACAGGAGGTTTCTGATCATGACCTACCGGAGGTTTCTGATCATAACCTACCGGAGGTTTCTGATCATGACCTACAGGAGGTTTCTGATCATGACCTACAGGAGGTTTCTGATCATGACCTACAGGAGGTTTCTGATCATGACCTACAGGAGGTTTCTGATCATGATCTACAGGAGGTTTCTGATCATGACCTACAGGAGGTTTCTGATCATGACCTAAGGGAGGTGTCTGATCATGATCTACAGGAGGTTTCTGATCATGACCTACAGGAGGTTTCTGATCATGACCTAAGGGAGGTGTCTGATCATGACCTACAGGAGGTTTCTGATCATGATCTACAGGAGGTTTCTGATCATGATCTACAGGAGGTTTCTGATCATGACCTACAGGAGGTTTCTGATCATGACCTAAGGGAGGTTTCTGATCATGACCTACAGGAGGTTTCTGATCATGATCTACAGGAGGTTTCTGATCATGACCTACAGGAGGTTTCTGATCATGACCTACAGGAGGTTTCTGATCATGACCTACAGGAGGTTTCTGATCATGACCTACAGGAGGTTTCTGATCATGACCTACAGGAGGTTTCTGATCATGACCTACAGGAGGTTTCTGATCATGACCTACAGGAGGTGTCTGATCATGACCTACAGGAGGTTTCTGATCATGACCTACCGGAGGTTTCTGATCATGACCTACAGGAGGTTTCTGATCATGACCTACAGGAGGTTTCTGATCATGACCTACAGGAGGTTTCTGATCATGACCTACAGGAGGTGTCTGATCATGACCTACCGGAGGTTTCTGATCATGACCTACAGGAGGTTTCTGGTCATGACCTACGGGAGGTTTCTGATCATGACCTACAGGAGGTTTCTGATCATGACCTACAGGAGGTTTCTGATCATGACCTACAGGAGGTTTCTGATCATGACCTACAGGAGGTTTCTAATCATGACCTAAGGGAGGTGTCTGATCATGACCTACGAGAGGTGTCTGATCATGATCCTACAGGAGGTTTCTGATCATGACCTACAGGAGGTGTCTGATCATGACCTACCGGAGGTTTCTGATCATGACCTACCGGAGGTTTCTGATCATGACCTACCGGAGGTTTCTGATCATGACCTACAGGAGGTTTCTGATCATGATCTACAGGAGGTTTCTGATCATGACCTACAGGAGGTTTCTGATCATGACCTACAGGAGGTTTCTGATCATAACCTACCGGAGGTTTCTGATCATGACCTACAGGAGGTTTCTGATCATGACCTACAGGAGGTTTCTGATCATGACCTACCGGAGGTTTCTGATCATGACCTACAGGAGGTTTCTGATCATGATCTACAGGAGGTTTCTGATCATGACCTACAGGAGGTTTCTGATCATGATCTACAGGAGGTTTCTGATCATGACCTACAGGAGGTTTCTGATCATGACCTACAGGAGGTTTCTGATCATGACCTACAGGAGGTTTCTGATCATGACCTACAGGAGGTTTCTTATCATGACCTACAGGAGGTTTCTGATCATGACCTACAGGAGGTTTCTTATCATGACCTACCGGAGGTTTCTGATCATGACCTACAGGAGGTTTCTGATCATGACCTACAGGAGGTTTCTGATCATGACCTACAGGAGGTTTCTGATCATGACCTAAGGGAGGTGTCTGATCATGATCATACAGGAGGTTTCTGATCATGATCCTACAGGAGGTTTCTGATCATGACCTACAGGAGGTTTCTGATCATGACCTACAGGAGGTTTCTGATCATGATCTACAGGAGGTTTCTGATCATGATCTACAGGAGGTTTCTGATCATGACCTACAGGGAGGTGTCTGATCATGACCTACAGGAGGTTTCTGATCATGATCTACAGGAGGTTTCTGATCATGACCTACAGGAGGTTTCTGGTCATGACCTACAGGAGGTTTCTGATCATGATCTACAGGAGGTTTCTGATCATGACCTACAGGAGGTTTCTGGTCATGACCTACAGGAGGTTTCTGATCATGACCTACAGGAGGTTTCTGATCATGACCTACAGGAGGTTTCTGATCATGACCTACAGGAGGTTTCTGATCATGACCTACAGGAGGTTTCTGATCATGACCTACAGGAGGTTTGTGATCATGACCTACAGGAGGTTTCTGATCATGACCTACAGGAGGTTTCTGATCATGATCCTACAGGAGGTTTCTGATCATGACCTACCGGAGGTTTCTGATCATGACCTACAGGAGGTGTCTGATCATGATCTACACGAGGTTTCTGATCATGACCTACAGGAGGTTTCTGATCATGATCTACAGGAGGTTTCTGATCATGACCTACAGGAGGTTTCTGATCATGACCTAAGGGAGGTGTCTGATCATGATCTACAGGAGGTTTCTGATCATGACCTACAGGAGGTTTCTGATCATGACCTAAGGAGGTGTCTGATCATGACCTACAGGAGGTTTCTGATCATGATCTACAGGAGGTTTCTGATCATGATCTACAGGAGGTTTCTGATCATGACCTACAGGAGGTTTCTGATCATGACCTAAGGGAGGTGTCTGATCATGACCTACAGGAGGTTTCTGATCATGATCTACAGGAGGTTTCTGATCATGACCTACAGGAGGTTTCTGATCATGACCTACAGGAGGTTTCTGATCATGACCTACAGGAGGTTTCTGATCATGACCTACAGGAGGTTTCTGATCATGACCTACAGGAGGTTTCTGATCATGACCTACAGGAGGTTTCTGATCATGACCTACAGGAGGTGTCTGATCATGACCTACAGGAGGTTTCTGATCATGACCTACCGGAGGTTTCTGATCATAACCTACCGGAGGTTTCTGATCATGACCTACAGGAGGTTTCTGATCATGACCTACAGGAGGTTTCTGATCATGACCTACAGGAGGTGTCTGATCATGACCTACCGGAGGTTTCTGATCATGACCTACAGGAGGTTTCTGGTCATGACCTACGGGAGGTTTCTGATCATGACCTACAGGAGGTTTCTGATCATGACCTACAGGAGGTTTCTGATCATGACCTACAGGAGGTTTCTGATCATGACCTACAGGAGGTTTCTAAACATGACCTAAGGGAGGTGTCTGATCATGACCTACGAGAGGTGTCTGATCATGATCTACAGGAGGTTTCTGATCATGACCTACAGGAGGTGTCTGATCATGACCTACCGGAGGTTTCTGATCATGACCTACCGGAGGTTTCTGATCATGACCTACCGGAGGTTTCTGATCATGACCTACAGGAGGTTTCTGATCATGATCTACAGGAGGTTTCTGATCATGACCTACAGGAGGTTTCTGATCATGACCTACAGGAGGTTTCTGATCATAACCTACCGGAGGTTTCTGATCATGACCTACAGGAGGTTTCTGATCATGACCTACAGGAGGTTTCTGATCATGACCTACAGGAGGTTTCTGATCATGACCTACAGGAGGTTTCTGATCATGATCTACAGGAGGTTTCTGATCATGACCTACAGGAGGTTTCTGATCATGACCTACAGGAGGTGTCTGATCATGATCTACAGGAGGTTTCTGATCATGACCTACAGGAGGTTTCTGATCATGACCTACAGGAGGTTTCTGATCATGACCTACAGGAGGTGTCTGATCATGACCTACAGGAGGTTTCTGATCATGATCTACAGGAGGTTTCTGATCATGACCTACAGGAGGTTTCTGGTCATGACCTACAGGAGGTTTCTGATCATGACCTACAGGAGGTTTCTGATCATGACCTACAGGAGGTTTCTGGTCATGACCTACAGGAGGTTTCTGATCATGACCTACAGGAGGTTTCTAATCATGACCTACCGGAGGTTTCTGATCATGACCTACAGGAGGTTTCTGATCATGACCTACAGGAGGTTTCTGATCATGACCTACAGGAGGTTTCTGATCATGACCTACAGGAGGTTTCTGATCATGACCTACAGGAGGTTTCTGATCATGATCTACAGGAGGTTTCTGATCATGACCTACAGGAGGTTTCTGATCATGACCTACAGGAGGTGTCTGATCATGATCTACAGGAGGTTTCTGATCATGACCTACAGGAGGTTTCTGATCATGATCTACAGGAGGTTTCTGATCATGACCTACAGGAGGTTTCTGATCATGACCTAAGGGAGGTGTCTGATCATGATCTACAGGAGGTGTCTGATCATGACCTACAGGAGGTTTCTGATCATGACCTACAGGAGGTGTCTGATCATGACCTACAGGAGGTTTCTGATCATGATCTACAGGAGGTTTCTGATCATGATCTACAGGAGGTTTCTGATCATGACCTACAGGAGGTGTCTGATCATGACCTACAGGAGGTTTCTGATCATGACCTACAGGAGGTTTCTGATCATGACCTACAGGAGGTTTCTGATCATGACCTACAGGAGGTGTCTGATCATGACCTACAGGAGGTTTCTGATCATGATCTACAGGAGGTTTCTGATCATGACCTACAGGAGGTTTCTGATCATGACCTACAGGAGGTTTTCTGATCATGACCTACAGGAGGTTTCTGATCATGACCTACAGGAGGTTTCTGGTCATGACCTACAGGAGGTTTCTGATCATGACCTACAGGAGGTTTCTGAATCATGACCTACCGGAGGTTTCTGATCATGACCTACAGGAGGTTTCTGATCATGACCTACAGGAGGTTTCTGATCATGACCTACAGGAGGTTTCTGATCATGACCTACAGGAGGTTTCTGATCATGACCTACAGGAGGTTTCTGATCATGATCCTACAGGAGGTTTCTGATCATGACCTACAGGAGGTGTCTGATCATGACCTACAGGAGGTTTCTGATCATGACCTACAGGAGGTTTCTGATCATGACCTACAGGAGGTTTCTGATCAGATCCTACAGGAGGTTTCTGATCATGACCTACAGGAGGTTTCTGATCATGACCTACAGGGAGGTGTTCTGATATGATCCTACAGGAGGTTTTCTGATCATGACTACAGGAGGTTTCTGATCATGACCTACAGGAGGTTTCTGATCATGACCTACAGGAGGTTTCTGATCATGACCTACAGGAGTGTTGTCTGATCATGACCTACAGGAGGTTTCTGATCATGACCTACCGGAGGTTTCTGATCATGACCTACCGGAGGTTTTCTGATCATGACCTACAGGAGGTTTCTGATCATGACCTACAGGAGGTTTCTGATCATGACCTACAGGAGGTTTTCTGATCATGACCTACAGGAGGTTTCTGATCATGACCTACAGGAGGTTTCTGATCATGACCTACAGGAGGTTTCTGATCATGACCTACAGGAGGTTTCTGATCATGACCTACAGGAGGTTTCTGATCATGACCTACAGGAGGTTTCTGATCATGACCTACAGGAGGTTTCTGATCATGACCTACAGGAGGTTTCTGATCATGACCTACAGGAGGTTTCTGATCATGACCTACAGGAGGTTTCTGATCATGACCTACAGGAGGTTTCTGATCATGACCTACAGGAGGTTTCTGATCATGACCTACAGGAGGTTTCTGATCATGACCTACAGGAGGTTTCTGATCATGACCTACAGGAGGTTTCTGATCATGACCTACAGGAGGTTTCTGATCATGACCTACAGGAGGTTTCTGATCATGACCTACAGGAGGTTTCTGATCATGACCTACAGGAGGTTTCTGATCATGACCTACAGGAGGTTTCTGATCATGACCTACAGGAGGTTTCTGATCATGACCTACAGGAGGTTTCTGATCATGACCTACAGGAGGTTTCTGATCATGACCTACAGGAGGTTTCTGATCATGACCTACAGGAGGTTTCTGATCATGACCTACAGGAGGTTTCTGATCATGATCTACAGGAGGTTTCTGATCATGACCTACAGGAGGTTTCTGATCATGACCTACAGGAGGTTTCTGATCATGACCTACAGGAGGTTTCTGATCATGACCTACAGGAGGTTTCTGATCATGACCTACAGGAGGTTTCTGATCATGACCTACAGGAGGTTTCTGATCATGACCTACAGGAGGTTTCTGATCATGACCTACAGGAGGTTTCTGATCATGACCTACAGGAGGTTTCTGATCATGACCTACAGGAGGTTTCTGATCATGACCTACAGGAGGTTTCTGATCATGACCTACAGGAGGTTTCTGATCATGACCTACAGGAGGTTTCTGATCATGACCTACAGGAGGTTTCTGATCATGACCTACAGGAGGTTTCTGATCATGACCTACAGGAGGTTTCTGATCATGACCTACAGGTAGGTTTCTGATCATGACCTACAGGAGGTTTCTGATCATGACCTACAGGAGGTTTCTGATCATGACCTACAGGAGGTTTCTGATCATGACCTACAGGAGGTTTCTGATCATGACCTACAGGAGGTTTCTGATCATGACCTACAGGAGGTTTCTGATCATGACCTACCGGAGGTTTCTGATCATGACCTACAGGAGGTTTCTGATCATGACCTACAGGAGGTTTCTGATCATGACCTACAGGAGGTTTCTGATCATGACCTACAGGAGGTTTCTGATCATGATCCTACAGGAGGTTTCTGATCATGATCCTACAGGAGGTTTCTGATCATGACCTACAGGAGGTTTCTGATCATGACCTACAGGAGGTGTCTGATCATGATCTACAGGAGGTTTCTGATCATGACCTACAGGAGGTTTCTGATCATGACCTACAGGAGGTTTCTGATCATGACCTACAGGAGGTTTCTGATCATGATCCTACAGGAGGTTTCTGATCATGATCTACAGGAGGTTTCTGATCATGACCTACAGGAGGTTTCTGATCATGACCTACAGGAGGTTTCTGATCATGACCTACAGGAGGTTTCTGATCATGACCTACAGGAGGTTTCTGATCATGACCTACAGGAGGTTTCTGATCATGACCTACAGGAGGTTTCTGATCATGACCTACAGGAGGTTTCTGATCATGACCTACAGGAGGTTTCTGATCATGACCTACAGGAGGTTTCTGATCATGACCTACAGGAGGTTTCTGATCATGACCTACAGGAGGTTTCTGATCATGACCTACAGGAGGTTTCTGATCATGACCTACAGGAGGTTTCTGATCATGACCTACAGGAGGTTTCTGATCATGACCTACAGGAGGTTTCTGATCATGACCTACAGGAGGTTTCTGATCATGACCTACAGGAGGTTTCTGATCATGACCTACAGGAGGTTTCTGATCATGACCTACAGGAGGTTTCTGATCATGACCTACAGGAGGTTTCTGATCATGACCTACAGGAGGTTTCTGATCATGACCTACAGGAGGTTTCTGATCATGACCTACAGGAGGTTTCTGATCATGACCTACAGGAGGTTTCTGATCATGACCTACAGGAGGTTTCTGATCATGACCTACAGGAGGTTTCTGATCATGACCTACAGGAGGTTTCTGATCATGACCTACAGGAGGTTTCTGATCATGACCTACAGGAGGTTTCTGATCATGACCTACAGGAGGTTTCTGATCATGACCTACAGGAGGTTTCTGATCATGACCTACAGGAGGTTTCTGATCATGACCTACAGGAGGTTTCTGATCATGACCTACAGGAGGTTTCTGATCATGACCTACAGGAGGTTTCTGATCATGACCTACAGGAGGTTTCTGATCATGACCTACAGGAGGTTTCTGATCATGACCTACAGGAGGTTTCTGATCATGACCTACAGGAGGTTTCTGATCATGACCTACAGGAGGTTTCTGATCATGACCTACAGGAGGTTTCTGATCATGACCTACAGGAGGTTTCTGATCATGACCTACAGGAGGTTTCTGATCATGACCTACAGGAGGTTTCTGATCATGACCTACAGGAGGTTTCTGATCATGACCTACAGGAGGTTTCTGATCATGACCTACAGGAGGTTTCTGATCATGACCTACAGGAGGTTTCTGATCATGATCTACAGGAGGTTTCTGATCATGACCTACAGGAGGTTTCTGATCATGACCTACAGGAGGTTTCTGATCATGACCTACAGGAGGTTTCTGATCATGACCTACAGGAGGTTTCTGATCATGACCTACAGGAGGTTTCTGATCATGACCTACAGGAGGTTTCTGATCATGACCTACAGGAGGTTTCTGATCATGACCTACAGGAGGTTTCTGATCATGACCTACAGGAGGTTTCTGATCATGACCTACAGGAGGTTTCTGATCATGACCTACAGGAGGTTTCTGATCATGACCTACAGGAGGTTTCTGATCATGACCTACAGGAGGTTTCTGATCATGACCTACAGGAGGTTTCTGATCATGACCTACAGGAGGTTTCTGATCATGACCTACAGGAGGTTTCTGATCATGACCTACAGGAGGTTTCTGATCATGATCTACAGGAGGTTTCTGATCATGACCTACAGGAGGTTTCTGATCATGACCTACAGGAGGTTTCTGATCATGACCTACAGGAGGTTTCTGATCATGACCTACAGGAGGTTTCTGATCATGACCTACAGGAGGTTTCTGATCATGACCTACAGGAGGTTTCTGATCATGACCTACAGGAGGTTTCTGATCATGACCTACAGGAGGTTTCTGATCATGACCTACAGGAGGTTTCTGATCATGACCTACAGGAGGTTTCTGATCATGACCTACAGGAGGTTTCTGATCATGACCTACAGGAGGTTTCTGATCATGACCTACAGGAGGTTTCTGATCATGACCTACAGGAGGTTTCTGATCATGACTACAGGAGGTTTCTGATCATGACCTACAGGAGGTTTCTGATCATGACCTACAGGAGGTTTCTGATCATGACCTACAGGAGGTTTCTGATCATGACCTACAGGAGGTTTCTGATCATGACCTACAGGAGGTTTCTGATCATGATCTACAGGAGGTTTCTGATCATGACCTACAGGAGGTTTCTGATCATGACCTACAGGAGGTTTCTGATCATGACCTACAGGAGGTTTCTGATCATGACCTACAGGAGGTTTCTGATCATGACCTACAGGAGGTTTCTGATCATGACCTACAGGAGGTTTCTGATCATGACCTACAGGAGGTTTCTGATCATGACCTACAGGAGGTTTCTGATCATGACCTACAGGAGGTTTCTGATCATGACCTACAGGAGGTTTCTGATCATGACCTACAGGAGGTTTCTGATCATGACCTACAGGAGGTTTCTGATCATGACCTACAGGAGGTTTCTGATCATGACCTACAGGAGGTTTCTGATCATGACCTACAGGAGGTTTTCTGATCATGACCTACAGGAGGTTTCTGATCATGACCTACAGGAGGTTTCTGATCATGACCTACAGGAGGTTTTCTGATCATGACCTACAGGAGGTTTCTGATCATGACCTACAGGAGGTTTCTGATCATGACCTACAGGAGGTTTCTGATCATGACCTACAGGAGGTTTCTGATCATGACCTACAGGAGGTTTCTGATCATGACCTACAGGAGGTTTCTGATCATGACCTACAGGAGGTTCTGATCATGACCTACAGGAGGTTTCTGATCATGACCTACAGGAGGTTTCTGATCATGACCTACAGGAGGTTTCTGATCATGACCTACAGGAGGTTTCTGATCATGACCTACAGGAGGTTTCTGATCATGACCTACAGGAGGTTTCTGATCATGACCTACAGGAGGTTTCTGATCATGACCTACAGGAGGTTTCTGATCATGACCTACAGGAGGTTTCTGATCATGACCTACAGGAGGTTTCTGATCATGACCTACAGGAGGTTTCTGATCATGACCTACGGAGGTTTCTGATCATGACCTACAGGAGGTTTCTGATCATGACCTACAGGAGGTTTCTGATCATGACCTAAGGAGGTGTCTGATCATGACCTACAGGAGGTTTCTGATCATGATCCTACAGGAGGTTTCTGATCATGATCCTACAGGAGGTTTCTGATCATGACCTACAGGAGGTTTCTGATCATGACCTACAGGAGGTTTCTGATCATGACCTACAGGAGGTTTCTGATCATGATCCTACAGGAGGTTTCTGATCATGACCTACAGGAGGTTTCTGATCATGACCTACAGGAGGTTTCTGATCATGACCTACAGGAGGTTTCTGATCATGACTACAGGAGGTTTCTGATCATGACCTACAGGAGGTTTCTGATCATGACCTACAGGAGGTTTCTGATCATGACCTACAGGAGGTTTCTGATCATGACCTACAGGAGGTTTCTGATCATGACCTACAGGAGGTTTCTGATCATGATCTACAGGAGGTTTCTGATCATGACCTACAGGAGGTTTCTGATCATGACCTACAGGAGGTTTCTGATCATGACCTACAGGAGGTTTCTGATCATGACCTACCGGAGGTTTCTGATCATGACCTACAGGAGGTTTCTGATCATGACCTACAGGAGGTTTCTGATCATGACCTACAGGAGGTTTCTGATCATGACCTACAGGAGGTTTCTGATCATGACCTACAGGAGGTTTCTGATCATGACCTACAGGAGGTTTCTGATCATGACCTACAGGAGGTTTCTGATCATGACCTACAGGAGGTTTCTGATCATGATCTACAGGAGGTTTCTGATCATGACCTACAGGAGGTTTCTGATCATGACCTACAGGAGGTTTCTGATCATGAACCTACAGGAGGTTTCTGATCATGAACCTACAGGAGGTTTCTGATCATGACCTACAGGAGGTTTCTGATCATGACCTACAGGAGGTTTCTGATCATGACCTACAGGAGGTTTCTGATCATGACCTACAGGAGGTTTCTGATCATGACCTACAGGAGGTTTCTGATCATGACCTACAGGAGGTTTCTGATCATGACCTACGGAGGTTTCTGATCATGACCTACAGGAGGTTTCTGATCATGACCTACAGGAGGTTTCTGATCATGACCTACAGGAGGTTTCTGATCATGACCTACAGGAGGTTTCTGATCATGACCTACAGGAGGTTTCTGATCATGATCTACAGGAGGTTTCTGATCATGATCCTACAGGAGGTTTCTGATCATGACCTACAGGAGGTTTCTGATCATGACCTACAGGAGGTTTCTGATCATGACCTACAGGAGGTTTCTGATCATGATCTACAGGAGGTTTCTGATCATGACCTACAGGAGGTTTCTGATCATGACCTACAGGAGGTTTCTGATCATGACCTACAGGAGGTTTCTGATCATGACCTACAGGAGGTTTCTGATCATGACCTACAGGAGGTTTCTGATCATGACCTACAGGAGGTTTCTGATCATGATCCTACAGGAGGTTTCTGATCATGACCTACAGGAGGTTTCTGATCATGACCTACAGGAGGTTTCTGATCATGACCTACAGGAGGTTTCTGATCATGACCTACAGGAGGTTTCTGATCATGACCTACAGGAGGTTTCTGATCATGACCTACAGGAGGTTTCTGATCATGACCTACAGGAGGTTTCTGATCATGACCTACAGGAGGTTTCTGATCATGACCTACAGGAGGTTTCTGATCATGACCTACAGGAGGTTTCTGATCATGACCTACAGGAGGTTTCTGATCATGACCTACAGGAGGTTTCTGATCATGACCTACAGGAGGTTTTCTGATCATGATCTACAGGAGGTTTCTGATCATGACCTACAGGAGGTTTCTGATCATGACCTACAGGAGGTTTCTGATCATGATCCTACAGGAGGTTTCTGATCATGATCCTACAGGAGGTTTCTGATCATGACCTACAGGAGGTTTCTGATCATGACCTACAGGAGGTTTCTGATCATGACCTACAGGAGGTTTCTGATCATGATCCTACAGGAGGTTTCTGATCATGACCTACAGGAGGTTTCTGATCATGACCTACAGGAGGTTTCTGATCATGACCTACAGGAGGTTTCTGATCATGACCTACAGGAGGTTTCTGATCATGACCTACAGGAGGTTTCTGATCAGGACCTACAGGAGGTTTCTGATCATGACCTACAGGAGGTTTCTGATCATGACCTACAGGAGGTTTCTGATCATGATCCTACAGGAGGTTTCTGATCATGACCTACAGGAGGTTTCTGATCAGGACTCTACAGGAGGTTTCTGATCATGACCTACAGGAGGTTTTCTGATCATGACCTACAGGAGGTTTCTGATCATGACCTACCAGGAGGTTTCTGATCATGATCTACAGGAGGTTTCTGATCATGACCTACAGGAGGTTTCTGATCATGACCTACAGGAGGTTTTTCTGATCATGACCTACAGGAGGTTTCTGATCATGACCTACAGGAGGTTTCTGATCATGACCTACAGGAGGTTTCTGATCATGACCTACAGGAGGTTTCTGATCATGACCTACAGGAGGTTTCTGATCAATGACCTACAGGAGGTTTCTGATCATGATCTACAGGAGGTTTCTGATCATGACCTACAGGGAGGTTTCTGATCATGACCTACAGGAGGTGTCTGATCATGATCTACAGGAGGTTTCTGATCATGACCTACAGGAGGTTTCTGATCATGACCTTACAGGAGGTTTCTGATCATGACCTACAGGAGGTTCTGATCATGACCTACAGGAGGTTTCTGATCCATGACCTACAGGAGGTTTCTGATCATGATCCTACAGGAGGTTTCTGATCATGACCTACAGGGGTGTCTGATCATGATCCTACAGGAGGTTTCTGATCATGACCTACAGGAGGTTTCTGATTCATGACCTACAGGAGGTTTCTGGATCATGATCCTACAGGAGGTTTCTGATCATGATCCTACAGGAGGTTTCTGATCATGATCTACAGGAGGTTTTCTGATCATGATCTACAGGAGGTTTCTGATCATGACCTACAGGAAGGTTTCTGATCATGACCTACAGGAGGTTTCTGATCATGACCTACAGGAGGTTTCTGATCATGACCTACCGGAGGTTTCTGATCATGACCTACAGGAGGTTTCTGATCATGACCTACCGGAGGTGTTCTGATCATGACCTACAGGAGTTTCTGATCATGACCTACCGGAGGTTTCTGATACATGACCTACCGGAGGTTTCTGATCATGACCTACAGGGAGGTTTCTGATCATGACCTACAGGAGGTTTCTGATCATGACCTACCGGAGGTTTCTGATCATGACTACAGGAGGTTTCTGATCATGACTACAGGAGGTTTCTGATCATGACCTACGGGAGGTTTCTGATCATGACCTACAGGAGGTTTCTGATCATGACCTACAGGAGGTTTCTGATCATGACCTACAGGAGGTTTCTGATCATGACCTACAGGAGGTTTCTGAATCATGACCTAAGGGAGGTGTCTGATCATGACCTACAGAGGAAGTGTCTGATCATGATCTACAGGAGGTTTTCTGATCATGACCTACAGGAGGTTTCTGATCATGACCTACAGGAGGTTTCTGATCATGACCTACAGGAGGTTTCTGATCATGACCTACAGGAGGTTTCTGATCATGACCTACAGGAGGTTTCTGATCATGACCTACAGGAGGTTTCTGATCATGACCTACAGGAGGTTTCTGATCATGACCTACAGGAGGTTTCTGATCATGACCTACAGGAGGTTTCTGATCATGACCTACAGGAGGTTTCTGATCATGACCTACAGGAGGTTTCTGATCATGACCTACAGGAGGTTTCTGATCATGACCTACAGGAGGTTTCTGATCATGACCTACAGGAGGTTTCTGATCATGACCTACAGGAGGTTTCTGATCATGACCTACAGGAGGTTTCTGATCATGACCTACAGGAGGTTTCTGATCATGACCTACAGGAGGTTTCTGATCATGACCTACAGGAGGTTTCTGATCATGACCTACAGGAGGTTTCTGATCATGACCTACAGGAGGTTTCTGATCATGACCTACAGGAGGTTTCTGATCATGACCTACAGGAGGTTTCTGATCATGACCTACAGGAGGTTTCTGATCATGACCTACAGGAGGTTTCTGATCATGACCTACAGGAGGTTTCTGATCATGACCTACAGGAGGTTTCTGATCATGACCTACAGGAGGTTTCTGATCATGACCTACAGGAGGTTTCTGATCATGACCTACAGGAGGTTTCTGATCATGACCTACAGGAGGT
This sequence comes from Macrostomum cliftonense, assembly GCA_950096795.1. Classification (NCBI taxonomy): domain Eukaryota; kingdom Metazoa; phylum Platyhelminthes; family Macrostomidae; genus Macrostomum; species Macrostomum cliftonense. The sequence goes on along the minus strand of CATNEM010000311.1, from coordinate 1,038,189 downwards.
TTCTGATCATGACCTACAGGAGGTTTCTGATCATGACCTACAGGAGGTTTCTGATCATGACCTACAGGAGGTTTCTGATCATGACCTACAGGAGGTTTCTGATCATGACCTACAGGAGGTTTCTGATCATGACCTACAGGAGGTTTCTGATCATGACCTACAGGAGGTTTCTGATCATGACCTACAGGAGGTTTCTGATCATGACCTACAGGAGGTTTCTGATCATGACCTACAGGAGGTTTCTGATCATGACCTACAGGAGGTTTCTGATCATGACCTACAGGAGGTTTCTGATCATGACCTACAGGAGGTTTCTGATCATGACCTACAGGAGGTTTCTGATCATGACCTACAGGAGGTTTCTGATCATGACCTACAGGAGGTTTCTGATCATGACCTACAGGAGGTTTCTGATCATGACCTACAGGAGGTTTCTGATCATGACCTACAGGAGGTTTCTGATCATGACCTACAGGAGGTTTCTGATCATGACCTACAGGAGGTTTCTGATCATGACCTACAGGAGGTTTCTGATCATGACCTACAGGAGGTTTCTGATCATGACCTACAGGAGGTTTCTGATCATGACCTACAGGAGGTTTCTGATCATGACCTACAGGAGGTTTCTGATCATGACCTACAGGAGGTTTCTGATCATGACCTACAGGAGGTTTCTGATCATGACCTACAGGAGGTTTCTGATCATGACCTACAGGAGGTTTCTGATCATGACCTACAGGAGGTTTCTGATCATGACCTACAGGAGGTTTCTGATCATGACCTACAGGAGGTTTCTGATCATGACCTACAGGAGGTTTCTGATCATGACCTACAGGAGGTTTCTGATCATGACCTACAGGAGGTTTCTGATCATGACCTACAGGAGGTTTCTGATCATGACCTACAGGAGGTTTCTGATCATGACCTACAGGAGGTTTCTGATCATGACCTACAGGAGGTTTCTGATCATGACCTACAGGAGGTTTCTGATCATGACCTACAGGAGGTTTCTGATCATGACCTACAGGAGGTTTCTGATCATGACCTACAGGAGGTTTCTGATCATGACCTACAGGAGGTTTCTGATCATGACCTACAGGAGGTTTCTGATCATGACCTACAGGAGGTTTCTGATCATGACCTACAGGAGGTTTCTGATCATGACCTACAGGAGGTTTCTGATCATGACCTACAGGAGGTTTCTGATCATGACCTACAGGAGGTTTCTGATCATGACCTACAGGAGGTTTCTGATCATGACCTACAGGAGGTTTCTGATCATGACCTACAGGAGGTTTCTGATCATGACCTACAGGAGGTTTCTGATCATGACCTACAGGAGGTTTCTGATCATGACCTACAGGAGGTTTCTGATCATGACCTACAGGAGGTTTCTGATCATGACCTACAGGAGGTTTCTGATCATGACCTACAGGAGGTTTCTGATCATGACCTACAGGAGGTTTCTGATCATGACCTACAGGAGGTTTCTGATCATGACCTACAGGAGGTTTCTGATCATGACCTACAGGAGGTTTCTGATCATGACCTACAGGAGGTTTCTGATCATGACCTACAGGAGGTTTCTGATCATGACCTACAGGAGGTTTCTGATCATGACCTACAGGAGGTTTCTGATCATGACCTACAGGAGGTTTCTGATCATGACCTACAGGAGGTTTCTGATCATGACCTACAGGAGGTTTCTGATCATGACCTACAGGAGGTTTCTGATCATGACCTACAGGAGGTTTCTGATCATGACCTACAGGAGGTTTCTGATCATGACCTACAGGAGGTTTCTGATCATGACCTACAGGAGGTTTCTGATCATGACCTACAGGAGGTTTCTGATCATGACCTACAGGAGGTTTCTGATCATGACCTACAGGAGGTTTCTGATCATGACCTACAGGAGGTTTCTGATCATGACCTACAGGAGGTTTCTGATCATGACCTACAGGAGGTTTCTGATCATGACCTACAGGAGGTTTCTGATCATGACCTACAGGAGGTTTCTGATCATGACCTACAGGAGGTTTCTGATCATGACCTACAGGAGGTTTCTGATCATGACCTACAGGAGGTTTCTGATCATGACCTACAGGAGGTTTCTGATCATGACCTACAGGAGGTTTCTGATCATGACCTACAGGAGGTTTCTGATCATGACCTACAGGAGGTTTCTGATCATGACCTACAGGAGGTTTCTGATCATGACCTACAGGAGGTTTCTGATCATGACCTACAGGAGGTTTCTGATCATGACCTACAGGAGGTTTCTGATCATGACCTACAGGAGGTTTCTGATCATGACCTACAGGAGGTTTCTGATCATGACCTACAGGAGGTTTCTGATCATGACCTACAGGAGGTTTCTGATCATGACCTACAGGAGGTTTCTGATCATGACCTACAGGAGGTTTCTGATCATGACCTACAGGAGGTTTCTGATCATGACCTACAGGAGGTTTCTGATCATGACCTACAGGAGGTTTCTGATCATGACCTACAGGAGGTTTCTGATCATGACCTACAGGAGGTTTCTGATCATGACCTACAGGAGGTTTCTGATCATGACCTACAGGAGGTTTCTGATCATGACCTACAGGAGGTTTCTGATCATGACCTACAGGAGGTTTCTGATCATGACCTACAGGAGGTTTCTGATCATGACCTACAGGAGGTTTCTGATCATGACCTACAGGAGGTTTCTGATCATGACCTACAGGAGGTTTCTGATCATGACCTACAGGAGGTTTCTGATCATGACCTACAGGAGGTTTCTGATCATGACCTACAGGAGGTTTCTGATCATGACCTACAGGAGGTTTCTGATCATGACCTACAGGAGGTTTCTGATCATGACCTACAGGAGGTTTCTGATCATGACCTACAGGAGGTTTCTGATCATGACCTACAGGAGGTTTCTGATCATGACCTACAGGAGGTTTCTGATCATGACCTACAGGAGGTTTCTGATCATGACCTACAGGAGGTTTCTGATCATGACCTACAGGAGGTTTCTGATCATGACCTACAGGAGGTTTCTGATCATGACCTACAGGAGGTTTCTGATCATGACCTACAGGAGGTTTCTGATCATGACCTACAGGAGGTTTCTGATCATGACCTACAGGAGGTTTCTGATCATGACCTACAGGAGGTTTCTGATCATGACCTACAGGAGGTTTCTGATCATGACCTACAGGAGGTTTCTGATCATGACCTACAGGAGGTTTCTGATCATGACCTACAGGAGGTTTCTGATCATGACCTACAGGAGGTTTCTGATCATGACCTACAGGAGGTTTCTGATCATGACCTACAGGAGGTTTCTGATCATGACCTACAGGAGGTTTCTGATCATGACCTACAGGAGGTTTCTGATCATGACCTACAGGAGGTTTCTGATCATGACCTACAGGAGGTTTCTGATCATGACCTACAGGAGGTTTCTGATCATGACCTACAGGAGGTTTCTGATCATGACCTACAGGAGGTTTCTGATCATGACCTACAGGAGGTTTCTGATCATGACCTACAGGAGGTTTCTGATCATGACCTACAGGAGGTTTCTGATCATGACCTACAGGAGGTTTCTGATCATGACCTACAGGAGGTTTCTGATCATGACCTACAGGAGGTTTCTGATCATGACCTACAGGAGGTTTCTGATCATGACCTACAGGAGGTTTCTGATCATGACCTACAGGAGGTTTCTGATCATGACCTACAGGAGGTTTCTGATCATGACCTACAGGAGGTTTCTGATCATGACCTACAGGAGGTTTCTGATCATGACCTACAGGAGGTTTCTGATCATGACCTACAGGAGGTTTCTGATCATGACCTACAGGAGGTTTCTGATCATGACCTACAGGAGGTTTCTGATCATGACCTACAGGAGGTTTCTGATCATGACCTACAGGAGGTTTCTGATCATGACCTACAGGAGGTTTCTGATCATGACCTACAGGAGGTTTCTGATCATGACCTACAGGAGGTTTCTGATCATGACCTACAGGAGGTTTCTGATCATGACCTACAGGAGGTTTCTGATCATGACCTACAGGAGGTTTCTGATCATGACCTACAGGAGGTTTCTGATCATGACCTACAGGAGGTTTCTGATCATGACCTACAGGAGGTTTCTGATCATGACCTACAGGAGGTTTCTGATCATGACCTACAGGAGGTTTCTGATCATGACCTACAGGAGGTTTCTGATCATGACCTACAGGAGGTTTCTGATCATGACCTACAGGAGGTTTCTGATCATGACCTACAGGAGGTTTCTGATCATGACCTACAGGAGGTTTCTGATCATGACCTACAGGAGGTTTCTGATCATGACCTACAGGAGGTTTCTGATCATGACCTACAGGAGGTTTCTGATCATGACCTACAGGAGGTTTCTGATCATGACCTACAGGAGGTTTCTGATCATGACCTACAGGAGGTTTCTGATCATGACCTACAGGAGGTTTCTGATCATGACCTACAGGAGGTTTCTGATCATGACCTACAGGAGGTTTCTGATCATGACCTACAGGAGGTTTCTGATCATGACCTACAGGAGGTTTCTGATCATGACCTACAGGAGGTTTCTGATCATGACCTACAGGAGGTTTCTGATCATGACCTACAGGAGGTTTCTGATCATGACCTACAGGAGGTTTCTGATCATGACCTACAGGAGGTTTCTGATCATGACCTACAGGAGGTTTCTGATCATGACCTACAGGAGGTTTCTGATCATGACCTACAGGAGGTTTCTGATCATGACCTACAGGAGGTTTCTGATCATGACCTACAGGAGGTTTCTGATCATGACCTACAGGAGGTTTCTGATCATGACCTACAGGAGGTTTCTGATCATGACCTACAGGAGGTTTCTGATCATGACCTACAGGAGGTTTCTGATCATGACCTACAGGAGGTTTCTGATCATGACCTACAGGAGGTTTCTGATCATGACCTACAGGAGGTTTCTGATCATGACCTACAGGAGGTTTCTGATCATGACCTACAGGAGGTTTCTGATCATGACCTACAGGAGGTTTCTGATCATGACCTACAGGAGGTTTCTGATCATGACCTACAGGAGGTTTCTGATCATGACCTACAGGAGGTTTCTGATCATGACCTACAGGAGGTTTCTGATCATGACCTACAGGAGGTTTCTGATCATGACCTACAGGAGGTTTCTGATCATGACCTACAGGAGGTTTCTGATCATGACCTACAGGAGGTTTCTGATCATGACCTACAGGAGGTTTCTGATCATGACCTACAGGAGGTTTCTGATCATGACCTACAAGGAGGTTGTCTGATCATGATCTACAGGAGGGTTTCTGATCATGACCTACAGGAGGGTGTCTGATCATGACCTACAGGAGGTTTCTGATCATGACCTACAGGAGGTTTCTGATCATGACCTACCAGGAGGTTTCTGATCATGACCTACCGAGGTTTCCTGATCATGATCTACCGGAGGTTTCTGATCATGACCTACAGGAGGTTTCTGATCATGACCTACAGGAGGTTTCTGATCATGATCCTACAGGAGGTTTCTGATCATGACCTACAGGAGGTTTCTGATCATGACCTACAGGAGGTTTCTGATCATGAACCTACAGGCAGGTTTTCTGATCATGACCTACAGGAAGGTTTCTGATCATGACCTACAGGAGGTTTCTGATCATGACCTACAGGAGGTTTCTGATCAGAGGTGTCTGATCATGATCTACAGGAGGTTTCTGATCATGACCTACAGGAGGTTTCGGATCATGACCTACAGGAGGTTTCTGATCATGACCTACAGGAGGTTTCTGATCATGACCTACAGAGGTTTCTGATCATGACCTACAGGAGGTTTCTGATCATGACCTACAGGAGGTTTCTGATCATGACCTACAGGAGGTTCTGATCATGACCTAAGAGAGGTTTCTGATCATGATCCTACAGGAGGTTTCGATCATGACCTACAGGAGGTTTCTGATCATGACTACAGGAGGTTTCTGATCATGATCCTACAGGAGGTTTCTGATCATGACCTACAGGAGGTTTCTGATCATGACCTACAGGAGGTTTCTGATCATGATCCTACAGGAGGTTTCTGATCATGACTCTAACGGAGGTTTCTGATCATGATCCTACAGGAGGTTTCTGATCATGATCTACAGGAGGTTTCTGATCATGACCTACAGGAGGTTTCTGATCATGATCACAGGAGGTTTCTGATCATGACCTACAGGAGGTTTCTGATCATGATCCTACAGGAGGTTTCTGATCATGATCTACAGGAGGTTTCTGATCATGATCTACAGGAGGTTTCTGATCATGACCTACAGGAGGTTTCTGATCATGATCCTACAGGAGGTTTCTGATCATGACCTACAGGAGGTTTCTGATCATGACCTACAGGAGGGTTTCTGATCATGACCTACAGGAGGTTTCTGATCATGACCTACCAGGAGGTTTCTAGATCATGACCTACAGGAGGTTTCTGATCATGACCTACAGGAGGTTTCTGATCATGAACCTACAGGAGGTTTCTGATCATGACCTACAGGAGGTTTCTGATCATGACCTACAGGAGGTTTCTGATCATGACCTACCGGAGGTTTCTGATCATGACCTACAGGAGGTTTCTGATCATGATCCTACAGGAGGTTTCTGATCATGATCTACAGGAGGTTTCTGATCAATGATCCTACAGGAGGTTTATCTACAGGAGGTTTCTGATCATGACCTACAGGAGGTTTCTGATCATGATCCTACAGGAGGTTTCTGATCATGACCTACAGGAGGTTTCTGATCATGGATCCTACAGGAGGTTTCTGATCATGACTCTACAGGAGGTTTCTGATCATGATCTACAGGAGGTTTCTGATCATGATCTACAGGAAGGTTTCTGATCATGATCTACAGGAGGTTTCTGATCATGACCTACAGGAGGTTTCTGATCATGATCTACAGGAGGTTTCTGATCATGATCCTACCGGAGGTTTCTGATCATGACCTACCGGAGGTTTCTGATCATGACCTACAGGAGGTTTCTGATCATGACCTACCGGAGGTTTCTGATCATGACCTACAGGAGGTTTCTGATCATGACCTACCGGAGGTTCTGATCATGACCTACAGGAGGTTTCTGATCATGACCTACAGGAGGTTTCTGATCATGACCTACAGGAGGTTTCTGATCATGACCTACAGGAGGTTTTCATGACCTACGAGGAGGTTTCTGATCATGACCTACAGGAGGTTTCTGATCATGATCTACAGGAGGTTTCTGATCATGATCTACAGGAGGTTTCTGATCATGACCTACCGGAGGTTTCTGATCATGACCTACAGGAGGTTTCTGATCATGACCTACAGGAGGTTTCTGATCATGACCTACAGGAGGTTTCTGATCATGACCTACAGGAGGTTTCTGATCATGACCTACAGGAGGTTTCTGATCATGACCTACAGGAGGTTTCTGATCATGACCTACAGGAGGTTTCTGATCATGACCTACAGGAGGTTTCTGATCATGACCTACAGGAGGTTTCTGATCATGACCTACAGGAGGTTTCTGATCATGACCTACAGGAGGTTTCTGATCATGACTCTACAGGAGGTTTCTGATCATGACCTACGGAGGTGTCTGATCATGATCTACAGGAGGTTTCTGATCATGACCTACAGGAGGTTTCTGATCATGACCTACAGGGAGGTTGATCATGACCTACAGGAGGTTTCTGATCATGACCTAAGGGAGGTGTCTGATCATGATCTACAGGAGGTTTCTGATCATGACCTACAGGAGGTTTCTGATCATGACCTACAGGGAGGTGTCTGATCATGACCTACAGGAGGTTTCTGATCATGATCTACAGGAGGTTTCTGATCATGATCTACAGGAGGTTTCTGATCATGACCTACAGGAGGTTTCTGATCATGACCTAAGGGAGGTGTCTGATCATGACCTACAGGAGTTGTCTGATCATGATCTACAGGAGGTTTCTGATCATGACCTACAGGAGGTTTCTGATCATGACCTACAGGAGGTTTCTGATCATGACCTACAGGAGGTTTCTGATCATGATCTACAGGAGGTTTCTGATCATGACCTACCGGAGGTTCTGATCATGACCTACAGGAGGTTTCTGATCATGACCTACAGGAGGTGTCTGATCATGACCTACAGGAGGTTTCTGATCATGACCTACAGGAGGTTTCTGATCATAACCTACCGGAGGTTTCTGATCATGACCTACAGGAGGTTTCTGATCATGACCTACAGTGAGGTTTCTGATCATGACCTACAGGAGGTGTCTGATCATGACCTACCGGAGGTTTCTGATCATGACCTACAGGAGGTTTCTGGTCATGACCTACGGGAGGTTTCTGATCATGACCTACAGGAGGTTTCTGATCATGACCTACAGGAGGTGGTCTGATCATGACCTACAGGAGGTTTCTGATCATGACCTACAGGAGGTTTCTGATCATGATCTACAGAGGTTTCTGATCATGACCTACAGGAGGTGTCTGATCATGATCTACAGGAGGTTTCTGATCATGACCTACAGGAGGTGTCTGATCATGACCTACCGGAGGTTTCTGATCATGACCTACCGGAGGTTTCTGATCATGACCTACCGGAGGTTTCTGATTCATGACCTACAGGAGGTTTCTGATCATGATCTACAGGAGGTTTCTGATCATGACCTACGAGGTTTCTGATCATGACCTACAGGAGGTTTCTGATCATAACCTACCGGAGGTTTCTGATCATGACCTACAGGAGGTTTCTGATCATGACCTACAGGAGGTTTCTGATCATGACCTACAGGAGGTTTCTGATCATGACCTACAGGAGGTTTCTGATCATGATCTACAGGAGGTTTCTGATCATGACCTACAGGAGGTTTCTGATCATGACCTACAGGAGGTTGTCTGATCATGATCTACAGGAGGTTTCTGATCATGACCTACAGGAGGTTTCTGATCATGACCTACAGGAGGTTTCTGATCATGACCTACAGGAGGTGTCTGATCATGAACCTACAGGAGGTTTCTGATCATGATCTACAGGAGGTTTCTGATCATGACCTACAGGAGGTTTCTGGTCATGACCTACAGGAGGTTTCTGATCATGACCTACAGGAGGTTTCTGATCATGACCTACAGGAGGTTTCTGGTCATGACCTACAGGAGGTTTCTGATCATGACACAGGAGGTTTCTGATCATGACCTACCGGAGGTTTCTGATCATGACCTACAGGAGGTTTCTGATCATGACCTACAGGAGGTTTCTGATCATGACCTACAGGAGGTTTCTGATCATGACCTACAGGAGGTTTCTGATCATGACCTACAGGAGGTTTCTGATCATGATCTACAGGAGGTTTCTGATCATGACCTACAGGAGGTTTCTGATCATGACCTACAGGAGGTGTCTGATCATGATCTACAGGAGGTTTCTGATCATGACTACAGGAGGTTTCTGATCATGATCTACAGGAGGTTTCTGATCATGACCTACAGGAGGTTTCTGATCATGACCTAAGGGAGGTGTCTGATCATGATCTACAGGAGGTGTCTGATCATGACCTACAGGGAGGTTTCTGATCATGACCTAAGGGAGGTGTCTGATCATGATCTACAGGAGGTTTCTGATCATGATCTACAGGAGGTTTCTGATCATGACCTACAGGAGGTTTCTGATCATGACCTAAGGGAGGTGTCTGATCATGACCTACAGGAGGTTTCTGATCATGATCTACAGGAGGTTTCTGATCATGACCTACAGGAGGTTTCTGATCATGACCTACAGGAGGTTTCTGATCATGACCTACAGGAGGTTTCTTATCATGACCTACCGGAGGTTTCTGATCATGACCTACAGGAGGTTTCTGATCATGACCTACAGGAGGTTTCTGATCATGACCTACAGGAGGTTTCTGATCATGACCTAAGGGAGGTGTCTGATCATGATCAACAGGAGGTTTCTGATCATGATCTACAGGAGGTTTCTGATCATGATCTACAGGAGGTTTCTGATCATGACCTACAGGAGGTTTCTGATCATGACCTACAGGAGGTTTCTGATCATGACCTACAGGAGGTTTCTGATCATGATCTACAGGAGGTTTCTGATCATGACCTACAGGAGGTTTCTGATCATGACCTACAGGAGGTTTCTGATCATGACCTACAGGAGGTTTCTGATCATGACCTACAGGAGGTGTCTGATCATGACCTACAGGAGGTTTCTGATCATGACCTACAGGAGGTTTCTGATCATAACCTACCGGAGGCTTCTGATCATGACCTAAAGGAGGTTTCTGATCATGACCTACAGGAGGTTTCTGATCATGACCTACAGGAGGTTTCTGATCATGACCTACAGGAGGTTTCTGATCATGATCTACAGGAGGTTTCTGATCATGACCTACCGGAGGTTTCTGATCATGACCTACCGGAGGTTTCTGATCATGATCTACAGGAGGTTTCTGATCATGATCTACAGGAGGTTTCTGATCATGACCTACAGGAGGTTTCTGATCATGATCTACAGGAGGTTTCTGATCATGACCTACAGAGGTTTCTGATCATGATCTACAGGAGGTTTCTGATCATGACCTACAGGAGGTTTCTGGTCATGATCTACAGGAGGTTTCTGGTCATGATCTACAGGAGGTTTCTGATCATGATCTACAGGAGGTTTCTGATCATGATCTACAGGAGGTTTCTGATCATGATCTACAGGAGGTTTCTGATCATGACCTACCGGAGGTTTCTGATCATGACCTACAGGAGGTTTCTGATCATGACCTACAGGAGGTTTCTGATCATGACCTACCGGAGGTTTCTGATCATGACCTACAGGAGGTTTCTGATCATGACCTACCGGAGGTTTCTGATCATGACCTACAGGAGGTTTCTTATCATGACCTACCGGAGGTTTCTGATCATGACCTACAGGAGGTTTCTGATCATGACCTACAGGAGGTTTCTGATCATGACCTACGAGAGGTTTCTGATCATGACCTACCGGAGGTTTCTTATCATGATCTACAGGAGGTTTCTGATCATGATCTACAGGAGGTTTCTGATCATGACCTACCGGAGGTTTCTGATCATGACCTACAGGAGGTTTCTGATCATGACCTACAGGAGGTTTCTGATCATGACCTACAGGAGGTTTCTATCATGACCTACCGGAGGTTTCTGATCATGACCTACAGGAGGTTTCTGATCATGACCTAACAGGAGGTTTCTGATCATGACCTACAGGAGGTTTCTGATCATGACCTACAGGAGGTTTCTGATCATGACCTACAGGAGGTTTCTGATCATGACCTACAGGAGGTTTCTGATCATGATCTACAGGAGGTTTCTGATCATGACCTACCGGAGGTTTCTGATCATGACCTACAGGAGGTGTCTGATCATGATCTACAGGAGGTTTCTGATCATGACCTACAGGAGGTTTCTGATCATGATCTACAGGAGGTTTCTGATCATGACCTACAGGAGGTTTCTGATCATGACCTAAGGGAGGTGTCTGATCATGATCTACAGGAGGTTTCTGATCATGACCTACAGGAGGTTTCTGATCATGACCTAAGGGAGGTGTCTGATCATGACCTACAGGAGGTTTCTGATCATGATCTACAGGAGGTTTCTGATCATGATCTACAGGAGGTTTCTGATCATGATCTACAGGAGGTTTCTGATCATGACCTAAGGGAGGTGTCTGATCATGACCTACAGGAGGTTTCTGATCATGATCTACAGGAGGTTTCTGATCATGACCTACAGGAGGTTTCTGATCATGACCTACAGGAGGTTTCTGATCATGACCTACAGGAGGTTTCTGATCATGATCTACAGGAGGTTTCTGATCATGACCTACCGGAGGTTTCTGATCATGACCTACAGGAGGTTTCTGATCATGACCTACAGGAGGTGTCTGATCATGACCTACAGGAGGTTTCTGATCATGACCTACAGGAGGTTTCTGATCATAACCTACCGGAGGTTTCTGATCATGACCTACAGGAGGTTTCTGATCATGACCTACAGGAGGTTTCTGATCATGACCTACAGGAGGTGTCTGATCATGACCTACCGGAGGTTTCTGATCATGACCTACAGGAGGTTTCTGGTCATGACCTACGGGAGGTTTCTGATCATGACCTACAGGAGGTTTCTGATCATGACCTACAGGAGGTTTCTTATCATGACCTACCGGAGGTTTCTGATCATGACCTACAGGAGGTTTCTGATCATGACCTACAGGAGGTTTCTGATCATGACCTACAGGAGGTTTCTGATCATGACCTACAGGAGGTTTCTGATCATGACCTACAGGAGGTTTCTGATCATGACCTACAGGAGGTTTCTGATCATGATCTACAGGAGGTTTCTGATCATGACCTACCGGAGGTTTCTGATCATGACCTACAGGAGGTGTCTGATCATGATCTACAGGAGGTTTCTGATCATGACCTACAGGAGGTTTCTGATCATGATCTACAGGAGGTTTCTGATCATGACCTACAGGAGGTTTCTGATCATGACCTAAGGGAGGTGTCTGATCATGATCTACAGGAGGTTTCTGATCATGACCTACAGGAGGTTTCTGATCATGACCTAAGGGAGGTGTCTGATCATGACCTACAGGAGGTTTCTGATCATGATCTACAGGAGGTTTCTGATCATGATCTACAGGAGGTTTCTGATCATGATCTACAGGAGGTTTCTGATCATGACCTAAGGGAGGTGTCTGATCATGACCTACAGGAGGTTTCTGATCATGATCTACAGGAGGTTTCTGATCATGACCTACAGGAGGTTTCTGATCATGACCTACAGGAGGTTTCTGATCATGACCTACAGGAGGTTTCTGATCATGATCTACAGGAGGTTTCTGATCATGACCTACCGGAGGTTTCTGATCATGACCTACAGGAGGTTTCTGATCATGACCTACAGGAGGTGTCTGATCATGACCTACAGGAGGTTTCTGATCATGACCTACAGGAGGTTTCTGATCATAACCTACCGGAGGTTTCTGATCATGACCTACAGGAGGTTTCTGATCATGACCTACAGGAGGTTTCTGATCATGACCTACAGGAGGTGTCTGATCATGACCTACCGGAGGTTTCTGATCATGACCTACAGGAGGTTTCTGGTCATGACCTACGGGAGGTTTTCTGATCATGACCTACAGGAGGTTTCTGATCATGACCTACAGGAGGTTTCTGATCATGACCTACAGGAGGTTTCTGATCATGACCTACAGGAGGTTTCTGATCATGATCTACAGGAGGTTTCTGATCATGACCTACAGGAGGTGTCTGATCATGATCTACAGGAGGTTTCTGATCATGACCTACAGGAGGTGTCTGATCATGACCTACCGGAGGTTTCTGATCATGACCTACCGGAGGTTTCTGATCATGACCTACCGGAGGTTTCTGATCATGACCTACAGGAGGTTTCTGATCATGATCTACAGGAGGTTTCTGATCATGACCTACAGGAGGTTTCTGATCATGACCTACAGGAGGTTTCTGATCATAACCTACCGGAGGTTTCTGATCATGACCTACAGGAGGTTTCTGATCATGACCTACAGGAGGTTTCTGATCATGACCTACAGGAGGTTTCTGATCATGACCTACAGGAGGTTTCTGATCATGATCTACAGGAGGTTTCTGATCATGACCTACAGGAGGTTTCTGATCATGACCTACAGGAGGTGTCTGATCATGATCTACAGGAGGTTTCTGATCATGACCTACAGGAGGTTTCTGATCATGACCTACAGGAGGTTTCTGATCATGACCTACAGGAGGTGTCTGATCATGACCTACAGGAGGTTTCTGATCATGATCTACAGGAGGTTTCTGATCATGACCTACAGGAGGTTTCTGGTCATGACCTACAGGAGGTTTCTGATCATGACCTACAGGAGGTTTCTGATCATGACCTACAGGAGGTTTCTGGTCATGACCTACAGGAGGTTTCTGATCATGACCTACAGGAGGTTTCTGATCATGACCTACCGGAGGTTTCTGATCATGACCTACAGGAGGTTTCTGATCATGACCTACAGGAGGTTTCTGATCATGACCTACAGGAGGTTTCTGATCATGACCTACAGGAGGTTTCTGATCATGACCTACAGGAGGTTTCTGATCATGATCTACAGGAGGTGTCTGATCATGACCTACAGGAGGTTTCTGATCATGACCTACAGGAGGTGTCTGATCATGATCTACAGGAGGTTTCTGATCATGACCTACAGGAGGTTTCTGATCATGATCTACAGGAGGTTTCTGATCATGACCTACAGGAGGTTTCTGATCATGACCTAAGGGAGGTGTCTGATCATGATCTACAGGAGGTGTCTGATCATGACCTACAGGAGGTTTCTGATCATGACCTAAGGGAGGTGTCTGATCATGATCTACAGGAGGTTTCTGATCATGATCTACAGGAGGTTTCTGATCATGACCTACAGGAGGTTTCTGATCATGACCTAAGGGAGGTGTCTGATCATGACCTACAGGAGGTTTCTGATCATGATCTACAGGAGGTTTCTGATCATGACCTACAGGAGGTTTCTGATCATGACCTACAGGAGGTTTCTGATCATGACCTACAGGAGGTTTCTGATCATGATCTACAGGAGGTTTCTGATCATGACCTACCGGAGGTTTCTGATCATGACCTACAGGAGGTTTCTGATCATGACCTACAGGAGGTGTCTGATCATGACCTACAGGAGGTTTCTGATCATGACCTACAGGAGGTTTCTGATCATAACCTACCGGAGGTTTCTGATCATGACCTACAGGAGGTTTCTGATCATGACCTACAGGAGGTTTCTGATCATGACCTACAGGAGGTTTCTGATCATGACCTACAGGAGGTTTCTGATCATGATCTACAGGAGGTTTCTGATCATGACCTACAGGAGGTTTCTGATCATGACCTACCGGAGGTTTCTGATCATGATCTACAGGAGGTTTCTGATCATGACCTACAGGAGGTTTCTGATCATGACCTACAGGAGGTTTCTGATCATGACCTACAGGAGGTTTCTGATCATGACCTAAGGGAGGTGTCTGATCATGACCTACGAGAGGTGTCTGATCATGATCTACAGGAGGTTTCTGATCATGACCTACAGGAGGTTTCTGATCATGACCTACAGGAGGTGTCTGATCATGACCTACAGGAGGTTTCTGATCATGACCTACAGGAGGTTTCTGATCATGACCTACGAGAGGTTTCTGATCATGACCTACCGGAGGTTTCTTATCATGACCTAAGGGAGGTTTCTGATCATGATCTACAGGAGGTTTCTGATCATGACCTACAGGAGGTTTCTGATCATGATCTACAGGAGGTTTCTGATCATGACCTACAGGAGGTTTCTGATCATGACCTACAGGAGGTTTCTGATCATGACCTACGAGAGGTTTCTGATCATGACCTACAGGAGGTTTCTGATCATGATCTACAGGAGGTTTCTGATCATGACCTACAGGAGGTTTCTGATCATGACCTAAGGGAGGTGTCTGATCATGATCTACAGGAGGTGTCTGATCATGACCTACAGGAGGTTTCTGATCATGACCTAAGGGAGGTGTCTGATCATGACCTACAGGAGGTTTCTGATCATGATCTACAGGAGGTTTCTGATCATGATCTACAGGAGGTTTCTGATCATGACCTACAGGAGGTTTCTGATCATGACCTAAGGGAGGTGTCTGATCATGACCTACAGGAGGTTTCTGATCATGATCTACAGGAGGTTTCTGATCATGACCTACAGGAGGTTTCTGATCATGACCTACAGGAGGTTTCTGATCATGACCTACAGGAGGTTTCTGATCATGATCTACAGGAGGTTTCTGATCATGACCTACCGGAGGTTTCTGATCATGACCTACAGGAGGTTTCTGATCATGACCTACAGGAGGTGTCTGATCATGACCTACAGGAGGTTTCTGATCATGACCTACAGGAGGTTTCTGATCATAACCTACCGGAGGTTTCTGATCATGACCTACAGGAGGTTTCTGATCATGACCTACAGGAGGTTTCTGATCATGACCTACAGGAGGTTTCTGATCATGACCTACAGGAGGTTTCTGATCATGATCTACAGGAGGTTTCTGATCATGACCTACAGGAGGTTTCTGATCATGACCTACAGGAGGTTTCTGATCATGATCTACAGGAGGTTTCTGATCATGACCTACAGGAGGTTTCTGATCATGACCTACAGGAGGTTTCTGATCATGACCTACAGGAGGTTTCTGATCATGACCTAAGGGAGGTGTCTGATCATGACCTACGAGAGGTGTCTGATCATGATCTACAGGAGGTTTCTGATCATGACCTACAGGAGGTTTCTGATCATGACCTAAGGGAGGTTTCTGATCATGACCTACAGGAGGTTTCTGATCATGACCTACAGGAGGTTTCTGATCATGACCTACGAGAGGTTTCTGATCATGACCTACCGGAGGTTTCTTATCATGACCTAAGGGAGGTTTCTGATCATGATCTACAGGAGGTTTCTGATCATGACCTACAGGAGGTTTCTGATCATGATCTACAGGAGGTTTCTGATCATGACCTACAGGAGGTTTCTGATCATGACCTACAGGAGGTTTCTGATCATGACCTACGAGAGGTTTCTGATCATGACCTACAGGAGGTTTCTGATCATGACCTACTGGTCAAATCTGGTCAAAGCCTATATGTGTCCTAGTGGTTTCAAATATGGGAGTTGAAGCCACCAAAAACTTCGAACACAGAGCTGAGACAAAAAATGGACAGAAAATTCAAAGCAGCAGAAGTTTTTCCAAGATGCGTGCAATGATTATGTTTGGTGAAATGTTTTTTAGAATCCAGCTAGGATCTGAATGGAATCAATAATACTGGTTGCACTTTTTTCGCAATAGAATGGAGATGGCAGTTTGTGATTAGACAGACAAAATTATGTCCGCGGGTTCGAATGAGGTCAGACTGACTTTTTCTGCTTTCAGTTTCGCGTGTGTTTTTTTTCTGGCTGGTTCACATGGGGCGAGATTTAGCGAATAATTGCAGCGAGACTGGAAAAGAGAAAACAGAAAGTTTTTTTCTGTAGCCAAGAAATCCCTAAATCCATTGTGCTATTGCAGTGAGTTTTGTGCCTTTTTAAGACACTTCATTTTGTAGATTGATAATAAAAATGGGTTATTTAGGGAGCAAAAACCCGCATAAAAGGTGGCACTGGATTTGTGATTTTGGACACATTGTTTAACTGAAAAAGACAACCAATTATGGATTTTTAATGAAATATTTCTGAAGACCCATTTTGACTCTACTGACAACTCATTTTGACTCTACTGACACCCATTTTGACTCTATTGATACCCATTTTGACGCTACTGACACCCATTTTGACTCTACTGACACCCATTTTGATGCAACTGACACTAATACTGACTGACAACTGTCAAATTACACCGTCATTAGCAAGGAAAACCTACTGTCTCGAAGGAGATAAGCAGGCTGTGCAAACACAGGCTGATGTCCAGCATCTCTTCGCAAGCGTTCAGCTGTTGCCAACTCAATTGCTGGTGAGTCGCCTGCGGCGGCGGCGGCGGCGCCCTTTGATCTACTCGACGTCTGGCTGCCACTCTGATTTTCGATGACGATTTTAACTAATGTTTCTACAATAAATGACTAAAACTATTGCTATTACTATAAATTAACTAATTATAAAGAAATTTTTTGATGGCTAATAAAATGGCTAATCCTGACTGACTGACAGTGGAATGTCATTTATGCTGTGTCGATAGTTTGTTCGTTTCGTCAATTGCGTCGATGCAACAACAGCCAGCTTCGTCGAAGCGACTCGCTGAGCAGCCGTCATGCTTAGTCGGCGAGAAAGTTTTGCTCATCATTCAAATTATAAAAATCAGTGAGTATAGGAGTGCTGACAGAGTAGGCCTGGCATGCCTCTTGAACTTTTCTTCACCATTCTCGGCGATATGTTATTATTCCGCTATCGTATTAATAAAAGATCCCTCTGAGCGTGCAAGCTCCGCTCCTGAGGGAATGAGGGACTGACTAGGAGGACCGCTCTGTCCGTTCCAGACATGGACTATAGAACGCTTGGGCTTGCTTGTGGGACGGGATTTTCTAGTTTGGGATTTCTAGCTGCCCTGGTGCACAGTTCTCCCCTCTCTCTCTCTCCTTCCTATCTCTCCTTCTCTCATTCGCTCCGGTCTCTTATCTTCGGCCCAAGGAGACACTAAAAAATCGATCTTTAGTTAGTCCAAGCGAACGTGTTGGAAGAGAGAGAAAAAGTTCATCGTTGCACGGTTCTCTATCAGTCTCCTTCAATAATCAGTCTTTTTTCTCCCATCTGTCATCAAGTTGTCTCACTAACCGACCAAGAATTTCCCCACGGCGAGGGGCTGGGGGGTTTGATAAGTACTTCAGTAGGAGATTTCTCACTTCGTGTTTTGTTAAGCTCCAAGGCAGCTCAATAGCCACATCAATCATTAAAATTGTTGCGTTTGTTGGTCTTCAATAGTGTCGGGTGCGAAAAGGCTATCTTGCTGTTTAATTTTATCAAAATAAATCCATAATCCATCTTTGTAAAAAACCATGCTACCCAATAAAAGTACATCAGAAAAAAACACAAGCAACATTCTCATTGAATCAATAATATCAGTCCCAGCTGGCGTGGCCATATAAGGAAGGAGAGCAGCGGGGAGCAGGCAATAAGAATGTACTTTTAAGCTGTCAACCACACACACACAAAGCCAGGGTAAGAAGATCTTCTGTGTCCTCCACTCCAAAAAATTTCTTTTCATTGAAGCTGATAATCTGGTTAACTGAGAATTAAGCTAGAGAAGTGGCTTATCAAGTCAGTCTTCCCTAGTTTCTTTACCCACTCGTCACCATAGCAACTATCCTGTAGCTCTCCGTCGGGACATCCAGCAGCCAAAAAGTGATGCAAATGTTCCCACTCAATGATGATCATTGAATTAAGGGCTGAAACTTAGCTTGAAGAATTCCAATACTTTTCTTTATCAAAAAAATGCTGTAGAATTGTTGCTAGAGATACACCAAGGCAAGGAAAATGAATTCAATATTTGGGTGATTTTCCTTATTAGTGATGAAGAAAACAAGGGGGGTTTTAGTCGCAGGGAACTACCCAAAAGAATTATCTGGTTGATCTAAAATAATTCTGAATTTCAATTGAGGGAATCTGACGACTGATCTCAAGAATTCCGACTGCGGATCTAGGGGAATTCCGACTGCGGATCTAGGGGAATTCCGACTGCGGATCTAGGGGAATTCTGACTACGGATCTAGGGGAATTCCGACTACGGATCTAGGGGAATTCCGACTGCGGATCTAGTGGGAATTCCGACTGCGGATCTAGGGGAATTTTGGCTGCGGATCTAGGGGAATTCCGACTGCGGATCTATCAAATTCTGACTGCAGATCTAACTAAAGAAATTCCGAGTGAGGGATCGTGGAAAATTAAAATTTTGGATCTGGAAAAGCCAATACTTCGATAAATTCACATTTTGGTTAACTCTTTAGTCTGTTAAAAAGTGTCAATAGCTGCTGGTTTTTTAACAAAATTACAAAATTTGGCATGAAAAAATCGCCAATATTTGCAATTTCCTTACGTTCTTAAATCTACTATTTATGAGTGTATTTCTGCAATTATAATTTTTTTGGATTTCTAGCTCGTTTGCTCAGTCAATACATTTCCCGCATAGCTTGTTCCCATTCGCATCAGGCCATAATTAAGTTCAGCATTTTTTTCTTAACCCGCAGCTGCCGCACTATGAATTATAAATTCACTCCATTTCGTTTCTCCCAGTTCGCGCGGGAGAAAGTATAACCCAGCTTTCCCACTACTCTGAGCTAAAGTGAGCCCTTTTGATTGATGACGGGGAGTTAGGGGAGGCTGGGCCCCGTACTCGAGGCTCCTTTTAACTCGATCCTCTGCTATGAATCCTCCCTATAGCAGAGGGGATAAAACTTGCAGCATTAACTTTAGGAGTTAGGAAGGGAAAAAGCGAACCCGATGTTTGAGGGAGGAAAACGGGTGACTTTGATGAGAGGCTGGGATTAAAAAAAGATGGGGAACTCTGGTTGGTTAGTTGAGTAGGGAAAATTTGAGGGAAGCACACGAAGGATAGGATGCGTTGCAATCAGCCTACTCATAGTAGTCAAATATGAGTAAATTAGACCAGAATTAATATTGAGTAGTGAGTAAAATTTATAACAAGTTAATTAATTCTAGTTGTAGCTCAAAGAAGACCCGCTCGCAGTCCCCTGGGTGGACTGGGGGGGGCGCGGATGAAGCATTTAGGTCCAGGGCAGCAACACAAGTCCTTGCAGCTTCCCGGTATATATGCATTTTTGCTTCTGTGTGTTTTTTTCATCAGCGAACGCAGACGACAAAAGAAGCCGCTCTAAATAGGGCTAGCCGGGTTCGCAACTTCATTATTGGGAAAATCTTCTTCCGCGCTCGCACTACCAATTAGGCTCGGTGAGCGCGGGGGGGCAATTTGAGTGCGCGGGCCGCATCAATGGGGGGCGTGGTGTCGTGAAGGAGGGGACTGGAGGACACGGAAATTCAACACCAAAGTCTCCAGCGCGGCTATAGTGAGGAGCGGCGTTATTAACCGAAAAACATACTGTCCCTGTCCATCTGTCTCCGTCTGTCGACTTCGCTCCTCTTTGCAATGCAAACAGTTTTATAGTTCTCGAATTGCAGGCCCAGCCTTGCTAGAGAGTTGAAGTGTTAGAAATTTCTGATCTCTCCCCCCGGTCCCTGAGGGATTGGCAGACAGATGTTCGGCTAAAACGCTGGCTTGTAAGTTGCGGATAGAAAAACCTCAATGAAAAAACTTACAAAGTACTTTTACTTGCTTGAGTGGATGAGTTTCATTCAGTAAAAGATTCGCAGTTTATAAATTGAGGTGCTAAGGGCTTACAGAGCTGCAAATCTAAGTGGTTGAGGGGCTGAGGGGTTGAGGGGTTGAAGGGTTGAGGTGCTAAGGGGGTTGAGGGGTTGAAGGGTTGAAGGGTTGAGGTGCTAAGGGGGTTGAGGGGTTGAGGGGCTGAGGTGTTGACGGGGTTGAGGGGTTTAGGGGTTGAGGGGTTGAGGGATTAAGGGGTTGAGGGGGTTGAGGGGTAGAGGGATTGAGGTGTTGAGGGTTGAGGGGTTGAGGTGTTGAGGGGGTTGAGGGGTTGAGGGATTGAGGTGTTGAGGGTTGAGGGGTTGAGGTGTTGAGGGGGTTGAGGGATTGAGGTGTTGAGGGTTGAGGGGTTGAGGTGTTGAGGGGGTTGAGGGGTTGAGGGGTTGAGGTGTTGAGGGTTGAGGGGTTGAGGTGTTGAGGGGGTTGAGGGGTTGAGGGATTGAGGGGTTGAGGGGTTGAGGGGGTTGAGGGGTTGAGGGGTTGAGGGGGTTGAGGGGTTGAGGTGTTGAGGGGGTTGAGGGGTTGAGGGATTGAGGGGTTGAGGGGTTGAGGGGGTTGAGGGGTTGAGGGGTTGAGGGGTTGAGGGGTTGAGGGGGTTGAGGGGTTGAGGGGTTGAGGGATTGAGGGATTGAGGTGTTGAGGGGTTGAGGTGTTGAGGGGTTGAGGGGTTGAGGGGGTTGAGGGGGTTGAGGGGGTTGAGGGGTTGAGGTGTTGAGGGGGTTGAGGTGTTGAGGGGTTGAGGGGGTTGAGGGGTTGAGGGGGTTGAGGGGTTGAGGGTTGAGGTGTTGAGGAGGTTGAGGGGTTGAGGTGCTAAGGGGGTTGAGGGGTTGAGGGGTTGAGGGGGTTGAGGTGTTGAGGGTTGAGGTGTTGAGGGGGTTGAGGGGTTGAGGTGCTAAGGGGGTTGAGGGGTTGAGGGGTTGAAGATTTAAGGAGCTGAGGGGGTTGAGGGGTTAAGGGTCTGAGGGGTTGAGGTGCTGAGGGGCTAAGGGGCTGAGGGGCGTAAGGGCTTAGGGGTAGAGGAGTTGAGGGGTTGAGGGATTTAGGAACAGAGGAGCTTCAAGCTCACCAGTTCTATTTACAAAACACCCAGCGATTCTTACCTTCAGCCAAGTGTCCTCTCCGCCATCCTCACAAGTCCCAGCCGCCGCTGCCGCCAGCCTCTCCTCCCAGAACGCGGCTCTGGTTTCCAGCTTCACCAGCGCCGCCTCATCGTCAATCTGATTGCCGGATTTCGCGGCCGCCGCGGTCCCGCCGTTCGTGAGGCGGCTGGCGGCGCCTTCCTGGTCGCCGCTCTCCCTACGACGACGAGCCGCTGCCGCTGCCACCACAGCCGCGTTGGGCTTCGGCGGCGGCTGCGGCGGCGGTTTGGCAGCCTCTTCAGGCACGCTCTCGTTGTCGTTATCGCCGTTTTTGTTGCCGGCGCTGCCGTTGTCGCTCGATGCACCGCGAATGCCGGCCAGAGCGGCCGCTAGCTTGGCCAGCCTCTGACGCAGCGGCTGTGTGTCCTCGCCCGAGTATTTTGCGCCGAGCTTCTCGCCGCTGTCAATCAGATTCTCCAGCTGACGGACGAGCTCCGCGGGTGGCGCGGCTGGTCCGGCGGCGACCTGGCTTAGCAGGGACTCCGTCTGTCGGCACAGCTGCTCCCATTGGCGCAGTTCGATGGCCGCCTCTTCCATCTCTGCTCGGCGATGTTGGAGACCGCGCTCGGCCGCCTCGCAACTGGCGACTGTGGCTGCGGCTGCATGGGTGGGGGCGAATATATGCTTTTAATTGCTTTTCGGAATGACTCCGCTTGGTTAGGGTCGTAGCTCGGTGGTTAGAGCGTCCTTCTTACGATCGTAAGGCAGTGGGTTCGAATCCCGAAAGGAGGGAAACAATTTTAAAAAAAGTAAAGTGGATTATCTACGAGTTTAAAGCGTAAAAAATCTAAAAGAGGAATTAAGTCTCTCTTGAAACGAAGTTTACTTAAAGCCTAGAATTGGGAGCATAGTGTAGCTGTAGATAAAAGTGCAAAAACGATGAATCCCTAAAAAAAGCCCATAAGTTCATCGGAAAAAGCTACCTCTGATGTCTTGTAGTTTACGTCTGCATCTAATGTATAAATTCATACTTACAAGAAGAGAGTGGTTTTAATCAGCAAAATGAACTCATTTCTGATGAATTATTAATTAGATCAAGGCCAAATCTCTCTGCTTTACTACCGATTTATTTGATTAGAACCATTGCGCGAGATTTACCGAAGGGCAAGGGCATGAGAGCGTGACCTGATTCGCATCTTTCTGCCAGCTGTGCTATTATTCTTCTTTCTACTTCAGGCTCTTTGATTTTCCTGTGTTTACAAAAATTTGTTAATATCTGATGCTCTTCTTTTTGTTGCTCCACAGGGGCGCAAACAGAAGCAAGACAACAAATCAAGCAAACAAGAAGACACTTGCAGGTGACGCGCTGACTCATAGCTCGTATTCGCACACACACAAACACACAAACACACACACACAGAGACACGCAAAACTGCAAATCAAAAGATGCAGCCACGCTACGTTAAGCCGAAGCCCCAATAGGAATGGAGATTGGAATCATCGGTTCAACCATCTCTGCGGCCTAATTTATCCCGAAAAATCTACTTTTGCCTCGACAAAATTTCCCCAAGCTTTTCCTCTGCCTCACTCTCTTTCTCTTTTGCTCTTCCCAAGCCAACCGGGGACTTAATCTGCGGCCATTTCTCCATTATAAATTGTGTAATCAGGTGTAGGCTTTGGCCTGTGATCAGGCCTTGAGGGGAGGCCTCCCATAGGGGAAGCTAAATTGTCATTTAGGGGTTAACCAAGGACAGTTGGAGGTGCTTTAATGCGTGCGCCCGTGTCAGAGCTAAAGTATGGTGGAGCATTCCTTCATAATATTTTTATGCTTTCTCTTATTCGTTTTTGCATGGTTTCTTAGAAAATACAAAGAAAAAAATAAAGTCAGACAACGCTAAACAAGTGTGATCTGATTGTCTGATCTGAAAATCAGATCTGTGATCGGAAATAGTATAGGATTAGATGCTTCTAGATGAGTTTAGATTAGTTAAGATGTGGCGCTTCTTGATGAGAATAGTTTGGATTAGATAAGAAAATATTTTAGTAGAATAGAATAGATTAGATAGGATTAGATAGGATAATATGAGGTACGATAATATTAGATGATATTAAATATTATGAGATTGGATTAGATGAGATTAGATAAGACTAGGTGAGATTAGATGAGATTAGATAAGACTAGATTAGATTAGATCAGATGAAATGAGATTTTATGCAATGAGTTGAGACTAAATAAGATGTGATGAGATTAGATTAGATTGGATGAGATCATGAGATTAAATCAGATGAGATGAGATTTTATGAATTGAGATGAGATTAAATGAGATGAGATAGGATAAAACTAGATGAGATTTGATAAGATGAGATAAGATAGGATAGGATAAGATAGGATAAAATTAGCTGAGATTAGATACGAGAAGATAAGATCAGATGATAACAGATTAGATCTAATGAAGGCTAATCAACACATAAGACCTACAAAGTGTAGAACCTTTGCGTACAGCATAGCCCAAGAAAAATACGAAGGAAAAAATCCGAACTGCACCGCAGCTCAGCCCGGCCCCGCATTAATGCTCCACACTGCGCTTGATCTGATTTGGCACCAACCGTGCTCTCACAGAGAAGAGAGTGAGTGGAGGGGAGCTTTGGCCTCTCGTTGGTAAAAAAAATAACTCAACGCTGCATGTTCAGTCAGCGTAAAAGAAAGGGTGTTCATGCCTAGATTATCGTAAGACTTGCGCTATGAAAAGCTACTTACGCTACATATCGGTGTATGATAGTGTTTGTCACTGCTGCCTACAAGCCATATTATTTCTCATTGCTTTCACTCCTCTTTCTTCTATACCCCTACATCAATTTGTCTTTAAGATGTCTCTAATCTCCCTCTCATGTGTCTCTGCACTCCTTCTCACCTGTCTCTAGCCCCCTTTCATCTTTCTGTATCCTCCCTCTTACCTGTCTCTATCCTCCCACTCATCTGTCTCTATCCTTCCTCTCATCTGTCTCTATCTTCCCTCTTATTTGTCTCTTTCCTCTCTCTCATCTGTCTCTATCCTCCCACTCATCTGTCTCTATCCTCCCACTCATCTGTCTCTATCCTCCCACTCATCTGTCTCTATCCTTCCTCTCATCTGTCTCTATCCTCCCACTCATCTGTCTCTATCCTCCCACTCATCTGTCTCTATCCTCCCACTCATCTGTCTCTATCCTTCCTCTCATCTGTCTCTATCCTCCCACTCATCTGTCTCTATCCTTCCTCTCATCTGTCTCTATCCTCCCACTCATCTGTCTCTATCCTCCCTTTCATCTGTCTCTATCCTCTCTCTCATCTGTCTCTATCCTCCCTCTTATTTGTCTCTATCCTCTCTCTCATGTCTCTATCTTCCCTCTTATTTGTCTCTTTCCTCTCTCTCATGTGTCTCTAGTCTCTCTCTCATGTCTCTATCCTCCTTCTTATCTGTCTCTAGCCTCCATTTCACGTGTCTCTAGCCTCCCTCTCACCTGTCTCTATCCTCTCTCTCTCATGTGTCTCTACACTCCCTCCAAGTGTCTCTGAACTCTGTCTCCACCCTAACTCCCGTTTGTCTTTACCTAAACTCTCATTTGTCTCTACCCTAACTCTTATTTGTCTCTACCCTAACTCTCATCTGTCTCTACCCTAACTCTGATCTGTCCTTACCCTAACTCTCATCTGCCTCTACCTAAACTCTCATTTGTCTCTACCCTAACTCTCATTTGTCTCTACCTTAACTCTCATTTGTCTCTACCCTAACTCTCATTTGTCTCTACCCTAACTCTCATTTGTCTCTACCTTAACTCTCATTTGTCTCTACCTAAACTCTCATTTGTCTCTACCCTAACTCTCATTTGTCTCTACCCTAACTCTCATTTGTCTCTACCCTAACTCTCATTTGTCTCTACCCTAACTCTTATTTGTCTCTACCCTAACTCTCATTTGTCTCTACCCTAACTCTCATCTGTCTCTACCTTAACTCTCATTTGTCTCTACCCTAACTCTCATTTGTCTCTACCCTAACTCTCATTTGTCTCTACCCTAACTCTCATTTGTCTCTACCTTAACTCTCATTTGTCTCTACCTAAACTCTCATTTGTCTCTACCCTAACTGCCATTTCTCTCTACCTAAACTCTCATTTGTCTCTACCCTAACTGCCATTTCTCTCTACCTAAACTCTCATTTGTCTCTACCCTAACTCTCATTTGTCTCTACCCTAACTCTCATTTGTCTCTACCTTAACTCTCATTTGTCTCTGCCTAAACTCTCATTTGTCTCTACCCTAACTGCCATTTCTCTCTACCTAAACTCTCATTTGTCTCTACCCTAACTCCCATTTCTCTCTACCCTAACTCTCATTTGTCTCTACCCTAACTCTCATTTGTCTCTACCCTCCCTCTCATCGAAGTAATTATAATTCACGTAGAGCTTACCTTAATTGAACAGAAAAAAATTAAAGATTTAACAAACTATTATTTCAATGAAATAAGGCTAAACAAATTTCGCAGGTAGCAACATAAGTAACGGGTTGACATTTCTAAAAAAATTTCGCTTTACTGATCGGATGACGTTAGGCAAGTAGACATACAGTGGGATGGAGGCGAATTAATACCGCCCAGCATTCAATAGGCGGGTTCAGGGGCCCGTTGCGTTTAGTTTTCTCCACGCTTCCTGGCTGGTTGGCAAGACCGTGTAGGGAGGGGAGGGTTGAGGATCTGAGGCTGGCTTGGGGATGAAGGTCCCGTCCCCTCCCCAACCCCCGTCGGAGCACGAGCAAATGGATGCTTGGAAGAAGAGAAGTAGAGCTGAGTGATAGGGAGAAGAGAAACTTCTTTTAGCCTAGCCCCATCCCCCGAACCTTCTCCATCTTCTTACTCTCTTCATACTGAGTTTCTTGCCTCTCAGTTTCACACGCCGTACATTCTCCAAGGTCAACTACCCAGCTCTTCGCAATGATAGCTCAGCTTCAGCAAACTTCAACTGCACCCCTTGTCTAAATTTTGACCTTAGAATTAAACAAAATTGGTGTCGAAAAAAAATTTGTTTTCCGATTGGTAAAAAAAACTCTGCTAAGAGGATGCAGTGTCCAAATCCCAATTGAAATTCGCAATCAAAAACTTCCCAATGCGGGGATTATTTTAACAAATCAAAACTTTCTAGAGAAATTTTGTTAAGTTTTAAAAAAACATTTTCCAAGTCAGATTTTTCTATACAAACTTCATTCCTCAATCAATCAAGAGCTCTTTTAAGCTTGAAGAACACACAGAACAGAACGCTTCTATTGAGATTTTTAAGAGGCCTTTTCCACTGCATTATAAATAAATTGGCAACCATGTGAAAGAAAATGCATGAATTTTATCAAAGCGGCTACTCATAAATTGAAAACAGGAAAGCTCTTGAACGAGCGCTTCTGCTTTGGAGCTTGGCGTTTTTTCAGTTTGCTGCAAAACCGCGGTTGGGAAGAAATCGATAAAAAAATAATTTTGGTCCCTTTTACCCTACTTTCAGTAGCGAAGCTAGGTGTAAGCGTTGTAAAATTGAATCATTGACTGAGAAAATTTATATTAAAAGTATTAAAGTACACATAGGCATTAGAAAAATCAGGCATTCTTCTAACTGAATTTACGGATTCTTTCGCAATTTGTTACCCAAATAATCCCCGGAACTGTCCCCGATGCTTTTCTAAATTCAGTCCTGGTCACCATGGTTACCAAGGGAGTTGTAGCCTAGTGGCTAGGGCGTCTGCCTTATGACCGGAAGGTCGTGGGTTCGAGTCCCGGCCCCTAGGAGACAATTTGTGCCCTTGAGCAAGGCACTTAATCCCGCATTGCTTCAGTCCACCCAGCTGTGATTGGGTAGCAGCATATGCTGGGTAATAACTGATCCTGAAGCGGCCCATCTTATCCTGTCACTGTGCGGCTTTGTGAGTGAAGATTCACTGTTCGCCAGGCAGGTTCAAAATAAAAAGATGGAGCTGGCAGTGGGGCGCCTACCATGCCCGAGAGTGTTTCAGGTGCAATGGGTGTGCAGTCTTCGCCTGCATCAGCACCCGCGCTACAGGTTTACCTGTCAGCGTCTGTTATTATTATTATTATATGGTTACCATAGCAACAGTCATTAATCCTTGGTCCCCGAGTAGTCCCTCAATTAATTTTTTTCGACTATTTTTGTAGCTACATGCTATGATGTACTTTAAATTTTCGAACCTACCAGCTTAGGTTGTTATAACCCCTAAACAAACAAGCACGAACAAAGCAGGCAGACAGAAATGAAAGGAGCAACTTTCCTTGGTCTTTCTCGACCATGCGACTTTCTCTATATAAAACAGGGGGGCGGCTGATCCAAAGCCACGGCATTTGCATCCCACACCAAATGCCTCAAGCTCTGAGAGTCGGTCGTATAGACAGAGAATCATAGGGGGGGGGGGGCGGAGAGTAAAGTTAGCGAGCGGAGGCGGGGTGGGGGTTGGAGCTGCGCTATTCAAAGTCCAAAGACGGCGTGAGGGGGAGGGTAGAGAAGTCGAGCCAGCCCCAGCTACGATCAATCATTCACCAACAAGGCCTTCCCTTTAGTTTCCATCCGCTGATATCGTTTAGTTATATGCGGGAGTTATTCGCGTGCTGAGCGCCTTCTTGCCTTCGGGAGACGGCCAACCAGCCCGCAGCAACTCGTCTATCCTTGGCGTGCGCGAGTTGAGCATTGGAATTGCGGGCTTGGTGGCGGATGCCTTGCACAGCTATCATTATCTGCTCTGGCTGGCCCCGCTCTGACGGGCTGTTGTCTGATCTATCTATCTATTTGCCTATCTAACTATCAATCTATCTACCTATCTAACTATCTAACTATCTATCTATCTATCTATCTATCTATCTATCTATCTATCTATCTATCTATCTATCTATCTATCTATCTATCTATCTATCTATCTATCTATCTATCTATCTATCTATCTATCTATCTATCTATCTATCTATCTATCTATCTATCTATCTATCTATCTATCTATCTATCTATCTATCTATCTATCTATCTATCTATCTATCTATCTATCTATCTATCTATCTATCTATCTATCTATCTATCTATCTATCTATCTATCTATCTATCTATCTATCTATCTATCTATCTATCTATCTATCTATCTATCTATCTATCTATCTATCTATCTATCTATCTATCTATCTATCTATCTATCTATCTATCTATCTATCTATCTATCTATCTATCTATCTATCTATCTATCTATCTATCTATCTATCTATCTATCTATCTATCTATCTATCTATCTATCTATCTATCTATCTATCTATCTATCTATCTATCTATCTATCTATCTATCTATCTATCTATCTATCTATCTATCTATCTATCTATCTATCTATCTATCTATCTATCTATCTATCTATCTATCTATCTATCTATCTATCTATCTATCTATCTATCTATCTATCTATCTATCTATCTATCTATCTATCTATCTATCTATCTATCTATCTATCTATCTATCTATCTATCTATCTATCTATCTATCTATCTATCTATCTATCTATCTATCTATCTATCTATCTATCTATCTATCTATCTATCTATCTATCTATCTATCTATCTATCTATCTATCTATCTATCTATCTATCTATCTATCTATCTATCTATCTATCTATCTATCTATCTATCTATCTATCTATCTATCTATCTATCTATCTATCTATCTATCTATCTATCTATCTATCTATCTATCTATCTATCTATCTATCTATCTATCTATCTATCTATCTATCTATCTATCTATCTATCTATCTATCTATCTATCTATCTATCTATCTATCTATCTATCTATCTATCTATCTATCTATCTATCTATCTATCTATCTATCTATCTATCTATCTATCTATCTATCTATCTATCTATCTATCTATCTATCTATCTATCTATCTATCTATCTATCTATCTATCTATCTATCTATCTATCTATCTATCTATCTATCTATCTATCTATCTATCTATCTATCTATCTATCTATCTATCTATCTATCTATCTATCTATCTATCTATCTATCTATCTATCTATCTATCTATCTATCTATCTATCTATCTATCTATCTATCTATCTATCTATCTATCTATCTATCTATCTATCTATCTATCTATCTATCTATCTATCTATCTATCTATCTATCTATCTATCTATCTATCTATCTATCTATCTATCTATCTATCTATCTATCTATCTATCTATCTATCTATCTATCTATCTATCTATCTATCTATCTATCTATCTATCTATCTATCTATCTATCTATCTATCTATCTATCTATCTATCTATCTATCTATCTATCTATCTATCTATCTATCTATCTATCTATCTATCTATCTATCTATCTATCTATCTATCTATCTATCTATCTATCTATCTATCTATCTATCTATCTATCTATCTATCTATCTATCTATCTATCTATCTATCTATCTATCTATCTATCTATCTATCTATCTATCTATCTATCTATCTATCTATCTATCTATCTATCTATCTATCTATCTATCTATCTATCTATCTATCTATCTATCTGTCTATCTATCTATTTACGAGTTCTATCTATCGCTTACTCAAAAGCAGGAAAATTTTGCATTCGCCACCTAACCAAGCTGCTAAAACCATGTGAATCCTAATTTTCCTCTTAAACCTATTGAATTCCCAAAAGGGGAACGGAGTAAAAAGAGGAATAATCAGACAGCTGAATATGCGCTGGCACGGAAGCTCTGAGTTACCGGCCTGTGAGGAAGGGAGTTGGCAATGAAGGCGAGATGCCTAAAACAGCCCTAACTGCTTCCATTGACTGCTGAGGACTATTGGTAGATTATAATTCACGGCTACCTCACTGGGAGCATATTAACTGGAGCTGAAATGCCTTATTTTTTAGTTACTGACCAGTAGAAGATGATTTTGACTGCTCCGAGTCACCTGGAGGGTCGTCTTGTGTGACGCCCATCTGTGTGGTCTCGATGCATTCTTCCGTAGCAACGACTGTTTCTGTGGGCTCGACTGAAGCCGTTAGTTTTGCAGCGGCTGGCCTTGGCGGACGAGGCGGAGGAGGCAGAGGCCGCTGACGAGGGGGACCTTGCGGCGGTGGCGGTGGCGGTGGCAGCTGCTGCTGCTGTCTTATTGATGGAAGTGGTTGATTTGCGAGTTCTAGTTGATCCGTTGAATACTTTGGTTGCTGAGTCGCAGCTTGAGATTGCTGAGTCGTAGCTCGAGATTGCTGAGTCGTAGCTTGAGGTTGCTGAGTCGCAGCTTGAGATTGCTGAGTCGTAGCTCGAGATTGCTGAGTCGTAGCTTGAGGTTGTTGAGTTGTAGCTTGAGATTGCTGAGTGGTAGCTTGAGATTGCTGAGTTTTAGCTTGAGATTGCTGAGTCGTAGCTTGAGATTGCTGAGTCGTAGCTCGAGATTGCTGAGTCGTAGCTTGAGGTTGCTGAGTCGCAGCTTGAGATTGCTGAGTCGTAGCTCGAGATTGCTGAGTCGTAGCTTGAGGTTGCTGAGTTTTAGCTTGAGATTGCTGAGTTTTAGCTTGAGATTGCTGAGTTTTAGCTTGAGATTGCTGAGTCGTAGCTTGAGATTGCTGAGTCGTAGCTTGAGATTGCTGAGTTGTAGCTTGAGATTGCTGAGTTGTAGCTTGAGATTTCTGAGTTGTAGCTTGAGATTGCTGAGTGGTAGCTTGAGATTGCTGAATAGTAGCTTGAGTTTGCTGAGTCGTAGCTTGAGTTTGCTGAGTGGTAGCTTGAGTTTGCTGAACCAAAGCTTCTGGTTGCCGAGTCGAAGCTAGTGGTTGCTGAGTGGTAGCTTGAGATTTCTGAGTTGTAGCTTGAGATTGCTGAGTTGTAGCTTGAGATTGCTGAGTTGTAGCTTGAGATTGCTGAGTGGTAGCTTGAGATTGCTGAATAGTAGCTTGAGTTTGCTGAGTCGTAGCTTGAGTTTGCTGAGTGGTAGCTTGAGTTTGCTGAGTGGTAGCTTGAGTTTGCTGAACCAAAGCTTCTGGTTGCCGAGTCGAAGCTAGTGGTTGCTGAGTGGTAGCTTGAGTTTGCTGAGTCGTAGCTTGAGTTTGCTGAGTGGTAGCTTGAGTTTGCTGAGTGGTAGCTTGAGTTTGCTGAACCAAAGCTTCTGGTTGCCGAGTCGAAGCTCGAGGTTGCTGAGTCGTACTTTTATGTTCCTGGATCGAATTTTGAGGCTGTTTAGTCAAAGCTTGATGTTGTTGATGTTCTGCTTGGTGTGTCGTATTTCCTTGTATTTGCGGAATTGGAGGCTGAGGTGGCTGTGGCAAAGGCGGCGGCGGCGGCGGCGGGGGCGGCGGAGGTGGCAGACCCGAACCCAGCGGTCTCCGGCTGGTCTCTCTCATCGAAGAGCCTCGCTGGAGTTGAACAGCCGGCTGGTTGTTCTGTGGTCGACGCGCCTGATGCGTCGGGCTGCTGCCAACGCTGGCGGAGCTGGCCGCGGAGGCTGCGGTGGCGGCCGCATCGTCTCGCAGCCGATCCTCCAGGCTCCTCAGCTTGCCGGCCTGGCGCGCGTTGCGCAGGCTGGGGATCTCGAATGGGATCCGCTGGTCTGCTCCCGCCGCGTCTCGATCGTCATCGTTGTCGCCCGAGTCGTCCAGATCCCAGTCGCTCAAAACCACTGAGGCCCGTTTGGCGATCCAGCCGGTGATGCCGCCGAGGTCCGGCAGCGGTTCGCTGATGATGCCGTCGTCCGCTGCCGACGCCGCCGCAGAACCACGCGACCTGCCGCCGCCTCCGTTCGGATCGCCACCACCAACCTCGTCGTCCTCCTCTTCATAGTCGCCGAACAGATTATTTAACGAGGCCGACGATAGCGCCTTGGTAGCGCGAAACACCTGGCCGAATTTGTTCCAGTAGCCCGACATTCTCCGACATGCTCGGCGGTCGCAGCCGCTGCCGCTGCTATGGGAGAATTATTGAGGCTACCAGAGCCGAAACTGCCGGGACGCTCGTTAAGAGAATCGGATTGGACGGTCTCGGGGAGGCAGAGACCGGGGGTAGAAAGCGAATGCAAGCCGTAGTCTGAAAGTCTTCCACATCCCCCCATCTATACCTCTCTTCCCTATCTGATGGAAAGAAAGTCCACGCCTTGGCTGACTCTCGTCTCGACGCATCTATCCAATCTAAATGCATCAACAAGGCGAGGATCGCAGCCGAGATGCTTCTCATCCCAGTATCCAAATCCCCTCTCTTAGCTTCGCCACCAATAAGTAACGCCTGGTGGCGGCAGTGCAGCCGAGCTACGCATGCAATCGTCAAGACGATTATTCTGTTAGGCTATGACAGAAAAAATTTTGAAACTCACTTCGGGTTTTAGAGAATTGAATGATGGC
The DNA here is from genome assembly GCA_950096795.1 of Macrostomum cliftonense. Taxonomy (NCBI): domain Eukaryota; kingdom Metazoa; phylum Platyhelminthes; family Macrostomidae; genus Macrostomum; species Macrostomum cliftonense. Next base: position 1,004,677 of record CATNEM010000311.1, on the reverse strand, counting down.
TGAGGGGAGGCAGATGAACGGGGTACTTTCGCTCTGCCCTCCGGAAGTAGCTTTGCTTTTGCAATCCACAGATTTTGAGTATGGACCCGCCGCCTCCGCCTCTTCGACCTCTTCTAACCCTGCTCGCTCTCTTGTGTCGACAGATTAGCCAGACATCTAGTGGACAGATCCTTGATATAAAATTCTGTTTGTTAATAATGTAAAGTACGACGAATAACAATTAATTATATCGTTAGTAAACTTGAAGAAAATCGTAATATTTTAAATCCTACACACATGCGTAGACCGGCATAACCCTCATATAAAGTTCACTGCTCGAATAAATTTTGATTATCGAGCACAGAGAATTTGCAGTTTTTTGATTCGATGCCCCTTTGTGTTTTGTTGATCGCCTCACCCGCTTGTGTGTTTCAAGCTCGAAGCTCGAGGGCAAAGATTTTGTCTCGCTTGCAATCGATAATCGAATCTTCCTCCCCAGATAAGATAGTTTTCTAATTCCTCTGCATGGATTAACGGGCCAGAAAGCGGCCCTAAGGTCTGGTTTTCCCTTGCCTTATCCTTCTCAGTAAAACAAAGTAATGATCAGGACAGCGGGTCTTACCTAGATAATAAATAAACTTGGATCGCTCTTCATACGATGCAGCCTGAAGTCCCACACGGCTTTGAGCAAATCCAAATTTTTTTCGCATCATATGCGCTTTTGAAATCTAATTTTTGATAGGCTTCGGGAAAAAAGATGCATTTGAATTATTCGGATTCTTGTCTCTCCATTCCATGGCTATTTGTGCAGAAAAAATCGTTCCATGAAATCTACTGCACGCTTCTAGGTGCTTTTAACCACATGTACAGCAAGCGTTCAGGGCAGCACCAATCTCACTCCACTCGTAAACTTGTACAGCTGCTCGCCTTATATCCCTTACCGCAATGTACATGGTCTATTTTTGGCAACAAAACTCTATGGCAATGTACGCAATGGTCGAATTAAAAAAAGTCTTTTTTATGTGATTTAAAGTTCTAAAATCTGAGGAACTGTGACGTCAATGAATCTGAAATACTGCATCGAGCACGCTGCTTTAGCAGTAGCTCATTGAGGAGACACATTTTTTCTCAGAAAAATGGTTGCAAAAGCGAAGGTTGAATTACACATATGCCAAGATGTTTACAGAAAGCACGCATTGGAGATCACAGTAGACACACAGCGTACACATGTATTGCTGACATGTGCGTGTCTCCAAGGGCGCAGATCAGATTCAGGTCCAATTACAGCTGGAAATCTCACTCAGAGTTGCCGAACCCAAGATTAGGGATAATGGAACGCATATCAGGGGATCCAGCTAGGGGTTTATGAGGCGAATAAAGCGATACAACGACAGATTGGAATTTTTATGCAGCAAGTTGCGCTGCCCCGTCCATCTATCTGGGATTTGGCAGCCATTAATTTCCTCCAGATGGCCGATTCAGAATTTAATTCAACTTTGGAGCGGCCCGGCTAGCTTCCCTGGGGAAACCGACTGTTACCAGCATTTCCTTGCCTACCCCTGCTGTATTTCTCTATCCCCCATCTGTCACTCTCTACTTTTTAACCATCTGTATTCTTTCTGTGTTTCTCTGGGTTGCGATATTTATAAACTTGTCCCCAGCATCCGTTACATCTAAATTTAAATTTCTAATTAAAAAACCAATTTTAATGAAGGATTTCAATATTCTAAAACAGGGTTTTTAGACTCTTAGCTAGGCGAACTTATCGTACTCAGAGGCTTTCACGAAATGGCAGCAACTGAATCTGCATTGCGTGACATTGGCAAATAATTAGCGATTTTCAGTGCTCCCAATTTGGGACGGAAATCAAGTCATGCATTTGGTGACAGGGTCGAACGAGACTTGTTTCCGGATTTAACTTGTTTTCAGAAAAATTGCTAACTAACTAACTAACTAACTAACTAACTAACTAACTAACTAACTAACTAACTAACTAACTAACTAACTAACTAACTAACTAACTAACTAACTAACTAACTAACTAACTAACTAACTAACTAACTAACTAACTAACTAACTAACTAACTAACTAACTAACTAACTAACTAACTAACTAACTAACTAACTAACTAACTAACTAACTAACTAACTAACTAAATAACTAACTAACTAACTAACTAACTAACTAACTAACTAACTAACTAACTAACTAACTAACTAACTAACTAACTAACTAACTAACTAACTAACTAACTAACTAACTAGCTAACTAACTAACTAACTAACTAACTAACTAACTAACTAACTAACTAACTAACTAACTAACTAACTAACTAACTAACTAACTAACTAACTAACTAACTAACTAACTAACTAACTAACTAGCTAACTAACTAACTAACTAACTAACTAACTAACTAACTAACTAACTAACTAACTCACTAACTAACTAACTAACTAACTAACTAACTAACTAACTAACTAACTAACTAACTAACTAACTAACTAACTAACTAACTAACTAACTAACTAACTAAATAACTAACTAACTAACTAACTAACTAACTAACTAACTAACTAACTAACTAACTAAATAACTAACTAACTAACTAACTAACTAACTAACTAACTAACTAACTAACTAACTAACTAACTAACTAACTAACTAACTAACTAACTAACTAACTAACTAACTAACTAACTAACTAACTAACTAACTAACTAACTAACTAACTAACTAACTAACTAACTAACTAACTAACTAACTAAGAATTTTTTCAAATAATAAATGAGTTTAAAGTATTCTCAAAACGATTGCAGGCTCCAAGCCCCCCAGCCGTCAGAGACTCAAAAGTAATCGTTCGCAATCGTTTTCCCAAAGGGTCTCGAGCAGCAGTTAGATATCCCCATTTCAACTGCCCTAACTAAGATGAAGATTAGAGCGACTTCGAGAAAGAAAATTTCCTAAGAAAAAAAGTACAATTCTATTTATTCCTTCAGTGTGCCAAAGAATTTCTGAAACAGAATTTTATATTCCGTTTCTGCCTTTAATCTTGCAAAGTTTCACTCCCACAAAGTCGCGCCCCAGACAGGCTCAAAGCCGCAGGATCCCATTTCTCATTAGTTCCAAGCAAACGGAGAGGGGGGGCAGGCAGAACTGCGGGTGAAGTGTAACTCAAGTAGCAGGCAGCCCAGTTTCTTCTGTACGCCTGGAACCCAAGCTGTAATCAAAATTTAGACTTTTCCAGACTAGAAAAATAATTATATTTCATTAATAAACATAATTATTAATAAAAATTACGTGATTACTATTACTTCCCTAATGCTTCGTTGAATTTAAAATAACAGATTCGAACCCCATACCTTCCGGTTGTAAGTCGGACGCCTTAACCACTGAGCTAAAACTCGCCACTCGCACTTCAATAACCCTGAAAAAAACATTCACTCACCCAGAGCGGCACTGGCGGTGCTAGGACTTCGCCTCAACGCGATTTTCGCCTCGCGCAGCCTCACCCGATGGCGGGAGTCCAGCTCAGACAGCAGGGCCTTCGCTTTGGCCAGCGCCTCGGCTGGGGACAGGCTGTCAAGACTCGCCACGGATTGTTGGGATAAGTCCGACTGAGGAATCAGCAAATTAGGATTTTTTTAGAAAATGGATGCAAATTTTTCGATGCATTGCGCGATTGGACTATAAACCGATATGTTGCGTAAATAGTTTTTTAATTTCGAAGAGATTTTAAAAAAATTTTTTAAATTTTTAAATTTTCAAAGAAAATTTTAAAGAAAAATTTTTAGCACCTATATCTCTTAGATTTTAAAGATAAACGTTTCAGGGATTTAATTTCGAGAGATTAGTTTCCATTCAGTTTGAACTTTATGGGTTAATCTTTTAGGGAAATTGGAAAAATAGATTTTTTGTACTTTAAGCAGGATTTCTAATTTAAGGTGATAAAATCTTAGTTTAAATTTATGTTTCGCACTACACTACTGAATTCGATATTTTCAGTAGGATAATAAACATATATTGGTTATTTTTGCTCACGTCATCACCGTCAAATAAACGACCAATAACGACGCGTTGACTTGACAGAAAAGCCTGGGATCGCTCCAACCACTCAGCCAGTTGCTGATGCTGAGCCGGTGTTTCCTGCTGCTTCTCTTGCTGCTTCTCTTGCTGCTTGAGGCTATGCGGCTGTTGGTGCTGTTGGTGTTGTTCGTTTTTTACATCCTGCGAGCAGACAGCGGCTCTCAGCTCCATGAGTCGGAGCCAGTTGTCTTCCAGCTCGCTCAGGCGGTGCTTCAGCTCCTCCGACGCCTGGGTCGGCTGCTTGTTGGTGCTGGGGGAGGGTTCCAAGGTGTCATGAGTATTTTAAACTTTTGTGACTTTGTGATGTTGAAGTCAAATGAATATTTCAATTGATTATAGGGTGATTCTAAAAATGGCTCTAAAGGGATAATGAAATAACTCTAAAGTTATTAGGAAAAAGATCCTGAAATGAATTTGAAATGACCCTGAACTAATTCTAAAATGAGCCTGAGGCGATTCTAGAATGACCCTGAAGCAATTCTGATCTGACCCGGAAGGGATTCTGAAATTACCGAAAGTTATTTTGACTTGACCCTTATGTGATTCTGATAATGATCCTGAAGTTATTCTGAAATGATCCTCAAGTATTCTGTTATGGCCCTAAAGTGATTCTAAAATGACCCTGAAGTGATTCTGGAATTACACTGATGTGATTCTGAAATGACCCTAAAGTGATTCTGGAATTACACTGATGTGATTCTGGAATTACACTGATGTGATTCTGAAATGACCCTGAAGTGATTCTGGAATTACACTGATGTGATTCTGGAATTACACTGATGTGATTCTGAAATGACCCTGAAGTGATTCTGGAATTACACTGATGTGATTCTGGAATTACACTGATGTGATTCTGGAATTACACTGATGTGATTCTGAAATGACCCTGAAGTGATTCTGGAATTACACTGATGTGATTCTGAAATGACCCTAAAGTGATTCTGGAATTACACTGATGTGATTCTGGAATTACACTGATGTGATTCTGAAATGACCCTGATGTGATTCTGGAATTACACTGATGTGATTCTGGAATTACACTGATGTGATTCTGAAATGACCCTGAAGTGATTCTGGAATTACACTGATGTGATTCTGGAATTACACTGATGTGATTCTGGAATTACACTGATGTGATTCTGGAATTACACTGATGTGATTCTGGAATTACACTGATGTGATTCTGGAATTACACTGATGTGATTCTGAAATGACCCTGAAGTGATTCTGGAATTACACTGATGTGATTCTGGAATTACACTGATGTGATTCTGAAATGACCCTGAAGTGATTCTGGAATTACACTGATGTGATTCTGGAATTACACTGATGTGATTCTGGAATTACACTGATGTGATTCTGGAATTACACTGATGTGATTCTGAAATGACCCTGAAGTGATTCTGGAATTACACTGATGTGATTCTGGAATTACACTGATGTGATTCTGGAATTACACTGATGTGATTCTGAAATGACCCTGAAGTGATTCTGGAATTACACTGATGTGATTCTGGAATTACACTGATGTGATTCTGGAATTACACTGATGTGATTCTGGAATTACACTGATGTGATTCTGGAATTACACTGATGTGATTCTGAAATGACCCTGATGTGATTCTGGAATTACACTGATGTGATTCTGGAATTACACTGATGTGATTCTGGAATTACACTGATGTGATTCTGAAATGACCCTGAAGTGATTCTGGAATTACACTGATGTGATTCTGGAATTACACTGATGTGATTCTGGAATTACACTGATGTGATTCTGAAATGACCCTAAAGTGATTCTGGAATTACACTGATGTGATTCTGGAATTACACTGATGTGATTCTGGAATTACACTGATGTGATTCTGAAATGACCCTGAAGTGATTCTGGAATTACACTGATGTGATTCTGAAATGACCCTGATGTGATTCTGGAATTACACTGATGTGATTCTGGAATGACCCTGATGTGATTCTGAAATGACCCTATAGTGATTTTGAAATAATCCTGAAGTGATTCTGGAATTACACTGATGTGATTCTGGAATTACACTGATGTGATTCTGGAATTACACTGATGTGATTCTGAAATGACCCTGAAGTGATTCTGGAATTACACTGATGTGATTCTGGAATTACACTGATGTGATTCTGGAATTACACTGATGTGATTCTGAAATGACCCTGAAGTGATTCTGGAATTACACTGATGTGATTCTGGAATTACACTGATGTGATTCTGAAATGACCCTGAAGTGATTCTGAAATGACCCTGAAGTGATTCTGGAATTACACTGATGTGATTCTGGAATTACACTGATGTGATTCTGGAATTACACTGATGTGATTCTGAAATGACCCTGATGTGATTCTGGAATTACACTGATGTGATTCTGGAATTACACTGATGTGATTCTGAAATGACCCTATAGTGATTTTGAAATAATCCTGAAGTGATTCTGGAATTACACTGATGTGATTCTGGAATTACACTGATGTGATTCTGAAATGACCCTATAGTGATTTTGAAATAATCCTGAAGTGATTCTGAAATGAGCCTGAAGTATTCTGAAATGATTTTGATATGATTCTGAAATGACTCAGAAGTGATTCTAGAATACCCTGTAGTGATACTGAAATGGCACTGAAGTGATTTCAAAAAAATCCAGAAGTGATTCTGAAATGGCCATGAAGTGATTCTGAAAATGATCCTGAAGTGATTCTGAAATGACTCTGAAGTGATTCTGAAATGACTCTAAAGTGATTCTGATATGACCCTGAAGTGATTCAGAAATGACTCTGAAGTGATTCTGAAATGACTCTGAAGTGATTCAGAAATGACTCTGAAGTGATTCTAGAATACCCTGAAGTGATTCTAGAATACCCTGAAGTGATTCTGAAATGACCCTGAAGTGATTCTGAAATGATCCTGAAGTGATTCTGAAATGACCCACATGTGATTCTGAAATGACCCACATGTGATTCTGAAATGACTCTGAAGTGATTCTGAAATGACCCACATGTGATTCTGAAATTACCCACATGTGATTCTGAAATGGCCATGAAGTGATTCTGAAATGACCCACATGTGATTCTGAAATTACCCACATGTGATTCTGAAATGACCCACATGTGATTCTGAAATTACCCACATGTGATTCTGAAATGGCCATGAAGTGATTCTGAAATGGCCATGAAGTGATTCTGAAATGACCCTGAAGTGATTCAGAAATGACTCTGAAGTCATTCTGAAATGACTCTGAAGTGATTCAGAAATGACTCTGAAGTGATTCTAGAATAACCTGAAGTGATTCTGAAATGACCCTGAAGTGATTCTAGAATAACCTGAAGTGATTCTGAAATGACCCTGAAGTGATTCTGAAATGACTCTGAAGTGATTCTAAAAACATTTCACTGGGCCATTCAAAGCCAGCTCAAGCAAGCCCCAATTTCAGCTACCTCGCCAGCTGTTGCTGCTGCCCCATCGCTTTCAGCTCGTCCCTCAGCCGCTGCATCGCCTCAGTCCGCCGAGTCCACGCGTCCTCGCCGATGTCGGCCAGCTGAAGCCGCTGCTCCGCCGACATGTCCGAAGCCGATGCTGGCGGCGAGCTCACCAGCTGGGTTCGAGTCCAGGACGTCAGGTCGGCGACGTCGGCTAGCAGGGATTCCAGCCGGCTGACGCGCTGCTCCAGGCTGAGCTGCTGGTCCGAGAAGCGCTGCTGCAGGCGTCGGTACTGCGCGCTCGCCTTCAGGGACGAATTCGGGTGGGGTCAGAGCTGTGCTTAGCGATTGGCTCTGGAGTTCTAGAACTGACTCTCAGGGTGCTTCATGGTCAGGGACTCGCATTGTCTCTCAAGGACTCTCACTGACTCTCAGTGTCTCTCAAGGACTCTCACTGACTCTCAGTGTCTCTCAAGGATCTTCACTGACTCTGATTGTCTCTCAAGGACTCTCACTGACTCTGATTGTCTCTCAAGGACTCTCACTGACTTTGATTATCTCTCAAGGACTCTCACTGACTCTGATTGTCTCTCAAGGATCTTCACTGACTCTGATTGTCTCTCAAGGACTCTCACTGACTCTGATTGTCTCTCAAGGACTCTCACTGACTCTAATTGTCTCTCAAGGATCTTCACTGACTCTGATTGTCTCTCAAGGACTCTCACTAACTGTAATTGTCTCTCAAGGACTCTCACTGACTCTAATTGTCTCTCCAGGATCTTCACTGACTCTGATTGTCTCTCAAGGACTCTCACTAACTGTAATTGTCTCTCAAGGATCTTCACTGACTCTGATTGTCTCTCAAGGACTCTCACTAACTGTAATTGTCTCTCAAGGATCTTCACTGACTCTCATTGTCTCTCAGTGTCTCTCACAGACTCTGATTGTCTCTCAAGGACTCTCACTAACTGTAATTGTCTCTCAAGGATCTTCACTGACTCTCATTGTCTCTCAGTGTCTCTCACAGACTCTGATTGTCTCTCAAGGACTCTCACTGACTCTGATTGTCTCTCAAAGACTCTCACTGACTCTCATTGTCTCTCAGTCTCTCTCACTGACTCTAATTGTCTCTAAAGGACTCTCACTGGCTCTGATTGTCTCTCAAGGACTCTCACTGACTTTGATTATCTCTCAAGGACTCTCACTGACTCTAATTGTCTCTCAAGGACTCTCACTAACTGTAATTGTCTCTCAAGGATCTTCACTGACTCTGATTGTCTCTCAAGGACTCTCACTAACTGTAATTGTCTCTCAAGGATCTTCACTGACTCTCATTGTCTCTCAGTGTCTCTCACAGACTCTGATTGTCTCTCAAGGACTCTCACTAACTGTAATTGTCTCTCAAGGACTCTCACTGACTCTGATTGTCTCTCAAAGACTCTCACTGACTCTCATTGTCTCTCAGTGTCTCTCACTGACTCTGATTGTCTCTCAAGGACTCTCACTGACTCTGATTGTCTCTCAAGGACTCTCACTGACTCTGATTGTCTCTCAAGGACTCTCACTGACTCTAATTGTCTCTCAAGGATCTTCACTGACCTTGATTGCCTCTCAAAGACTCTCACTGACTCTGATTGTCTCTCAAGGACTCTCACTGACTCTGATTGTCTCTCAAGGACTCTCACTGACTTTGATTGTCTCTGAGTGTTTCTAAGAGTCTCTCACAGTCTCTCACAGACTCGGTTGTCTCTGAGTGTCTTTAACAGGCTCTCATTATCTCTCACAGTCTCATACACACTTTCATAGGCTCCCATTGGACTCATTTCCATTTTTAACGGGCTTGATAACTGTCTTTAGCATACAGTAATTTCGGACTCTCTGACACACTCAGATTTTCTCTTATGGCTTACCCATGGGACTCTAACAATGAGAAGCCTAGGTCTCAGTTAACAGGTGGCTCAAGCTCTTCATAAACTTTTCCAGTGATCATAAAATCTCAAATTTGAAACTCACACAGTCCAACCGGTCCCGAAACTCCTCAGCCTCGTGATCGATTGCGTCACCCTCAGCCTCCGTTGCGACTCCATTGGTGACCCGCAACCCACCGCCGCCGTTGCTGCTGCTACTGCTAGGACCTTCCAAGCCTCCGCCGAGGTCCTGCAGAGCCTTCAGCCGGATTCCCTCGGCCTCAAGGCCGATCTGGAGCGCCGAGTACCGAGCCTGCACCCGCCTGATCCCGGCCAGATCGTCCCAGCTAGCCAGCTCCGCCAACCATTGGTCCGCTTCATCCGCAGCTTTTCCAGCATCCGTCAGCCATGACAAACAGGCGTCTAGAGCCGCTGTTGAAGAAGTCTTTGTTCCGCTGTGATTCTGCTTGACGTGGCTGTTGTTTTCGGCAGGAAACTCTGTCGATGACCCAGCGCTGCGGGTAAATATAAATTTTTAGAAAATGTCCTCTTAAACTACTGAATTAACTACGAAGCACCATATAAGTAGTAATTAAAGACTTTTAACTATAATTTATTTTTTCATTCGTTTCCATTGAAATTTAAATTAATTTTAAGATCAATATTTTGAAGCATAAATTTTTAATACTGACAAAATTGTTTCAGCATTTTTCGATTAAAATTATTTACTTAATGCTGAAATAAAAAGAAGCAAACTTTTTGTATCTTGTAATTTTGTAATTTTTTTTTAAAAGGAAAAGTTTTAATTTAAAATTTAAATTTAACTTTTGTTACTTTTTGTTGCATTTATTTTCATTTTTTTTATTTTTTAGCAAAAATTTCCTAGTTTATTTTTGTTATAATGATTAGTAAAGACTTTTACACATTTTAAATACTTTTTAGTTAAGGCCGCATGAATATTAAATTCAAAAGTGGGAAAAAATTTGCTTCTGTCAAACTCTCAGATCCTAAGAAAGAAGTAAGAATTTTATTTTTACGGGGAATATTTAAACGCAGCTTAACTTCTGTTTTCTTTCTGATGTCTAAATTATTTATTTAGGTTAAGCAGCTAAAAACTTTTTTCTGTGGAATTTTAACTACGAAAATGTTTACATAACATATCGGAAAATTGATCCCTAAGAACAAAGTAGATGACCTCCATTTTTCCTCCTTTAGGACACTGCAATGCTCCAATTTTAACTAAACCCGTATAAATTATGCACTTTACTTACTATAGCCCAAACAGCGATGCAAAGTCTGCCAATTTTCGAATCGATTTTGATCTTTCTAATCATCTGCTAGCTGCTAGTTACGAGACCGATATAGGATGAAGGGTCATGCGCATGCAAAGGGAGAAATTCCTCACCAACCACAAATCCTCACAGACTGACACACGTACGGGGTCTTCAAATTGGAGCAGGTTATCATTTATTAGTAAGCCGAGTTGGGTATCACACCCCCCGAGCTATGGAGATTAATCTCTTGCTATAGCTAGGGGATTAAGTAGGCGATTAACACACTGCATGTTACTTTGACTAGGATCTTTAGGGGGGATGTGGAATTGAATATAGAGATAAGAAAAAAAATGAGGGATTATTGATGAAATCGGATGCTTATTTAGCTGGGAATATTGCTCAGTGCAATGCTGTGGAGCTTTTTATTATTAGGGTGTCTACTGGCCTATGTGAGTGTCCTGTATTATACTGGGATGACCAGTGCTGAACTGGGCTTTGCTATTCTTTTACTGGGTGCCTGATCAACCTTTAGGGTGTCCAATGTGACAGAGAGATGTCCTTGATGACATTTGAGATGTCCACTCTAACATGAGGATGTCTACTCTGACATTGGGGATGTCCACACTGACATTGAGGATGTCCACTCTGACATTAGGGGTGTCCACTTTGACATTGGGGATGTCCACTCTGACATTGGGGATGTCCACTCTGACATTGGGGATGTCCACTCTGATATTGGGGATGTCCACTCTGATATTGGGGATGTCCATTCTCATATTGGGATGACCACTCAATAAATGATTGGCATGTCAAATCTAAGATTTTGGATTTGGTTATCCACTTTAACATTGGATTGTCAACTTTCCTACATTTTTCTCGGTTGTGAACAGAAAATAATTTATGCTTGGCTTACGTCAAGGACAAAACGAGATTGATCACAAACTGTCCCGATCTCTTGACAAGACTGATAAGTCCAGAAGACAAACAGAGCACCTTCAAAACATGTTAACATCGTGTCAATCTTGGATGAGTTAATCAATTCTACTTTGAAAAAAACGTGATCCCATCAGTGAGAACAGCTTTAGTTGATCTGCGCTTTGTTCAGAGCGCCTGCATAGTCTCAACTTGATTCTGGCTGCGCAAGTCTTATATTTATCTTTCTAGATAACGAAATGTATTATAAGCACGAGTTCTGATCACGATCTTGATCAGAACTAACTTCAGATAAGAAATTCGAGGCAGTCAAGGGTGAACCAAATTTTCAGAATACCGTGTGTCAATTCTGTGAATATTTTTCGATCCGAAAAAATTCCGCGTAACATATCGGCCAAATGGGATCACTCAGAATTTTTTAAATTAACTCAAACCCATGCGGTTGCACTTTTTCAAGTGTTCAATAGCCGGCCTACACCTCCAGTGCCCACCCGGTCTTGCAAGATCCTCCAAAAAAACACGCATGTGGGCGAGGGGAGTCTCGGGGGTTTGGAATGCCCAAATCTGCCCAGATCAGGGCCGCCACTATACCGCCACACACACCCCCACACACTCCCACACACACACACACACAGACCAATACTTCACCTTCTCTTGCTTGCCATTTTAAGCTAGCTATATACTGGCGAGGCCACTTTTCCCCCCGAAATCCAATAGTTTCCCAGTGCGCACACTCAAGCCGATGGCAACTTCGCTGCCCCCCGGGCGAGTGGGACTGAGGGAGTTCCTGTCGGGTGGGGTGAAGAGACCATTTGCTGGCACTTTTCTCAATCCAAGGAGCGCGGCCACTGTTTCTGAACCGCCTGGGCTTGCATCCCTGATTATCCAACTCAGTTTCTCAGATGCTGGAGCAGCCCAGGAATTGCTTGCAGAGGCCTCTGGTCAGCCCTCTGCCCCTGCTCCTCAAATACCCAGTAAAGCTAATAATCACTGCGGGATTTCTGCATTTCATTAGCCGGACTTCATCGGATCTGCTGTGTCTGTTTCTTAACTGCTTATTCGAAGCTGCTCTGTTTGAATTTGAAGCTAATTCTTGCGGTATCATCTTTGCATTTGGACGAAGCCATCGACAGCCTCAAACCCTCAACTAAAACCTTAAAATCCGAATAAATCCCATCGAAAATCAAGGCCTCACAAACCCACAACCTAAAATACTCTTTAACTCAAAACCCTCAACCCCCCTCAAACCTCAAACCCTCAACCCCCCTAAAACCTCAAACCCTCAACCCCACTCAAACCTCAAACCCTCAACCCCCCTCAAACCTCAAACCCTCAACCCCACTCAAACCCTCCACCCCCTCAACCCCCTAAAACCCTCAAACCCTCAACCCCGTAAAACCATCAACCCCCTCAACCCCTCAACGCCCCCTTTAAACAGTCAAACCTCTCAAACCATCACACTTCTCGAACCCCTCAACCCCGTCAAACCTTCAACCCCTCTCAACCCCTAAAACCCTCAACCGCCTCAAACCCTCACCCCCGTCAAATCATCAACCCCCTTAACTCCTCACCCCTAAATCCATGCACCCCTATACCAATCCACTCCTCCACCCCTTAACCCCTCAAACCCGCCAACCCTCAACCCATAGAATCGCATGTTAAAATCTCTAACAAAACATTGATAGCTAACGAAAGAGATTTCATTTGATTGCTGATTGATTGGCAAGGAAAAAGACTTGGAATATATTCTAACCATACGATCGATATAATTTGCACAAGTAATTTTTTAGTAATTATTAATATTTATCGATTTTCCCGGAACCTTCAATGCATTTCAATTCATCTATTCACCCAGGATAAAAATTCGCTGCTAATTTATTTCTGAAGATTCGGTAAGATAAGACAAGGATCAGGGACAAGAAAGCAACTAATTACAGCCGCTTCATTTTAATCTCGGAAATTGCGTCGTGCAAGAAAGGATTTAAAGGAAGTGATCAGTTGGCAGGTACCTGGCAATCAAATTATTTTAAAATAGGAAAATCTATTAAGTAAAGGGAAATCTTCAAAGAAGATATTTTTTACTTTTTTGTCAGAATTTAAGATTCCTTCTACATTTTGGCGCCAACAGAGGCGTGAAGGAATGGCGCCAAAAATCTGCGTGAAGGAATGGCGCCAAAGATCAACGTGAAGGAGTGGCACAAAAACAGGCGTGAAGGAAAGGCCCCAAAAAATAGGCGTGAAGGGATGGCGCTGAAAATAAGCGGAAATGGATGGTGCCCAAAATCTGCGTGAAGGAATAGCGCCAAAAATCTGCGTGAAGGGATGGTGCCCAAAATCTGCGTGAAGGAATAGCGCCAAAAATCTGCGTGAAGGGATGGTGCCCAAAATCTGCGTGAAGGAATAGCGCCAAAAATCTGCGTGAAGGGATGGTGCCCAAAATCTGCGTGAAGGGATGGCGCCAAAAATCTGCGTGAAGGGATGGCGCCCAAAATCTGCGTGAAGGGATGGCGCCAAAAATCTGCGTGAAGGGATGGCGCCAAAAATCTGCGTGAAGGGATGGCGCCCAAAATCTGCGTGAAGGGATGGCGCCAAAAATCTGCGTGAAGGGATGGCGCCAAAAATCTGCGTGAAGGGATGGTGCCCAAAATCTGCGTGAAGGGATGGCGCCAAAAATCTGCGTGAAGGGATGGCGCCCAAAATCTGCGTGAAGGGATGGCGCCAAAAATCTGCGTGAAGGGATGGCGCCAAAAATCTGCGTGAAGGGATGGCGCCAAAAATCTGCGTGAAGGGATGGCGCCAAAAATCTACGTGAAGGGATGGCGCCAAAAATCTGCGTGAAGGGATGGCGTCAAAACAGGCGTGAAGGGATGGTGCAAAAAATAGGCGTGAAGGGATGGTGCAAAAAATAGGCGTGAAGGGATGGTGCAAAAAATAGGCGTGAAGGGATGGTGCAAAAAATAGGCGTGAAGGGATGACGTCAAAACAGGCGTGAAGGGATGGCGCCAAAAATCTGCGTGAAGGGATGACGTCAAAACAGGCGTGAAGGGATGGCGCCAAAAATAGGCGTGAAAGGATGGTGCAAAAAATAGGCCGTGAAGAATTTTCTTGCCAAGACTATTACTACCAAAAGGAGCTTCAATTCTATCGGTGAATTCGACTCGAAAGAAAAAATATAATTTCACCCCCCTTGAGGCCACGGCTTGAGAGCTGGGGCACTACTGAGGTGGAGGGAGTGGGTAACCAGGCCGGCTAACTGACGCTGCATCACGTGTTGCGTGACCTGCCGAGCTGCTAATAATTAACCGACAGATAAAGCTAGACACAGAGATAGAAAGAGAGAGAAATAGAGGAAGTGCTGGCGGCGGAGCAGTGAGGAAAAATTCCCACAACGTCGCCAATCATCATTTTTTCAACAAGGAAAATCCCCCCCCCCCGCGCGCCTCTAAAACCAGCTGAGGCCCAAAAAGAAAACGGCTCCGCCCTTTTACTTTAACACAAAAAACGCCCTCGCCAAAGTAATTTGATGAGTTGTGGGCGCTGTGTAACTGAGAAATCACGTGACCGAACGGGATCTCAAGTTGGTGACTCAACCATTTAGTACGACAATTGCACAGTTGGGCTGAGGATATAGGAGGGTTGAGGTCTAATTAAACTCAAATAAATGGTAATGCGAGATGGAAATGATAGTTCCCTCTTGACCTGCAGTGCTTCTGTCTTCTAAAAATCTTTAAAAAAGAAGGTTTTTTAGTGTCTTATGATTTGGTTTCCATAAATTTTACTTACACTGTAATTATATAGTTTTCGATACATATCGGCAATGTTTTCTTCTCTTAATTTTTAAGTGCTTACAGACGCATTTATTTATGTAATTTAAAATGAACCATAACTACAAATTGATTGTAAATAAACAAATTTAATTTATTATGCTAGAAAAGTACTTTAGGACTAGTAGTACCATTTTTATCGATCCAAAATAGTCCCCCCACTCTGTCACTCAATGCTAAAATTTGATCAATGCAATAAAAATTAAAACTTTGATTGACTTTCCACACCGGATAGTCAACCTAGAGGTTTAATCTTGGAGCTTTTAAACTCAGTGCGTTGGGAAAAGAAATGCCCTCTGTAGCACAGAAAGTCACGTGCGTAACTTTAACTACCAAAATGGTACTTTTTATCATCTTTATGCTGATCTATCTACCTATCTATCTATCTATTAGTGTATAAATATAAAACTTATGAAACAATAATAACATTTATACACAAGCCATAAAAAACAATTCACATCCGAGCTATGATTTTTCATAAATGGTAAAACACATTCAGATAAATGCAACTATGCGTTGAGATACTAGATTTACTGAGCTTGCAAGAGTAGCGAATAGCCAGAAAAACAGACAGATGCGTGGTGAGAAATTTCAGTTTGCAGATAGGGACAAAACGGAGGATTAAACAGCTGCAGGCGAATGCACAGATTCCCCTGAGTTGCCCCTCTCTGCTCCTTTAAATCCAAGTTGCTCAATACTCAGCATTCGCGGCATATGCTGAGGAATTTCTGCCACTTGTACGGCTTCCATAGCTGCTAGCTCATTCCCTAGTACCATCCAAGAAAATAACTGCAGCAGAATTTTCTGTGAGTGCTTCGCGCTTGGGTTGAAGTTGAAGAATATAAAAAACTGATTGGAAACTTAGCTTTAATTGATTTGATTCACTTTTAAGTTAATTGTGAGTTAAATGTACGCATAGCTAGATAGATAGATAGATAGATAGATAGATAGATAGATAGATAGATAGATAGATAGATAGATAGATAGATAGATAGATAGATAGATAGATAGATAGATAGATAGATAGATAGATAGATAGATAGATAGATAGATAGATAGATAGATAGATAGATAGATAGATAGATAGATAGATAGATAGATAGATAGATAGATAGATAGATAGATAGATAGATAGATAGATAGATAGATAGATAGATAGATAGATAGATAGATAGATAGATAGATAGATAGATAGATAGATAGATAGATAGATAGATAGATAGATAGATAGATAGATAGATAGATAGATAGATAGATAGATAGATAGATAGATAGATAGATAGATAGATAGATAGATAGATAGATAGATAGATAGATAGATAGATAGATAGATAGATAGATAGATAGATAGATAGATAGATAGATAGATAGATAGATAGATAGATAGATAGATAGATAGATAGATAGATAGATAGATAGATAGATGGATAGATAGATGGATAGATAGATAGATAGATAGATAGTTAGGGGAGTGCTCTCAGAGGACATAGTACAGCGCCCAAACCCTGACAGCCACTTGCAGGGGTCACGCAGTATCTGTGTCAAAGAATTTCTATGGAAAACAGGCCGCCTTTTGAAGCAGAATAATGCCAATCAAAATTCTGTTAGACACTTGAAAGAAGTTCTTTAACGCGCTCAAGCAGAGATTGGAGCAGCCAATGGTTATCCCAGAAAAATAGTGAAATACTTGTGAGCCAGGCAGAAATGCCTTCACCGAAGCAGCAACTCCAGAAGCCGGAAATCCCCTGACAGCAACTCCGCCTTTATTCAGCTGAATTCAAGTCAGACCCGCAAAGAAACATGGAAAAGCCATCGCAAAAGGCTACTGGCTGCCCGCCTTTGTTGGCCTGCTGAGCAGCTCTGAAGATTTGGACTGTCGCAGCTGTTATCTAAAGGGAGGCATTTTTTCCTTATTAATACCCCTAGTGATCCTGTTCTCAGTCTTATTCTTATTTGAGATCGTGGAAGCATAACTCTTTACTTTCAAGCTTTACAGCTTCAAGCTTACCTGACAAAAAATTTAACCACTGTATGATTTTTTAATGGTAGAATTTTTTGAAAAAAAACTAAAATTTTAACTAAAAAACCGGTTTTTGTCGCACTAAAAAAATTTTCCATAAAGATGACTTTCTAAAAATTTGCTACGATTTGTTACGACTTCCCCTATGCTTTTTGCCGCATTCTCTTCAGCAATGTTGTTTTCCTGTTAATCTGTCTGTCTGTCTGTCTGTCTGTCTGTCTGTCTGTCTGTCTGTCTGTCTGTCTGTCTGTCTGTCTGTCTGTCTGTCTGTCTGTCTGTCTGTCTGTCTGTCTGTCTGTCTGTCTGTCTGTCTGTCTGTGTCTGTCTGTCTGTGTGTCTATCCGTCTGTCTGTGTCTGTGTGTGTGTCTCTGTGTCTGTGTGTCTGTCTGTCTGTCTGTCTGTGTCTGTCTTTCCGTGTGTGTCTGTGTGTGCGTGTGTGTCTGTCTGTCTGTCTGTCTGTCAGTCCGTGTTGTAATGTCTCTGTCCGCCAATCCCAGCGGCAACTATCAAGATTATTTTTCTTATATAATTTCTAAGCGCTGCAGTTTTAATACTTAAATCCGTGCTCAGGTCTGGCATTAATTTTCTTAATCCCGCCCCCCTTCTTTCCCTTCTCCCTGCCCCTCAACTGGGCGTCGCAAACAGTCCCGCTCACCTAACGACCGCGCTTCCAACTCTTCTCTCATAAAACGCTACCTCAAAAGCCCTTCTGCAGCTCGCGCCCCGCACCCATCTGCCTTAGTCTCTGTCACTCTTCTTTTACCCTTCGCTGCAGGCCCTCGGCCCCCTCATCAAACCAAATCCCTATTTTCCTGCTACTCAAAAAACCGCTATTTAACAGAAAAAGAAGAAGAAGAGAAAGAAAGGCCAACTTTGCCTGTAATATGGGGGGATGGATTAATTGCGAGTGTTCCTGGACAAACCCGGTTTTCCTTTCTCGCGCCGGGAGAGAGAGAGAGAGAGAGAGAGAGAGAGAGAGAGAGAGAGAGAGAGAGAGAGAGAGAGAGAGAGAGTAGCTCCCCAGATTACCGATCCCCAAAGGCTGCGAGAAGTATCCAATTGTAATGCGGAGTCTGGGAACACACGGGAGAATTAGGCATAGAGGCAAGGCTGAAAGAAGCAAAGGGAACGTGAGCTGAAAGAGGGAAATCGTCCTGCTTTAATCCGTGCCGCCGACTGCTGCGATGCGTTGCAGTTGCTCTCTGAGCGGCATTGAAGCTCAGAGTGACCGGCGAGCACTGAGAAGGTGGGATCTGATTTCGGGATGTAGATAAGGATTTGGGAATAAGGGAAAAAGGGAGCAGTAGCTAATAGAGATGAAGATGGGGATAGGAACAACGATGGGAATGCACATAGAATGGGGATGAGGATGGGGATGGGGATGATGATTGGAATGATGATGTGGATGGGGATGGGGATGTATATGGGGATGTGGATGGGGATGTGGATGGGGATGTGGAAGTGTATGGGGATGGGGATGTGGATGTGGATTGGGATGAGGATGTATATGGGGATGTGGATGGGGATGTGGATGGGGATGTGGAAGTGTATGGGGATCGGGATGTGGATGTAGATGAGGATGTGGATGGGGATGTGGATCGGGTTGGGGATGTGTATGGGGATGTGGATGTGGATGTGTATGGGGATGAGGATGGGGATGGGGATGTGGATGTGGATGAGGATGTGGATGTGGATGGGGATCGGGATGGGGATGTGGATGGGGATGTGGATGGGGATGTGGATAGGGATGCGGATGTGTATGGGGATGAGGATGGGGATGTGGATGGGGATGCGGATGTGTATGGGGATGATGATGGGGATTGGGATGCGGGTGAAGAAGAGGAAGAACAATTCGTTGTCCAATTGTCCCAAAATCCAACCCTGACCTTCTGACCCCACACCAATAGTCCACAAACTACAAGGATTACTAAATAAGTTAGGCACACCTGCAAGTAAAAACTTCGCTAGCAGTCCTTCAAATGGGCGTGGCTTTAACCAATGCAACGATCAGCATTTTCGTCAATTTCGTAATATTAATAGAAGTTTATTTTCTCCACAAAATGTCACAAGAGTGCAAATAATCCCGATTCAAAAGGTCTGGTATTGCGTGCTGCCATGCAGATACTCAAAATGCAATGCAGCCTTCAGAGACAGCTGAAGGGGGCCAAGGCACTTTCTCAGATCTCAAAAACACATCCGCCTTCTTTTCTAATCCAACTAACCCGTCTCCAGAGTGAGCTCGTAATTCAGTAAAGTTTATAAAATATGCAAACAGCGGGTGTGTGGCCGGGACAGATCTGACAAAAATACCATCTCTTATGATTGAAAGATGGCAATTTAATTTTTTAAGGAATTGAGTGTAGGATTGCGTTTAGACAGACAGATAGGGAAAAATAGTGGCTGAGAAGGGGACACAGTAGAGAAGATAAGAGGGGCTGAAAGGCAGAAAGGGGTGGGGAGAGAGGGAGACAGGGGAGAGAAGAAGACAGGGGAGAGAAGAAGACAGGGGAGAGAGGGAGACAGGGGAGAGAAGAAGACAGGGGAGAGAAGAAGACAGGGGAGAGAGGGAGACAGGGGAGAGAGGGAGACAGGGGAGAGAGGGAGACAGGGCAGAGAGGGAGACAGGGGAGAGAGGGAGACAGGGGAGAGAGGGAGACAGGGCAGAGAAGGAGACAGGGCAGAGAGGGAGACAGGGCAGAGAAGGAGACAGGGCAGAGAGGGAGACAGGAGAGAGAGGGAGACAGGGGAGAGAAGGAGACAGGGGAGAGAGGGAGACAGGGGAGAGAGGGAGACAGGGGAGAGAGGGAGACAGGGCAGAGAAGGAGACAGGGGAGAGAGGGAGACAGGGGAGAGAGGGAGACAGGGGAGAGAGGGAGACAGGGCAGAGAAGGAGACAGGGGAGAGAGGGAGACAGGGGAGAGAGGGAGACAGGGGAGAGAGGGAGACAGGGGAGAGAGGGAGACAGGGAAGAGAGGGAGACAGGGGAGAGAGGGAGACAGGGGAGAGAGGGAGACAGGGCAGAGAAGGAGACAGGGGAGAGAGGGAGACAGGGGAGAGAGGGAGACAGGGGAGAGAGGGAGACAGGGGAGAGAAGGAGACAGGGGAGAGAGGGAGACAGGGGAGAGAGGGAGACAGGGGAGAGAGGGAGACAGGGGAGAGAGGGAGACAGGGGAGAGAGGGAGACAGGGGAGAGAGGGAGACAGGGCAGAGAGGGAGACAGGGGAGAGAGGGAGACAGGGGAGAGAAGGAGACAGGGGAGAGAGGGAGACAGGGGAGAGAGGGAGACAGGGCAGAGAAGGAGACAGGGGAGAGAGGGAGACAGGGCAGAGAAGGAGACAGGGGAGAGAGGGAGACAGGGGAGAGAGGAGACGGAGGTGAGAGGACATGGATTTTCGAGAAGATAGCAACAAAATAATAGCTCAAATCATGCAGAAATATATGCTCACTTCTAAACCTCAATGCCAGCACAGAGAGAGCAACTTATTTAAAAAATCTAGATAATTTCTTTGATCAACTGCCCTCAATCTTCAGGGCAGTTTATTTTTTTCTTTCTTCAAATGCCTCCCTTCCAGCCAATTCTAACCAAATTCAATCTAACGGAGCCATCCAGACCCGCAGCGGGTCTTCTTCTTTTAGTCTGTTATCTGAGCGAAATCTCTTGATAGGGGAAGCCCCAGAGAGAGAGAGAGAGAGAGCAGGAAAAGAGCAGAAGAGGAGGTCAGTACACTGAGCGAACCGCGCATGCCGCATATCGATTTGCCCATCGAACGCCAGTCCCCATGCTGAGCAGCTGGGGAGTTATTGTGAATATACTGTAAAAAAAAGAAACTGGACAACTGAGAATTCCTGGGTAGGAGGTTAAGGCCATGGGTTGGAGGCCTATAGAAGATCGGATGGGAGGAATATAATCATATAATTATCCAGCTTAATTAATTACGAGTATGTAAATAATAATGTTTATATTGCCTAGCTGCTTTTCTTTAGCGTTGGAACTCACCTAGGCGTACTAATTCGAATAGAGTGAGAGTTGGGATAAGGGAAAGGCAATGGTGACTGACAGTTTTATTGCGAAGCTGGGTTGAGATCACGGAGAGTCGGCTATGGTAATAAATGGTGATAGAGAGGTAGACATTTGGTGATAGAGAGGTAGACATTTGGTGATAAAGAGGTAGATATGAAGTGATAGAGAGGTAGATATGAAGTGATAGAGAGGTAGATATGAAGTGATAGAGGTAGATATGAAGTGATAGAGAGGTAGATATGAAGTGATAGAGAGGTAGATATGAAGTGATAGAGGTAGATATGAAGTGATAGAGAGGTAGATATGAAGTGATAGAGAGGTAGGCATGGGGTGATAGAGAGGTAGATATGAAGTGATAGAGAGGTAGATATGAAGTGATAGAGAGGTAGGCATGGGGTGATAGAGAGGTAGAAATTTGGTGATAGAGAGGTAGACATGGAGTGATAGAGTAGATGAAGAGTTGATGGAGATTTCAACAGGAGAAAGGTACGTAGGTTGCACGTACCTTTCTCCTGTTGTAGGTTGCTAATTTACAATCTCAACCCACAGAGTTTTCCCAGATCCATTTAGACAAAAATTTACCCTTCAAACCGATTTTTGAGCCGCTCTCGATTCCCTCTGAGCAGCTGCAAAACTTCGCACTTAGCCAGCGAAGCTTCCACGGCAATTGCTGGCGGCAGCGAGGCAACATCCCGGACACGTTTCTCTCCGTTTCTTCGCTTTCGAATGGTGCCAGTTTCTTCGAAATACACGTACTCATCGTCGTCAAGGTCAACAACTGTTCCGTCTTTGGATTCGTCCAGGTCGGGTTCGAATAGAAGCGATTCGGCAAGCTCGACTGCTCGGTCAGAGACTGCCAGAGCAGCAACGGACAAACACCGGGATCTGGTGTCCGTGTCCGGGATGCTTTTGGGACAGTCCGGTCCCGGTGAGGCGGCGCTAAGCAGGTGCGCCGAGGTTAGAAATTCCTGCCACTGTTGGGTGCGATCGAGCCATCGGCTGGAGAGGGGAGCGAAACGATTGGCTGGTTGCTATGCGGGGATGAGTCTGGTTATTATCTGGTTGCTATGCGGGGATGAGTCTGGTTATTATCTGGTTGCTATGCAGGAATGAGTCTGGGTATTGTCTGGTTGCTATGCAGATATAATTTCGTTTATTATCTAGCTGCCATGTGGAGATAATTTTGTTTACTATGTGGTTGCTATGCGGGGATAATTCCATTGATTATCTGGTTGCTATGCGGAGATAATTCCTTTTATTATCTGGTTTCTATGCGGACATTATTCTGTTCATTATCTGGTTGCTATGCGGACATTATTCCGTTCATTATCTAGTTGCTATGCGGAGATAATTCAATTTATTATCGGTTGCTATGCGGAGATAATTCCTTTTATTATCTGGTTTCTATGCGGACATTATTCTGTTCATTATCTGGTTGCTATGCGGACATTATTCCGTTCATTATCTGGTTGCTATGCGGAGACAATTCAAATTATTATCGGTTGCTATGCGGAGATAACTCCGTTCATTATCTGGTTGCTATGCGGAGATAACGCCGTTCATTTTCTGGTTGCTATGCGGAGATAACGCCGTTCATTTTCTGGTTGCTATGTGAATATGGCAAGTTGATTATCTTGTTGCCATGCGGAGATGTCTAGTATCAGGTAGATTAATCATCTTCGCCGAGCATAATTAGCAAAAAGCTCGCACCTAGTTAACTAATTGGTCAAGGTACGGCCACTAACAGATGATTAAATTAGCACCGAAGTGAAAAGTGATTGATCTCTTCCGCTGAAGCAAAGATACATCAAAGAAACTTCTCTAGATGAAAACAGCGATTTCACAAACTCACCGGATCCTAGCGTTTCTCTGAGCGCAGGAATGCGACATTTCCAATGAAACTGTTGCGGAATTTGAAATCCCCACGGCGCTATCAGGCTCGAATTAGGCCAGTATAGGGGCAGGAAAAAAATCTGATTCAACTTCACTCATATCTTGACGATGTTAGTTAGCTCAGTACTGAGAAAGAGAGAGAGCCTAGAACTTGATCTAGCCCCTTAGTAGCAGCTCGAGTAATTAGATGAAGCAAAAAATTGCCTGTATGGGCGGTTACTAGGGTGGGTGGGATGGCTGGATGGATTGAGGGTGCGAAATAATTCCGAGCTTCGAGCAGAGCCGCAATACTCAACCTTATTATCAAGCAGAAAGAGAGAGAGAGAAAGGGAGGGGGACCTGCTGGCTCTTCGGTGATCAGGGAAGGACTGGGCAAGAGTTGAGGTGAGGGAGTTTGGAGAAAAAAAAGATAGAAAAAGAGAGAAACAGTGAGTAGGGGACGCGGAGACGTGGGATATGCGGCCGGCCAATGCAGCCTCAAGTCCCTGTCCCTTAGTAAGGCAGACCATACGTGAGCTGCAGCCAATCAGCGCCGAGCGGTGCTCGTGACCAGACTGGCTAAGTTTGAAGTGAGAAAAACCATCATATAACTACGAGGATGCGTAGCAACGCGTTAGCGATGTCTTGAACGTAATGCGAAAGGAAACACATGGCGAATAGCAGAAATTAAATTGACGTAATATGTGGTCGAAAATTATTACATAATCATGAGTTCGTGAGTGAGTTTATGAGTGAGTTCATGAGCAAGTTCATGAGTGAGTTCATGAGTGAGATCACGAGTTCGTTCATGAGTGACATCATGAGAGAGTGCATGAGTGAGTTCACGAGTGAGTTTAAGAGTGAGTTCATGAGTGAGATCACGAGTGAGTTCATGAGTGAGTTCATGAGCGAGTTCATGAGTGAGTTCATGAGTGAGATCACGAGTTCGTTCATGAGTGAGTTCATGAGTTCATGAGTAAGTTCATGAGTGAGTTCATGAGTGAGTTCATGAGTTCATGAGTGAGTTTATGAGTTCATGAGTGAGATCACGAGTGAGTTCACGAGTGAGTTCTTGAGTTCATGAGTGAGTTCACGAGTGAGTTCACGAGTGAGTTTATGAGTGAGTTCATTAGTGAGTTCATGCGTGAGTTAGTTCATGAGTAAGTTTATGAGTGAGTTCATGCGTGAGTTAGTTCATGAGTAAGTTTATGAGTGAGTTCATGCGTGAGTTAGTTTATGAGTGAGTGCATGAGTCAGTAGAGGGAGGATACTAGATAAAAAAACTAAAAATCCAACTGTCTCACAATAAAAAATAATTTAATAAAGGTAGGCCAGAAGCCAGAAATAAATCGGATTAAGAACGAGTGTCGAATATCCCAGCCAGCCCGGAGATCCAAAGATTAGCGCCGTATCTGTGCGCTGTGTGCCAGCAATGGCCTACTAGAAGGCAGCGGACTGAAGCAGCAGAGGCAAGGATGTACTTTTAGCTACTGAATTATATTACGAGCTAAATAAGCAGGCCTGGAAAGTTTGGACTCAACGAGAATAACAGAGAGAGGAAAGGGGAGTAGAACCAGCTAGATTCGAAGAAAGAATCTTCATCATCAAGAGGAGCGCACGCGCAAAAAGAAGACGCTTGTTGGGCGGTTGCTGGGGTGGGGATTGAGGAGAAGGAAAGTCGGGATGAATAATATTAAGCCGCTCAAACATTGATTTATTGCCAACAACTGACCAATTTGTCTAACAATTCGTCCACTAGGTCGACATAATCTGTTTTTTCTGCTTTGAGCCTTTGTTGTTACTGTGGATAATCTTTGATTTTCTTTGAATGGTTTGCCCGAAGTTCGGTGCATTTGCATCTAAATTCGTCTGACTATCTGTTTCTTTGTCTGGTTGCATAAAAGGCTATTTTCAAGGGGGATATTTTAGTTTCTTTTATGCCTGATAACTATTGTGAGGCAGCGCTGTGCCCGCTCTACAAATTAACTGATTGCTTATTTTCTTTTGCAAATTTACCTTTCTGCGGGTTGGTCTATGGTGCTACCCGTTCAGCGTTCTCAGTTTTTATTGCGATCCATTAAGTGCTTGTATGCTCGGCCCCAAAAAGGCTAGCAACAACGAGTAGCCACGACTTAAAAGTAAACTATGAATTCAGCGAACTAATCCGCTACCTGTGCTTCCCTCTTCATTGCTTTGAACGACACGACATATTGATTGAATTTTCGAGTCTCTTTTATTTGTTTCTCCCTTTCTTCCTCCTTCCCCTTTCTCCCCTCTCTTTTCTTTTTCCTCTACCCTTCTACCCTCTCTCCCTTCTCTCTCTGTTCCTTATCCTCTTGATCATTTCTTCCCTCTCTCCTTTCTCTCCTCTCGATTCTTTCTCCCCTCTCTCCTTTCTCCCCTCTCTCCTTTCTCCCCTCTCTCCTTTCTCCTCTCTCTCCTTTCTCCCCTCTCTCCTTTCTCCCCTCTCTCCCTTCTTTCCTTTCCTTTCTCTTGCTTTCAGCCTATGGTAAAACTGAAATATCGGCTGCTTAACGACATAACTTAGTTGCCAACTTTTGCAATTAAATTTATGGATTTAATTAATATGGTATAGTGCAACTACTTAACTTTGCTAATAACTTTCTCCTACTCTTCCCTTTTATTATAATTCATGTATCAATAATATTTTTGTCCGCTGAATAATAATCAAGAAGAAAAATGGAAAGTTCTATATCGAACTCTCTTTTCAGGATGAATGAATTTCAAGATAATTTTTCCCGACCCTAAATTCAGAACACCGAGATCTGAATTTCTCCATGACTTTTTCTCCTCCCGGATGCGACTAACTGAATGATAAAAAACTCTTTCTGAGAGAGTTTCTCAAAAAAAACTTCACGAATAATTTTTTCTCCAGTTACTGCATTTACACAGCGGAACTAAGTCAGAAAAAAAGAGCTTAAAAGACTTTTTTGCATTATAAACTTAATCGGATACTTCAAAATCAAAATGAGTCTTTATTTTAAACGTTTGGCTACTTACAGTAGTGCATAGTGCGACGCACGAGGGACCTATGAATGGCGTTTGTCGCTACGACGCAAATAAAAATCCCATCCTATCCCATCCCGTCCCGTCCCATCCCATCCCATCTCATCCCATCTCAACCCATCCCATCCCATCCCATCACATCCCATCTCAACCCATCCCATCCCATCCCATCACATCCCATCTCATCCCATCCCACCCCATCCTATCCCATCCCGTTTCTTCCCATCCCATCCCGTTCCATCCCATCCCATCCCATCCTATCCCATCCCGTTCCATCCCATCCCACCCCATCCCATCCCATCCCATCTCAACCCATCCCATCCCAACCCATCCCATCCCATCCCATCCCATCTCAACCCATCCCATCCCATCCTATCCCATCCCATCCTATCCCAACCCATCCCATCCCATCCCATCCCATCCCATCACAACCCATCCCATCCCATCCTATCCCATCCCATCCCATCCCAACCCATCACAACCCATCCCATCCCATCCCATCCCATCACAACCCATCCCATCCCATCCCATCCCATCCCATCCCATCACAACCCATCCCATCCCATCCTATCCCATCCCATCCCACCCCATCCTATCCCATCCCGTTTCTTCCCATCCCATCCCGTTCCATCCCATCCCATCCCATCCTATCCCATCCCGTTCCATCCCATCCCACCCCATCCCATCCCATCCCATCTCAACCCATCCCATCCCAACCCATCCCATCCCATCCCATCCCATCTCAACCCATCCCATCCCATCCTATCCCATCCCATCCCATCCCAACCCATCCCATCCCATACCATCCGATCGCAACCCATCCTATCCCATCCCATCCCATCCCTAAAGATCCCAAAAGCAGAAAAATCCTCACCGACTGTCCCGGCCCATCCGCAACCTGTCAATCTGGCGGCCGTAGCCGCGGACCTCCTCCGCAGTCAGGAGGTGCCGCGACCTCGCCAGACAGCGGCCGCCCTCTTCAACCGCCAACTCGGTCGATGCCGCTCCTGGCGACGAAATCGGCGACGTTCTGTTGAGCAAACAGCGAAGTCGGCGGAGCGCCAGCTCGCGATCGGCAGCCGAAGCGCGCCGAATTCTCGACACGAGGCTGGCGGCGTCCAGGCGGCCCGCCTTGAAGTCTCGGCCGGACTCGACGGAGCGGCCCAGGCTGTGGAAGCCGCGATTGCGTAATTGATGAAGCAGAGTCTGGATGCGCCGGTCCGAGTACTGCCGGGCGGGGTGTGGGATCTCAAGGTGTGGGATTTTTTTAGCTGTGAGAACTTTATGATGGAGATTTTTAGGCTTCTGGCTTTTGCTGTGAGATTTATGAGTGTGGGATTTTCCGTTGTAGGATTACGTAGGTTTAGAAGTTTACATGTGGGATTTTTAGGCGTGGGATTTTAAGGTGTGGGATTTTTAGGTGTGAGATTTTAACAAGTGGGATTTTAAGAAGTGGGATTTTAAGAAATGGGATTTTAAGAAGTGAGATTTTAAGAAGTGGGATTTTAAGAAGTGGGATTTTAAGAAGTGGGATTTTAAGAAGTGAGATTTTAGGAAGTGGGATTTTAAGAAGTGGGATTTTTAGAAGTAGGATTTTAAGAAGTGGGATTTTAAGAAGTGGGATTTTCAGAAGAAGGATTTTAAGAAGTGGGATTTTTAGGTTTGGGATTTTTAGGTGTAGGATTTTAACAAGCGGGATTTTAAGGTGTGGGATGTTTAGGGATGGGGTTTTTAGGTGTAGGATTTTTAGGACTGAATTATGAGTGCAAAATTTTTCGTTTGAAGAATTCAGTGTCAACTTTTGGGCTGGAATTTTAGGTGAGATTTTTAGGTGGGGGTTTATGTGCACGATTTTACATCTTAAGTTTAGGTTCAAAGATTTATAGGTTTAGTGCCACCGCTAAGGACGCTTATCAGCGCTTACGGGAGTCGAGTGACGCAGATCCCGCTGCTGCACCAGAGACAGCAGCTCAACAGCCATGGGGTAGGCGGAGTTCAGCTGGGCCAAGTCTTGCTCGAGTTGAGCTGACTTCTGTAGCCAAAATTTCTGTAAAGTTTTGCACCGGTCTTGTGAATGCTTATTCACTGTAGGCAGACAGACAGTCAGACAGACAGACAGACACACAGACAGACAGACACACAGACAGACAGACAGACAGACACCGAGACAGACAGACAGACACCGAGACAGACAGACAGACACACAGACAGACAGACAGACAGACAGACAGACAGACAGACACACAGACAGACAGACAGACAGACAGACAGACAGACACACAGACAGACAGACAGACAGACAGACAGACACACAGACAGACAGACAGACACACACACAGACAGACAGACAGACACACACACAGACAGACAGACAGAAAGACAGAAAGACAGACAGACAGACACACAGACAGACAGAAAGACAGAAAGACAGACAGACAGACACACACACAGACAGACACACAGACACACAGACAGACCTTCAGTTCAACCAGTTCCGATTCGGGGTGGGTCAGTTGAGCCTTTCTTTCAGCTTCATCAGTCCCAGCCTCATCAAATAAGTCGCGAATTTCATCTTCAATGAGACTCATCTGACCTCGGTAGTGCTGCAAGCGGTTCAGTAGGAAAGTTAAGATGTTTGCGATGCCTTCATTAGTCAAAGTAAAGTATTTGCTTACACTTGCGCACTGAACTACTAATTTTGGAATCAGTAGTGTCACGTAAATATAAAATCTGTATAAAATTTAGACGCGTAACTCGAAATGAAGGGCAGCTTAAAGGCAGTTTACAACATTATTTGCTGCACAGGAAAACTGAACAACACGCTATGGAGTAGGTTTTTTAAATAAGCGTTCACTATGGGAAAATTTATTTAAAGGGGGGCCCTTTAAAACTTTCAAACTGCACTTACATTATTAACAAAGTCCACAAATATCTGAAAATTAATTTTTTCGAATAAAAAAAGAAATGCAAGCAAAACAAAAGAACCTTATGGTTAAAAAAATTATGTTTTTAATGCGGGTAAAAGTAACACTTTCAGGGATTTTATTCTAAGGGATGTCAGATTATAAGATCTTAGGTTATGGGATCTCAGGTCATTGGATATCAGGTTATGTGTTCTAAGATTATGGGATCTTAGGTTATGGGATCTCAGGTTATGGGATCCCAGGTTATGGGATCTCAGGTTATGGGATCTCAGGTTATGGGATCTCAGGTTATGGCATCTCAGGTTATGGGATCTCAGATTATAGGATCTTAGGTTATGGGATCTCAGGTTATGGGATCTCAAGTATTGGGACCTCAGGTAAAACAGTATTTTAGGCTCTGGGTAAGTGCTGCAAGAAATTTGCTTTTTTATTTTTTTTAAACAAATGTACTTTAGTTATGGCGATCTAGCAATTTTAAAGTTCAAAGGTATATAATAATATGAGGCAATACATTCTATATTATAAAAAAGTAATTCATTTATTACGAGCGAGTGATCATTCATGAACGAAACTCACGCAACTTGCTTACCTCGATGTGTTCCATCAGCTGACTGGGCGTATTGACGGCCACCAGACTGGCCCGCATGCTCTGCAGGCCGGACGTGAGGTCCGATATTTTGGCGCGAATTTGAACTGCAGCTTTCCAGGAATCCGAGTTATGAAAATCTTTCGCTCCGTTCGGCTGCTCATGATTCGGGTTTGAATCCGTTTCAGCGTCCATTAAAGCCTAAAAAAGAAACAAAAGGATAAATGAATAAATAAATAAATAAATAAATAAATAGATAGATAGATAGATAGATAGATAGATAGATAGATAGATAGATAGATAGATAGATAGATAGATAGATAGATAGATAGATAGATAGATAGATAGATAGATAGATAGATAGATAGATAGATAGATAGATAGATAGATAGATAGATAGATAGATAGATAGATAGATAGATAGATAGATAGATAGATAGATAGATAGATAGATAGATAGATAGATAGATAGATAGATAGATAGATAGATAGATAGATAGAATTTGTCTTGCATGTTGAGCTACTATTACCAGACCCCACTGGCAATCAATACAAATTGAATCAGCCCAGAAACTGCGCCAGCTGAAGATAGACTGTCGGGCTACGGAGCGTATCGACAGCGGAAGAGCTCAATAAAAATGGCTAAGAGTTGGGGGGCATGAGAGGACGAAACGCATCAAAATAAATCCTATCATTGCGTGAGAAGCTTTTCGACGAGACGGCATGGCTTAATCTATAAAATATTATCGTGCCAGGATCTTCATGAAATGTAACTAACTATACACGCATGTTCACCCAGTATTTGAATTATATTTGTCTCTAATTACATTATTCACGATGCATGTCGTATAACAATATAAAAACACGGAGATATGGAGTGTAAGTATGGGATATATCAGTAGGATTAAATGCATCTGCTTGCAAACTTACCAGAATTTTTGATTCGATTTTGTCCACTCGAGTTAAAGTTTTCTCTGTTGCATCGTTACTTTGATTTTCGCCGTTTATTTGACCCAATTCGCTAGTCACTTGTTTGTTGTTTGTCGCAGACTGTCGTGGATGCTGAAGCTGATCTGTTGCTGACGACCTGTTGTTCTTTGTTTGGTCTTTCATAGTCGCTGCGAAGAAATGGGGTTCTTCATGTTTGCCCTGCACTCGACTGCGAACTTCTGACAGCCTTGTGTGAAGGCTCTGTGAAAAATACAGAATAATATAACACATTTAATTAGCTAGTGCTGAGGATTTTAAAAAGGGGTGCGGCTTAAAAGGTTAACGAATGTTGTCTAATCACTAGGTAGTTGGGACACACAACCCTTCCACATCCTCAAGTTGTTGAGACACACAAACCTCCCAGATCCTCAGGTTGTAGGGGTACACAACCTCCCAGATCCTCAGGTTTTAGGGATACACAACCCTTCCAGATCCTCAGGTTTTTGGGACACACAGCCCTCCCAGATTCTCAGGTAGTTTGGACACAACCCTCCCACATCCTCAGGTTGTAGAGACACACAGACCTCCCAGATCCTCAGGTTGTTGGAACACACAGAACTCCCAGATCCTCAGGTTTTTGGAACACACAGAACTCCCAGATCCTCAGGTTGTTGGGACGCACAACCCTCCCAGATCCTCAGGTTGTTGGAACACACAGAACTCCCAGATCCTCAGGTTTTTGGAACACACACACTCCCACATCCTCAGGTTGTAAGGACACACAGACCTCCCAGATCCTCAGGTTGTTGGAACACACAGAACTCCCAGATCCTCAGGTTTTTGGAACACACAGAACTCCCAGATCCTCAGGTTGTTGGGATGCACAACCCTCCCAGATCCTCAGGTTGTTGGAACACACAGAACTCCCAGATCCTCAGGTTTTTGGAACACACACACTCCCACATCCTCAGGTTGTAAGGACACACAGACCTCCCAGATCCTCAGGTTGTTGGAACACACAGAACTCCCAGATCCTCAGGTTTTTGGAACACACAGAACTCCCAGATCCTCAGGTTGTTGGGACGCACAACCCTCCCAGATCCTCAGGTTTTATGGACACACAACCTCCTAAATCCTCAGGTTGTAGGGGTACACAACCTCCCAGATCCTCAGGTTTTATGGACACACAACCTCCCAGAGCCTCAGGTTGTTGGGACACACAACCCTTCCAGATCCTCAGGTAGTTTTGACACAACCCTTCCAGATCCTCAAGTCCCAACATAGATAATTTTCAAAGACCATTATCAAACGTATTTCCGACACACCATCCATCCAGACCTGTTACGGTGCCAAAAAGTCCTCCCTACAAATGATATCTGATAAAGACCTTTCGTCAGACGTGAAGCGTACTTTAAAAGGATTTTTTTCGGATTTGAAATGCTCTCCAGAACGAAATGCTGTGTGTTTTCGGCAAATTAGTTTTTTTTCTCTTTCTGCTTCTGACAGCATGAAAGATGATGAAGAGCGGCCCTGATGCTTGTTGATCGGCAATACGCTCTCTTCCCCCGGCTGCTAGCTGCATCTGGACAGCTGATGGAAACTCATTTTTATGAGCTGAGTGAGCACTCACGAAGCAGCATGAGTAGGAAAGTGTTCATCAGCCTTAGTAGTCAACAAATCGATAAACAACCAGCAAGAAGGAACCGAGTAAAGTAAGCCCCGTTGTATAGATTGACGTCGACTGATCTTGCTTGCTCGTAATCTCTTTGTACGCGAAGCTATTTCCGGTATTTTTCCTTTATTTTCAAAATAAATATCTCAAAGAAAAATTATTTAAGCAGCATGTTCGGGAATTCAAGCAGACTAGCAAAAAGCTCACATCTTTTCCACTGTCTCCCTACATTAACTTCCTCTGTCTCCCTACATTCCCTTCCTCTGTCTCCCTACATTCCCTTCCTCTGTTTCCCTACATTCCACCCTCTGTCTCCCTACATTCCCTTCCTCTGTCTCTCTACATTCCCTTCCTCTGTCTCCCTACATTCCCTTCCTCTGTCTCCCTACATTCCCTTCCTCTGTTTCCCTACATTCCACCCTCTGTCTCCCTACATTCCCTTCCTCTGTCTCTACATTCTCTTCCTCAGTCTCCCTACATTCCCTTCCTCTGTCTCCCTACATTCCCTTCCTCTGTCTCCCTACATTACCTCCCTCTGTCTCCCCACATTCCCCCCCTATGTCTCCCTACATTACCTTCCCCTGTCTCACTACATTACCTTCCCCTGTCTCACTACATTACCTTCCCCTGTCTCACTACATTCCCTTCCTCTGTCTCCCTACATTCCCTTCCTCTGTCTCCCTACATTCCCTTCCTCTGTCTCCCTACATTCCCTTCCTCTGTCTCCCTACATTCCCTTCCTCTGTCTCCCTACATTCCCTTCGTCTGTCTCCCTACATTCCCTTCATCTATATCCCTCCAACCCTTACTTTGCAAAATTACTTGGACACAAAAATATGGATCATACAGATGAAGAATTAGCATAATCCCTTCTAGCTCGTATTATGGCTGCAACTAACTCAAAAACAGCTAGCTGATCCGCAGAGTCGAGTGCGGCGAGCGGGCCACCCACATTGAGGAACCGGGCTGGCGGTACACAGCAAACAAAACACATCAATTTAGACCAGCAAGCGTTGCATGCAAGAAAGAACGGGCACTGGAGACTGGCATTCCCTAATAATCCAAGCGCTTGAAAACGGCTTGGCTAGTGGAGTAATCTGGCCTAGACAAGCAAGCCACTAAGCCCGAGTATTGCAGATGTGTTTGCAGACCCGCCAAGAGGAAACTGGAGCGATAAATGAATGTTGGGCGCGTGGTCTGGATTCAGGAATTAACTGCGTATTGGCCTTGTTGGCTTTTGAATTGGGATTTTTGCTGATTTTACTACCAGTTTAAAGAACTGCGTGGGATTTTTCTATTCTTTGTGTACGGCTTCGGCTTATGAAGTTATATTGTGAAGCGTATTTTTCTTAGGTATTTTTCTTATGGATAGGTTACTTTAAAAAACAATTTGATTGCATCAGCATATCTTTTCAGAGTTTTTTTCTCAAATTTATGCCTGCGCCCACTCTACCTTCCTCCGTCTCTCAACAATCCCTTTGTCTGTCTCCCGACATCTCTTCCTCTATATCACCACATGTCTTACTCTATTTCCCTACATCTCTTACTTTATCTCGCTGCATCTCTTTTCTGCCCCACCAAAAATCTCTTTCTCTGTCTCCCTACATCCCTTCCTCTGTCTCCCTTCATCTCATCCTCTATCTCCCTACATCTCTTCCTCTGTCTCCCTACATTCCCTTACTTTGTTTCATCCCTACATTTCTTCATCTTTCTCCCATATCTTTCTTCCCATGTCTAATCCATCCAGCATCTAGTCTTTCTCCCTAAGTATTCCCTCTCTTGCCCGATCTTTTTCCCTCTTTCGATTTTAGCAAATAATGATGTTTTTACTAGAAATAATTTCATTATTAAAACAGGCTTAGCCTTACCGGTCTGCCCCCAATCCATCTAGGGCTTCATTTCCTGGCTATTGTCTTGCGGGAAAAATACATTAGATTTCAGATAAATTCTAAGAAATTTGATTTTCCCTAATCTCCGATTTTAAAACTGACTCAGAAGCATAAACAGTGGCTCTAATTTTCAATTACTAAGTTAGCTGCTGCTTCTGTTAGACTAAGCTGGACTAGAAAAGGGCGGATTCGAGAGCGATAATTTTTTAGAGAAAAAATGAATAAAACAGCTAAAGGATAATGCGACGCTCACATAAAAAACACATCCGAAATGATGAGATAAAAGAAAAGAAGCAACAGAAAAGAAGAGAGTAAGGGGAAGAGGGGAGAAAGAAAGTGAGAGGGAGGTGCAGAGAGGGGAGATAGACAGTGAGAGGGAGGTTGAGAGAGGGGAGATAGACAGTGAGAGAGAGGTGCAGAGAGGGGAGATAGACAGTGAGAGAGAGGTGCAGAGAGGGGAGATAGACAGTGAGAGGGAGGTTGAGAGAGGGGAGACAGACAGTGAGAGAGAGGTGCAAAGAGGGGAGATAGACAGTGAGAGAGAGGTGCAAAGAGGGGAGATAGACAGTGAGAGAGAGGTGCAGAGAGGGGAGATAGACAGTGAGAGGGGGTTTGAGAGAGGGGAGATAGAAAGTGAGAGAGAGGTGCAAAGAGGGGAGATAGACAGTGAGAGGGGGTTCCGAGAGAGGAGATAGACAGTGAGAGGGAGTTTGAGAGAGGGGAGATAGAAAGTGAGAGAGAGGTTGAGAGAGGGTAGATAGACAGTGAGAGAGAGGTGCAGAGAGGGTAGATAGACAGTGAGAGGGAGGTGCAGAGAGGGGAGACAGACACTGAGATGGAGGTTGAGAGAGGGGAGACAGACACTGAGATGGAGGTTGAATGAGAAGAAAGGAACAAGCAGAGAACCGAAGAGTTAACATAATTTTTAAACCGTGATTCGGACTAACCATTATTATATGATTAATATTCAACATTCGCACTCACCCCATTACCAGCTTCATCCGAACCAACCGTTTGATGACTTTTAAATAGAAAATTTTCAAATATGTTGGCAATTTTGTTGGCGATCATTTTTTGGCCTGGCTAATAATTGGTTGGCTCATAAAGTTGTTCAGACATCAAGGATTTTGTTTTTAGCACCGGCCTTGTAGGATGTAGGTTATACGATAAGTATTATGTTATATGCATATATATATTCATGCGCGAGATGTGAGCTCACACATCCATATATTTATTTATTTTTTTCCCATACTCTCATCTCCAATAGGAAGTTGAGGAAACGGTCTCTGATTCTACAGGAGGGATGGATTAGAATGAGGGTACTTTGGGTGTACGCTCGTACTTTGCGCCCCAGACTCAGTCCGCAAGGATTGGACCTGCTCAAGCTGCGTCCCCCATCTCCAGCTGTTCTGTGCGTCTTCAACAACCCCCTTACTTAAAATAATTGGAGTCGCCCACATTGCCTTCTGCACTGAATCTCTCATACAGAGGCGTGCAAAAGTCAGTGGCGTGGATGAGAAAGTAGATTAGCAGTAAATAAGCGTCTGTAAGATCTATATCAATTGTTGATGGGGGCCTGTAAGACCCAGATCTACAGTAAGTAGCTATCTGTAAGATCCAGATCTACAGTAAGTAGCTGACTGTAAGACCCAGATCTACAGTAAGTTGCTGTCTGTAAGACTTGGATGTACAGTAAGTAGCTGTCTGTAAGAACCAGATCTACAGTAAGTAGCTATCTGTAAGACTTGGGTGTACAGTAAGTAGCTATCTGTAAGACCCAGATCTACAGTAAGTAGCTATCTGTAAGACTTGGGTGTACAGTAAGTAGCTGTCTGTAAGAACCAGATCTACAGTAAGTAGCTATCTGTAAGACTTGGGTGTACAGTAAGTAGCTGTCTGTAAGAACCAGATCTACAGTAAGTTGCTGTCTGTAAGACTTGGGTGTACAGTAAGTAGCTGTCTGTAAGAACCAGATCTACAGTAAGTAGCTGTCTGTAAGACCCACATCTACAGTAAGTAGCTGTCTGTAAGACCCAGATCTACAGTAAGTAGCTGTCTGTAAGACCCACATCTACAGTAAGTAGCTGTCTGTAAGAACCAGATCTACAGTAAGTAGCTGTCTGTAAGACCCACATCTACAGTAAGTAGCTGTCTGTAAGACCCAGATCTACAGTATATGGATGTCTGAAAAAATCTAGAAATCTCGAAAGCAACAACCCACCCAAGAGAAATGTACGTCACAAAAAACAACCTTCAGCTTGTCTAAGTTTGCACCTGCATAAATACTAAAGAAAATCGTGCAGGTTATTAGGACGCAAGTTAATTACTGTTTTCAGCTAAAGCTGGTGTGATATAACTCCTAGATGGGAGCATTTCATTTTGCCTGCGTTTTTTACAGCAAAAATTCAAACAGAAAGCGTAATTGAGGCCAGCTGAATAGACAAATTATAAATTATTGAGGCATTCAGTCACAGAGAGGATATATGGACCATGAGCTCCAAAATAGGAATCTTTTTTTTAAGCTAGGTGGACATATTTTCTAGGAGAGCGCATACATCCCCTCAATTATCTTCTTTGTCGGCAAAAAAACGAAAAAATAATTTTGTGAATACTAATGAAAACTATTTTTGGCTAATAAGTAAATTAGGAACATCAAAAGCTCCTTTAACGCATGAAGAATAGAGAAAAATATTTTCCACTAAAATGTTTGCTTCTATACATATCGTCTAGTGAAAAAATTGAATGTTGAAAATTAAACTTTCGGTTTAAACAACATTGGTTAGAAAAATATATGTTAAGAAGAGAATTCGTAAACAAATTTTAATACACATCATTATTACTAATATACTTTGAAAAGATAACTATCGATACATATCGGTTGGTTGTAAATCTTCTTTTAAAAACGATATTTCCTTAAGAATTGCATATGAATCAGCGGAATAAAACCAATAAACCAGTAAACCTAAAAAAGTCTTATTGCACTACTAACTAGCGCAACTGAATAGTAGCCAAGTGAAGACTCTGCTAGTAAATGTAGAAAATTCTCGATGAACAAAAGTTTTTACTTGACTAGGTTGCGTGTTTTTTATCATTACCGCTACGGTTCCTGCATGCGGTGTATCGGGAAATTAAGCACGAACATGGAATATTAAAGCACACGGATTATTGCATCTAGCCTAAAGACGGACATGCAGCAGCAACGGTATATTGCCCTCGAGGCAGAGAAATAACTAACGTGACAAGCCAAGCTAACACAAGGACCACAGCTGATCATAGCAACTGGACTGTTTAGGAGTCTATATATATAGCAGCAGCATTGGCAGATAAGACAAATCAAATTAGCTACTCAAAGCATGGGGCTTTGAGTGCATGTAATGAGCAAACTCAAAACAAAGTAAAAAAATTGTGATTTACATATAGAAAATTCCTCCCCAACAAGAATGAATTGGAGAATCTCAGAAAGGGTCTCCCCGACAGATGTTAAAATTAATTAAAACTATTCTGGAAAGGGAATGCCCCAAAAGAAAAATCAAGAATGGTTGCTAGGGAATCCTAAAAAAACAAATATGATGCAAGTTGCTAAGGAAAATACCGTCCAGATTTTTTTAAGAATAGTTGCTATAGGGAATCCTTAAAAGCAATTATGATGCACTTTGCTAAGGGAAATCCCTTGAAGATAATTCAAGAATGGTTGCTAGGGCATCCCCGAAAGCAATTATGACGCATGTTGCTAAGGGAAATCCCTGAAAAATATTTAGTATACGCGCCCTCGGTTAAAAACATTGCAGCACTCATAGCCATTTATCACTGGCATTGTATACTTTTGGACCACAGACAGTTGGGGCGTGCAACAATCAGTCTCACGGAGCGGATATAGCCAGCGGTCTCGCGGGGCGTGCAGCAATCGATTGGTGCACGCCCGAAATGTCTATGGTCCAAAAGTAGACCGCCTGACTTAGGGCAGCAAGAGAACTCAGTTTGGGGAAGGCTGTAAGATAGCGAGACGAGCCGTGGCATTACCGGGCTGCCGAGAACCATGTTTCCAAGGATGACTGGAGATCCGATTTACGAAGCAAGTACCGGCGTTCCAATAGGACTGCTGCACATGTCTCAAGGTGACGTCGTGGGTGCGTCTAGCTCCGAGGTTGGCGAGCGAGTCCAACGGGAGGCCGCTATGCAAGTTATGCTTGACGACCAGGCGCAGCTGGACGCGACGGAGGTCGAGGATCTGTTAGGCAACCGAGACCCCGAGCAAGCCCTGCTGGACGAGATGGACACGATGCAGCTGGACAACACGCCGCGGTCCATTCTTACGCAGGAGAAGTGTGCTTTGCGCAAATTTAACGAGGTACTGCAAATGAAGAACTACCCGTGCAATCTGGAGACTGCAGGTGTTCAAAAGATGGTTACCGCCCTGCGCATTTTCTACGCCTTCATCCGCAAACTAGATGGCGGGTACTATGCCCCGGCCTCATTGATTACCGCGCGTGCAGGTGTGTTCAGATATGTGATGCGTACCCGAGGAATCAATATCATCGAAGATAAAGCCTTCGCCAAGGCAAATCTGCAATTGAAGGCCACGGCCGCAATGTTCATCAAGGAACGTGGCTCCGTGATGCGATTCTGTGCCTTGGAGACGGTGGACCTCGAAAAGCTGCGCGTCTACTTCGATAGGAGTGATCCGACGAAGTTGCAGCAAGAGATGTACTATGTAGTTGCGGTGCATTTCGGGTTGCGGGGTCGCGAATGGTTCAGAAAGCTGACTACCGATTCCCTGATCGGATGCACCATCAATGGCCGGCGTGCATTCCGGTTGGCCTCAATGGAGTCCAAAAACGTGCGCGGGAGCTTGGAAACGAGGTCGGCCGAGGATAGGAAGCAAAGTGTCCTGGTCGAGACTCATGAGAGCGGATGCCCATACCAGTGTGTCGAGTTGTACTTGCGGAAGATCAAGGAGTCGAAGCGCGAGGAGGGAGTGGCAAATTCGGAACTGTTCCTGCGTCCCAGAGTCCGCGGTTTGAGCGGATCGTGGTACTTCGCAAAGCAGGTAGTGGGGGTTAACACACTTGGAAATATGATGCGCGTTATATCCAAGTCCGCCAACCTGAGCAAGGAGTACACCGGGCAGTGTCTACGCGTCACTGTCGCGACCGAGCTGAAGGCGTCTGGTGCTTCCCTTCACGACATAGGTGCGGTCACCGGACATAAGTCGGATACCGCTACCGCGAGGTACATTCGTGGCAACAGGAAGCGGGACGCCGAAATGGCGGAGCTGTCAACCAAGATTAGTGCAATGGGAGAGGCCGCGCCTGCTGCGGCCACGGCCAAGTCCCGGTGTGTAGCGTCAGAGACAGTGGAATCTGGTGCGCGAGCTGTAGTGCAGCAGCAGCAACCTGCCATGGTACGGCATGGGATGGATCTGCAGATGCTGGCGTCCGCCATATCTGGAACGTTCAACCACTGCGAATTTCACGTGCACGTTTCCGGCCGGCCGTAATCTGTCCAAGAACGGCACCGTCAGTCGACGCGTCTAACTGTGCGAAGTAACTATACCCCGAAGTAACTATACCTGTGAGATTATCGTGTATCTCAAGCGTTGCTATTTAAATGTTTTCCAGTTCGTGTTACAATTGGTGGTGAAATATAACTGTGGCTTCAGACCCCGCATAGTGTGGGCGAAATAATCCGAGCTGGCGGGGTTCGGGACATAGACAGTAAAGGCGTGCAACAATCAGACTTCATTGGTGGCTGGGAAAAAACCCCTCCAAAAGTGTACAATGACAGTTAAGCCTGTATTCCCTAAAAGCATTCTGAATGATGTAACTAAGGGAACCTCTCTGAGGAAAAAGACATTATCATTTGGTCTAGCCAACAAGAGAGACGAGATAATGGTGATTTACCATAGACAAAACAAAATTTGCGTGCGGTAATGCGATTGTCACCCTATTTGAAATTAGCGTGCGTCACAATCGGCTTCACGTTACGTGCGTCACGTTAATTTCGTTTTGTCTATGGTAAAATTGTCTGCGCTGGTCTCCCCATTGATAGGGAATCCTAGAAAACAGGGAGTAAACAGCTCACCAGCAACAACTCAGCATCGATAGAACAATCTATTGCTCTGCCTTCGAGCTCGTCAACGAAGCACTCGATACTGTCGAGCAGTTGTAAAGCATTTGACTCCTCGGTTTCAGTTTGAGCGCCTGTCAGTGCTATTGACATTGTTGACAAAGGGTCATATCTATTTCAGAATCAATTGATAGATGCTGACTGATTGCTACTCTGATAAATTGTAGATTTTTTTAACAAGTTTTAGAGAAGTTTTTCAAAATAACAGTACAAGTCAAACGACCATTGGCTCGTTGCTATTGGTCAGAGTGAAATGCAAGCAACTTCATGCATGTCAGTCAGGCAGTCAGTGAGGGTAATGAGCGGTGGAACCCCTCAGCTTCACTAAGTATTTTATCTATTTAATAATTACTACACAATGAACCATGAAACTAAAACTTTTTAACACGAATTCCCTTTCGATAAATTTAATTTTGGATTTCCCAGAGTTAAGTAAGGACATGATTCCTGAATACTCTTAGAACGGAAACTCTTCTAGAGAGATTCACTTTCGATAAAACTTGCGAAGTTCTTTTAGGCTCCAAAGTACAAGGTTCAAGGAGATACATTTATGAAACTATTACCTAACAATAATTTTTGGTTCCTTTTTTGAGTTTAAGAAAACGTTTTTTAGTGCATCGCGAAAATTCTAGACAGCTTTAGGGATTTAGGAATCCCTAAATCCTTATCTTTGCAGATAAGAGTAAAGCTCGTGTCGAAATACGGACGCACAAGGATTAATCTGATGTTTGTTAAATCTTCTGCTTTTAAGCTGTCATACTGGCCTCAGATCTGTTTTTACCTAGGAAGACGAACTACCGGAGAGGATAATATTGTATAACAGGAGGTTCCAGTAAGATTGCTAGGATAGTTGCTAGAAATGATGGATTAGGCATATTTAGAAATTTGGTGGGAAGGTGGTAAAAAACATGCTATGCTATTTATTAATCCTAGCAATCCGTTAAACTTTGGGCGCTATACTTATTAATGCTGTATAGACGAGTATAGACGAAAGTATCGTAGTATCAGTGATATCAATAGTATTAGTATTAGTAGTAGTAGTAGTGGTAGTAGTAGTAGTAGTAGTAGTAGTAGTATTAGTAGTAGTAGTAGTTGTTGTTATAGCAGTAGTAATGGTAGTAGTAGTAGTATTAGTAGTAGTAGTAGTAGACATACTTTTATAACAAACGCATCAAAAATTGAAGCAATTAAGTCCTCATTTGCATCAAGATTCTGTGTTTGTAATCCATCCATACAGACACCGCACCGGTCTGTAAACAGTGAATTCACGTACGCAAATCTGCTGAGCAGTGAGCAGTATTGTGGTCACTGCTCAGCATTCAATTCACGTGTATTTCTTCATGAAAAAATGCTCAATGCAGTGCAAATCCAACAGAAGTATAATAACGGCTTTTGTTTTTAGAAAATTACGAGCAATATAATTGGTTGATTATTCAAAAATAACAGATGATTTTAACAAGAATCGGACATGCTTTAACTAGCTAGATGTTGGTTGAATTCAGATTGAACTCAAATAGATTAACTACTGACGCAACTGAGTAACAATCAAAACTAAAGCTAGCAAAAAATGATCAACACAGCTAAAAAGCAGCCAAATAATCTAACTCCCCCTTAGCATCAGAGCACAATAGTTTGACTTCAAAGGAGTCGAATTACATTAGATTCTAACATCATAAGAGTCAGACACTAACAGAGCCAGACTTCATAAGAGTCAGAAATTCTAAGAGTCAGACACT
Organism: Macrostomum cliftonense; assembly: GCA_950096795.1. Classification (NCBI taxonomy): domain Eukaryota; kingdom Metazoa; phylum Platyhelminthes; family Macrostomidae; genus Macrostomum; species Macrostomum cliftonense. The sequence continues at coordinate 962,428 of CATNEM010000311.1, read as the reverse complement.
GAATGAGTCAGACATTATAAGAGTCAGACACTAAATAAGTCAGAAATTATAAGAGTCAGATACTAAATGAGTCAGACACTAATTGAGTCAGACATCATAGTAGTCAGACAGTAAATGAGTCAGACACTAAATGAGTCAGACATCATAATAGTTAGACAGTAAATGAGTCACACACTAAATGAGTCAGACATTATAAGAGTCAGACACTAAATAAGTCAGACATCATAAGAGTCAGATACTAACAGAGTCAAACCCAAAAAGAGTCAGACACTAAATGAGTCCGACATCATAAGAGTCAGACATCAACAAGAGTCAGACACTAACAGAGTCAAACCCAACAAGAGTCAGGACATCGTCAGCACCGAATAAGCGTGCCAATAGACAGGAAGAGGCCGAAGCTGCCGCCGCCCTGAAGCATCCGGCTGCCGACCAGTCGCACCAATTCCCGGCCACGAAATCCCATCCTCAGGCCGCCGAACGTGCCAAAGATGAGGCCGCCGCCAACGCCAACTGAGAAGCCCATGAGGAAGCCGAGTTTCACACGGTCGAAACAGGATGGGCCTTTGGCTCCGGCGTACTGCTGAACGGCTGGCATGCTTGTTTTTTAACTGAGCGCAGTTGATGTTTTATTCCTAGAAACAATTGAGCTGCAAAAGTGCAGTGAGAAATGAGACTACTTGGATTTGAAGCCGATTCCTAGGAATTACGAGCTAATTTAAGGAGGTTCCTAAAAGTACTTTATAGAGGTGACTAGGAAGTAATTTGAGCGACTACTAAGGAGTACTTTCAGACGATTTCTAGGAAGTACTTTAGGGTGATTCTTAAGAAGTACTTTAAGGCGATTCATAATAAGTACTTTAAGGTGATTCTTAAGAAATAATATACATGCGATTCCTAAGAAGTATATAAAGAAGATTATGTAATAAGTACTTTATGGCAATTTATATGAAGTACTTTAAGCCGATTTATATGAAGTACTTTAAGGCGATTTCTAGGAAGTACTTCACGGCGATTCTTAAGAAGTACTTTAGGGCGATTCATAAAAAGTACTTTAAGGCGATTCCTAAGAAATAATATACATGCGATTCCTAAGAAATATATAAAGGCGATTATGTAATAAGTACTTTATGGCAATTTATATGAAGTACTTTAAGCCGATTTATATGAAGTACTTGAGGGCGATTCCTAAGAAGCACTTTAGCATGATTCCTAGGTACTTTGGGGCGTTTCTTAAGAAGTACTTTAGGGCGCTTTCCTAAGATTTTAAAGTACGTAAAAGGCCATTCCTAAGAAATTCCCAAAAGGCTATTCTCTGAAGTGAATAATGTTTTTCGGTAAAAATTTGTATAGAAGTAAAAGGCTAATCTTAAACTTTATATTAAGACCAATCTGAAGTTGAATTCGATTGTGTTCAATATAAAACACAATTTGAAGGCTTCTCTAAAATCCCATTAAAAAGCGATTTCCTGTTTTCTATTTGTTTCTAAGAGACACATAAAATATTTTTCCGAATCCGATGATACCTATAAAACAATTTTAAAACTTGATTATTAAAAAAGTCAAAGATAAATGATTATGTTTACCCCTGTGTAAAACAAAATGAGGATTGAATATTATCCGTGATATGGAATTGAAAAAAGACACTAGAATTCAATAAATACTACTAACTAGGATTTTTTATAATTTTTGTATTTTTTAAAATTTATACCTTAAATATTACAAATTAAAGTTCACCTTTAAGACAATTTAAAGCAACTCGAAACTGCATTTTAGACCAAATATTTATTGCGAGTCAGGTAACCGCAGGTAAATAAATAATGCATTGCATTAAGTTTGTTAACAAAAAACAATATAGTTAGTATTGCTTCATAAAAAAGAATGGATAGACTAGCAAAAACAGCAAAGCATAACAATAGAAATTGCAAACGCGCTTGAAAAAAAACATTTGATCAGTAGTATATAACGAGCAGAAGCTAAATAATCAGCTAGAAAGATTAAATCGGTGCTACATGATATAATAAACCAAAAAAATATTATAATATCGAATTAGATCGAGATTACCACTTATTCCGAATTAAATATCGTTCAGCTGAATTCATAAAGAAGAAAATTGGCAATTACGCTAAAAAGTTCCATGCTAAATGTATTATATATTAGCTGTACAATATAATATAATATTATTGGTTAATTAGAGGGTACAGGAGCCTGAACAAAATACAAAAATGTGGTGTACAGTGAATTTTCGGGAGAATTGAAACCAATACTACTTGACAGTTGTCTGTAGAACAACTGTTTAGGCTTAGTACATAAAAATTGACAATAATATTTATCTATCAAAAAGCTTTTTGAATTACTATTATCAACTTTGCATACATATCGAATTGATTCACATGCGTCAATCAGACTAATCAACTGACACCTGTCAAATCAGACCATCAATTGACACCTGTAATCAGACCATCAATTGACACCTGTCAAATCAGACCATCAATTGACACCTGTCAAATCAGACCATCAATTGACGCCTGTCAAATAAGACCATTAATTGAGGTCTGTCAAATCCGACCCATACTTTAATACGTGTCAAATCAGACCAGTAATTGATACCTGCCAAATAAGACCATCAAACGGCACCTGTCAAATCAGATAACTAATTGACACCTGTCAAATCAGATCACTAATTGACACCAGTCAAATCAGACCATCAACTGACATCTGTCAATCAAACACATCGCTTGACACCTGTCAATTAATGACCCATCAGTCGGAATAAATCAATTAGGATAAATTAACTGATATTTAACTATTAAATACTGAAAGAGCTTCAAAGAAGGCGGGAAGCAAGAAGCAACTAATCAATTAGCATGCTAATTTAGAAAACTCATTTCGACAGTAAAACCAATCAGATCAATTAATCTTTCTGCTAATCTTCTTGGATTTATTGGCCTTCGGGGGATAATTGGGCGCCACTTCCATGAACCGGGTGTAGTGAAATCTGTAGGCATCAGTTTTCAAGTATTCCATCACGTGCGACGGCCCGATGAGCAACTGGTCGGCGATCAGCTCAATCCAGGGATTGTTGTCCAGCTTCACCGCCTGCCTGGAGCCAGTCAGTTCGAGCTGACCAAACTCTGGCGGCAGCACCAGCAAGCGGTTGCCTTGCAGATGGACCTCGCGCAGCTGGGTGCACTTGGCCAGCTCGGGCGGCACGTCCACCAAGTCGTTGTCACGGAAGGATAGCTGAGTTGGGGTACAGGGTGGATTACGACTTAAAGGATGCGAGTCTCACAATTGGGATCATGAAAGCTGGAAATCAAACCATCAACCTGAGGATCTGGGAGGCTGGTGATCTAACCATTAACCTGAGGATCTCGGAGGCTGGTGATCCAACCATCAATTACAGGATCTAAGAGGCTTGTATCCAATAAAAAATATGGGGATTTGGGAGGCTGGTGATCCAAACATCAATACAAGGATCTGGGAGACTAGTGACCCAACGATCAAATTGAGGATCAGGGAGGCTGGTGATCCAACAGTCAGTCTTGGGATCTGGGAGGCTGGTGATCCAACCATCAATCTGAGGATCTGGGAGGCTGGTGATCCATCCATCAGCCTGGGGATCTGGAAGTCTAGTGTTGCAACCATCAACACAAGGATCTGGGAGGCTGGTGATCCAACCATCAACACAAGGATCTGGGAGGCTGGTGATCCAACCATCAACACAAGCATCTGGGAGGCTGGTGATCCAACCATCAAGCTGAGGATCTGGGAGGCTGGTGATCCAAACATCAACCTGAGGATCTGGGAGGCTGGTGATCCAACCATCAACCTGAGGATCTGGGAGGCTGGTGATCCAAACATCAACCTGAGGATCTGGGAGGCTGGTGATCCAACCATCAACACAAGCATCTGGGAGGCTGGAGATCCAACCATCAAGCTGAGGATCTGGGAGGCTGGTGATCCAACCATCAACCTGAGGATCTGGGAGGCTGGTGATCCAACCATCAACCTGAGGATCTGGGAGGCTGGTGATCCATCCATCAGCCTGGGGATCTGGAAGTCTAGTGTTGCAACCATCAACACAAGGATCTGGGAGGCTGGTGATCCAACCATCAACACAAGGATCTGGGAGGCTGGTGATCCAACCATCAACACAAGCATCTGGGAGGCTGGTGATCCAACCATCAAGCTGAGGATCTGGGAGGCTGGTGATCCAAACATCAACCTGAGGATCTGGGAGGCTGGTGATCCAACCATCAACCTGAGGATCTGGGAGGCTGGTGATCCAAACATCAACCTGAGGATCTGGGAGGCTGGTGATCCAACCATCAACACAAGCATCTGGGAGGCTGGAGATCCAACCATCAAGCTGAGGATCTGGGAGGCTGGTGATCCAACCATCAACCTGAGGATCTGGGAGGCTGGTGATCCAACCATCAACCTGAGGATCTGGGAGGCTGGTGATCCAACGATCAACCTGAGGATCTGGGAGGCTGGTGTGGTGATCCAATCAACATGAAGATCTGAGAGGCTGGTGATCCAAACATCAACCTGAGGATCTGGGAGGCTGGTGATCCAAACATCAACCTGAGGATCTGGGAGGCTGGTGATAAAACAATCAACCTGAGGATGCCAGTGGTTGGTGACCTATAAAGGTCTGGAAGGTCGCCCTAACAAAAAACAACTTGAGCTGGATCAACTCACCACCTGCAGATTAGTTAGATTCTGTATCCGAGCCGGTATATGCTCAAAATCGTTGTCGCCCAGGTAGAGAGCGCGAAGCGAGTTCAGCTCAAAGAAATTATTAGGCAGGCTGGTCTCGCACAGGTTATTGTAGCTGAGATCAAGAATCTCTAGCAGGGGAAAGGCGCCGAAACCCTTAGGCAGCTGGGTTAGCCTGTTCATACCAAGGTTGAGTATGCGAAGCTTGTTCAGCTGAGTGATGTCGGGGCAAATATCAGTGAGGTGATTATTAAACAGGTTCAGATGCTCCAGCTGCACTAGCACAGCGATTTCTTTAGGCAGAATGGAGATTTTATTGTGACACAGGGTTAGGTGGGTGAGAGATTCATGAAAGAATTGGTGAGTCAACAGGTAGGGCAGGCGAAGCAGATCGTCAATGTCTTTAGCGCCGAGGTCCACCTGCATTCGAGCCTCTTCTAGGGCCTCCTCGAGCACTTTTTTCGCTTTGGAAGGCATGGCTCTGAAGTAAAATACGAGTATATCCATATTGCCTTTATTGCTACCATACTGAGGGACGAAACATTATTAGTTTGCCTGCTTAAAGGCTGGAGTTTAAAGTTAAGATCAGAACTTTCACTTAATGAGTTGTATCTAGAAGCCACCTATCTTATCGAACCTAGTGTAAAGCATTGTCAACTAAACAAGACAGCCATGTTTTTTTATTTTCTTTACTAATTTCTGCTCATCACAATTTCCCATGAGTAGAGCTTATATATTTAAAGTTTTTGCAAATGGGTTGATCTTTAAAATGACACCTCACTTGCAATAGTTTCCTTAAATACTTGATATGTTAAATACAAAAAAGTGTCCCTTTTGGTCAGATTTTTTGCATCAAAAAACCAAACAAAGCAGATTCTGGCTAAATAAAGCTAGTTTTTGCTATGATTATTTCTTTAACTTATTCTAAACCCTGACCTGATAAATTTGATACCCCATATTTATAGTCTCTAGGAATTTTTTTTCCTAAAATCTTGAAAAAAGCAAAATTAGGCAAAATATTGCTTGTTTAAAGTACATATTATTTTTATAAAATCTCAAAAATACACAAGAATAAAAATTGCGATACCCTTAAGAATATTATAAATACTTTTATAATATGAAATTTCATGGTCATAGATACATTCTATACTTTACACTTACAAAAACAAAAAGGTATACCCCTGTTCAGTTTTTAGATCCCTAGTTTGGCTGATGATGCTTTACCCTAGTTATCTAATTTAAATCCTCTAGATATATTGAGTTAATGGACAAATCAGAAATGTAAAATAAAAAAATCAACTGTTCATATGTAGGTTTTGCATTTATTTTTATTATGATGCTTTATTTTTTGCTAGGCTTATTACTGAAATAGTAATTACTGAAACTATTAGCTATTGTTACCAAAATGGTAGAACCAAAGTAGACTATTACCTGCAAGGTTGTTACTAGATGATACTGATCATTCCGGCTACTTAGTAATTTTTATGTTTTAAGTTTTAAATATTTTTAAATTTTTTAAATTTTTAAATTTCATAAAATATTATTTTGAATTTAAAGCATTATACAATCATATGGATTCTGACTAGGAATTTAAAAAGCCAAGTATATAGTATTGATTTTGCCTGCTCATTTTGATACGAATTAGAATTTGATCATGAATAGTTTTTTGGGTCACAAGTAAAATAATAATGTTGACTAATGTTAAGATTTAATTGTAACCAATGTTATCAGCATGCAGCAGTTGAAGTGCAGGCATAGATGCAGGATTTTTCTTTAGGAAAGATGGAATAATGACCTTCCCAAGAATGGGCTAGGTGCAATGGGCACTGACCAACATAATTTGTGAAATTGGGAAAGTAAGTTGCAAAATTTGGTATATTGTAAGCATTGAAAAAAGTTACATAAAGCTTCATAGTGGCATGCAGGGGACCTTTTTTCTCCTTTGAACACTTTTCTTATATCTATTTTGCTAAATTTGTTAAAACTATTTTGTACTAGTTGGCTGATTTTTATAAGTTGCATATGCATGAATGGGTACATATGCACATGTGCACAAGCACAATGACTCAATGAGCACAAAAAATTGCAAATTTTATGCTATCAAAATAGCATTTTATACTATAATTTTAGCAATTTTTAGATCTTATTCTACTTGCCCACAATTTTTCTGTGCACCCCTATTGTAGCCAAGGGTTTAAATATCAAGCCATATTGCAGCCAAGGTCCAAAATGCAATAGACTCCTTAGCAATCAGCCAAAAAATGCACCAGATCACATAGGAAAGTGCGCCAAGTGTGACAACCCCAAAAAGGTCATTTAGTTCAGTTTAGTAATGAACCTCCAAAAAGAGCCTTTGGGAGTCTGGGTGACCACAAAAGTTGAAAAAAATAAGGCGGATACTGCAGAAATACTACACATGGTCAATGGCTAGCATGCAAGTGTGTCAGCCATATTTTGAATTCCTGCCAGACACTGTCTGCAAAAATGACCCTTGGCTGCAATGGGGCTATCAAGTATGCTATCTCTTAAACCAATTGTACTAGCAAAACATTACTATAATGTGGACTAATTAGATTGAGATATTTTGATAGTTTCACAATGTACCTAGAGCATAGATGCCAAGGTTTAGATGGTTGTTGCCACATTTAGCTGTAGGTCAAATGATGAAGCCAAACTTTGTTGGTGCCTGCATTTGTGCAAAATGAATACCACTCTCAATTTGCAGGATCATTTGGGTCCTCTTTTTGGTCAGATGTTTCCTGATAGCAAAATTGCACAGAAGATAACCTGTGGTTAAACAAAACTATCATATCTTCTTATTTATGCGCTTGATCCATTCTTCCAGAAAAGTCTAGTGGAACTTTTAAAAACAATGCTATTTAGCATTGCTTGCAATGAGGGTGATGGGAGTTTTGCTATCCTTGTTTGTTTTTTGGAGATAATAGAGGCAAAGTTTTTACCATGTGTGCATCTGTTGGATAATGTTACATTTTCTGATTTCATAGCTGCAGGCCTTGCTACCAGCATCTCTGAGTGTCTCAAATTGAATGGTATCCCAAAGCAGAACTGTCTGCAAATAATGAGCAAAAACTGCTCCACCATGCACAGCAAAGAAGGAGGCATGCTACAATGTCTCAAAGATGGCAACTTTCCTCACCTTGCCAACAATGGAAGATATGTTCTGCATGTAGTTCCTAATGGACAAAAGAAGGCTGCTTTAGGCTTTGAGACTACAGTAGAGCTGTGCAATAAATTTTTTCCATTTTTTCATGGCAGTCATAAGCATTCAAAGGCATTTGCAATTTCACAACAGCTTAGTGGCTCTGCAGAGCACACTCTTCTGTGCTGTGTAACTACTCATTGGCTGCAGCAACTTAGTATCTATAAAGAGGGTTTTTGAGCAATATCCAGCTCTATTAATCCACTTTAGCAAGGAAACCCTAATTAAAATCAAGGACAAGAAAGGTAGAGCCATTGCAAATGGTCTTAAGGATTCAACTAAAAAGATTAAAGTATCCTTCTTTGTCTATGCTCTTAAGATTACCAATGGTTTTGAACAGTGTCTCCAATCTGGCACTTTGCTAGTAAGTTCACTTTTTGGTGCTATGTTGGATATTTTGCAATCAATTCTGTTGCAATTCATCAAGTCAAGTGTGATCCAAGAAGCTGAGGACTCTGGAAAGATCTGGAGTATTGACCTTCAAAGAAATTGCCAAGTTGACTACAGCCAATTGGGAGTTGGCAAGGACACTCAAGTCTTCAAGGGCATATTGTTGAAAGCCACCCAGCACCACAATTTTTCTGGCTTTAGGTCACAAAGCAGAAGAACATATTTGATGAGCCAGCCTTTTCACTGATGACCAAGTTGCCACAAGTAGCCATGACTTTCTTCCATGCCAACGCTGATCCAAAATGTGCTATAGGCAAGTCAAGCAACATCAATGACAATTCAAAGTGAAACTCGATGGCTGATGCCACTTGTCTAGCTCATCTTTGAGTCTGTAGCTTCCTTTGCTCAACTCAGCAAACATGCATTGATGTGAACATCAACCAGAACCTAATTAATCTTGGGTTTAAAGCACATGCCAATAATTTTGCCTACCAAGCTAAAAAAAGAAGTGAAAGGCAAAAGAAAATGCTGAAAAGGCTACTACAGAACAAGTGGCCAAAGATGCTGAGGCAGCAAAGCACAAAAAGCTGCACCTAGAAGCAACAAAGATCCATCAATGAGAGAAGGCTGCTTGTGACCTCAAGCAAGAAGCAGATTGAAAGGTTACCAAAGCAGAATTGGCCCTGCAGAAGATTGCTGAATGCCTAAAGCAAGCATAGCATGAGCGAGAGGCTACCCAAAAGGCCAAGCAGGTGGTAGAAAAAGACAGACAAATGCTAGACCTAGCCACAAAGCACAAGCGCAAATTCTCCACTCAAAAAAATTTGGATAAAGACTCAATAGCCACTGGCAAAGCTTCCACTAGCACAACACTCATTTAGCTCATTTGGTTTAGCTGTAAACACTCTTTTAGTTCATTTTGTTTAGCTATAAATACTTGTTTAGCTGTGTATTGTAGTTTTGTATATTACTATATTTTAATGCTTTTTGAAATATAGTACAGTTAATTGTGTCCATCTATTAAGAGAAAAAGCTCATGGTGGATAGAAATTGTGAAAATGAAATTTTGGGATGAATAAAACTTTAATATGTAATAGGGTTTACTGTATATCTCTTTCCTAGAAATAAATTTGTTTAGAAAATATACTAGAAATGGAGGGATAAATCATGACAAATAATGCGATTGGATAAAACAATGTGGGCTAGTTCCATATCCTAAAGAGAAAAGCCCCCCAGGCATATAAAGATCAGTCATCATTCCTGACATAGACAATTATTGTTCTGGCCAGAGAAAATCTTGTCACTATGGACAAAGAATTATTCAAACTATTGTTCGGAGAAGAGCCTGTAGAAGATCTGGAAGCTGGCCTCATGAAAGCCAAGAGTGCCAAGAAAGACCAACAGCCTGCAGCTTTTGAGGCAGTCAAGCGTCTGGAGAATGCTCAGGAAAACCAATGACCTGTAGCTATTGAGGCAGACAAGTGCCCAGCTTTGCTAGATTGCTAAGAAAAGGCATCCAGCATGGCAAGGTGCAGAGGGCTTGACATCTAGTGAGCAGCAGCTAGTGGCAGTGAGTGGAGCCATCCACTATGCCTAAAGAGGCACCACTAAGACAGCTAACTAGGACAAAGGGCTTGGCTGGCAAACGACCGCATGAAGCCTTGCTAGTCCAGGTGTGGCTACTAGAGAAGCAGATAGCAGCCCCAGTATAGCAATATAAAGCAACCAGAGTTTGCGGTGGGCTACATGTGGTCCAGATTGCTATCCTGGCAATGCAGCCAGGAAAGCTAGTTGGCCAGCAGCTGCTGCCACTGCCTTGCTAGCAACTGCCACCATGCACTTAAACTATTACAGCAGCAACCCAGACCAAGTGGTATAAGCCACCTGCTCCAATTACCCAGCATGGTAGCCAGACGGCTGACATATACTAGGCAGCTACCTTGTTTGGTTATAATACAGCCATCTGCACTGTCAGCACCAACAGCAGCAACTGCCACAACACTGGCAAAAGCCGAGGACATGGCCAGATATCAAGCTGCCTTGCAACAGTTGACAGGTGTAGATTGCCTATCCTATCAATAGACAATGCATTCGCTAAAACATTACCTTATGAAGGTAGCAAACCTATTTAATGACCATGCATTGCCGCAGGGATCGAGCATTGGCTTAGCAACAAGAATCTTGCACAAAGCAGTTCAACCAAGACTAGGCCATGGAAGCACTGGAAGCAACTGCCAACAAGGTTCAGAATTACCTTGTGAATGGAGACTATCAAGGATTACAGCTGTACCTCAACCACAAGATATGGTAGATTTTTTTGCAAATTGGGTGGCTGCAATTTGAGAGCATACTAGCAAGTTGCGCCCAATTTTAATGAACAATACGAACATTTTATGCACAAATTTTAATATCTTTGTGCACTTTTGGTTGTTTATACTTATTTTTGGTGTCTTTGTAAACCTATCACTTATTTTCTTTTGCTTATTTTTGGTGAGCCTATTACTTATTTTCTTTTGCTTATTTCAGGTATTCATAATTTTGCTTCACTAACTTTGTATATTTTTATAATTATTTTTAGCAAATGAACTTAACAATATTGTTTAAAAAATTAATTTAGGGAGGCAGTTGTAATAGGGTTTACCATGTGTCTCTTTCCTAGAAATAATTTTGTTTTAGTGCAAAAAAATTTTTGTTAGAATTAAAATATTTTTGTTTAAATTCATAAAAATGTAAACCAATATAATGTAAACCAATATAATAAACCAAATTCTGGGTATATATATATACAGTAGTGCATTGAACTACTACATTTTCTGAAAATTTTAAAAGTACTGTATTAACAATTTTTTTTATTTAAGTAAACTTTTAGCAGCCCAATTTTGGTAGAAGGAAAACTCCTGCATGAGAACATCACTGCCAAGCTCCTAGATGCCATCTGCCTGCTCAATGCATGTGCACTTGCTCAGTGTGCCCATACATTTGCTGTGCGCCTGTTCTGAGGGCAGCCCTATATCCTGTGAGGTGCCGTCACTCTGTGTAGCCTGTCCAACAAGTGTGCAACACAAAAGGTGGACACCAGCCTCTTTTCAAGCCCTGGATAGTGTGGAGCCTGCTTAATCTGTGCGCCAACCACCTTCTGCTTGTGATTTCAGTCTTCAGGATCTGGAATATTTACCCAGGTATTCTAGATGCCAAATGGCCAAAATCCCAATTTTCAAGGAAGCATTGCCATTGCCCTCACTGATGGCCCTGAACTCTAATATTATTAAATGTTAATTGTACTTCTATTCATGCACTGGCTGGTAAAGTTTCAGGTGCCTGCCTGCATCAAGACTCTTGCCGTGCCCCTTAAAAGCCGACAGTATAGCAAGCCTACCATGTATATAAATTCTGATAATTTTTGTCTAAATTTTTATATATCTGCTTAGCCACGTCTGCTTAGTCTTAGCTACATCTGCTCAGCTTAAGGCAGTGCATTTGCTTAATCTCATATGAATACATAGCAGTGTCAATAGTTGCCTTTTAGGTAAAAGCAACTACATTCATTAGTCATTATTATTAAAAGCTACAATTGAAGAAGCCTCTTCCAACTTGGAAACCAGTCATTAGGATTAGTTTCCTGCCTTAGTATTTTCTAATTAATTAGCTAAAAGACCAACACAGATGTGACTAGCATTTCCTTAGGTGACACAGCCTACATAGCCAACCAGCATTTAGCTCTGTGCTAGAACTACCTGTGCAACTCTACTACAAGAATATCTCTCAACAACTACTAGAAGTTTCTTACTTTCACTTAAAAGTAAGTGGTGGCAGTGACTCTACTATGCAAAACCCGAATCATTGCCCTTCATTTGATAGAGGTCAGCAATTTAACATTATTAATTAAGCTAAAAAATTTTTTTTAAATCATCAAATTAAATTAATGCCTTCAATTATAACAACACTACACTAGACAGTAAATAGTTTGCTGGAGAATATAAAAATAAGCGGTAGCCAGCAACTATCTACAAATTAAATTTGACACACTCCTACTTAGAATCTATTTTATTAGTCAGCCCAGAAAGCGGGCAGTCTCCAAATTTCAAGCCCCACAACCAAAGAAAAGAAACCCCTACTACATATAGATGCAAAATCAGAGGAGAGAGAAATCAACTATTCTATCCTGGACAGTTTACTATTTTTTGACCTGGATATAGCCAGATAATAAAAGCCTTATACTTGAGAGCTTTGTAATGTCTTAATTCTTTTTCCTGCCTTAAGCAGAGTTATCTGTCTCAAAGGGCAAGAAGCAAAGAACCCTTCTCTTAGCAGAGGAATTCCATTTCTAGAAGCAAGTTTAGGAAATACTTGCTATAAATAGAGGAAAACCACCTAAAGGGTAAGAGTAGTGTAGGAAATAACTGCTATAAGCAGGGAAAAACTGCTAGGAAAGCAAGAATAAACTGCCTAGATGGCGAGAGTAGGATAGGCCTAGGGCTAGGGAATATTAAGGTGTAGGAATTTATAGGCTATGACCTACGACCTAGAGAATGCCCTATATTTCAGACTAAGTTTACTACTTGGCCCAGTGAATGCTACCAGACTAAAATAGTGTTAGTGAGATTATAGCCCTATAACAACTTTGGGGTCAGCAGCAGAATAACAGAAGAGACCCCTATAACAAATATTCTAAATAAGCGTTTTTGTCCATGCGCAATAATTTTTGAGTGGCAGCACTATGCTATAGAATCCTTATCACACAAAAAATAAACCCAGAGTGTTACAAGCCAAACTTGTTAGACTATTCCCTTTAGAGATTTCTGGTAGCAGCATTAGCACTGGACAAAATGTGTGCAAAACTGGCTAACAATTTTTAATCTAGTTTAGGCGAATAAAGAGCAATAAAGGCTAACAATTAGTATAAGGACTAGCCTAGCTAAAAATAAAACTAAAAGTAAATAAAGATAGAAAAAATTAAGTTTTAGAAATTAATCAATTGCTAAATTTTCACAATAACTTAACCAACATAGCCTATAATGCCTCAATAAATCTTAGACCTTAACAAAGCATGACTATTATTACTGGCAACAAGACTTAGGCCTAGCTTGGGGTCCTAGGGCTAGGCCTATTTAATTCAGTAGGGCTGTAGGCCCTATTGACTTGCTTGCAGTAGAACTAGAGTAGGCCTAACACAGCTAACACAGAACACTACAATTACAAAACAATACATTGAAAATCCTTAAATTGAAAAAGATTACTGATCCCTTGGAAGTAATCCGAATGCGAGCACGAGGGGTCCTAGAATGCATTTAATAAATTTGAAGGGTTAGGGTAAGATTAGGAGTCCTGGCCGCCGTGGCCGGACAAATGACCCACCATTGACCTAATGTTTTTGGTTGTAAAATCGAAATTGCGCTATAATTTTAGTCGAAAAAAATTTAAAATCCTTTATTGTTTTTACCATTACAGAATTTGTTTAAACCCACAACTATTGCGTCTGTAGAGTCAGATTTTTTAATTTGTAGATATAAACATATTTTTTCGCCACGCAGCTAGTATTGGATTCTAAATAAATTGAACTTAAAAAATATTATTTGGCTTCCTGTACTGAATTTAAGGAAAATGTTTAGCGAAGATGATCTTGACCTCGAGAGACTGCGGGCAACGCTAATGCAGGAAACTCAGATGAAGTAAGGTTCTTTGAAATTTTACAATTAATAAAATTCTAAAAAATGTTTTATCTGAACAAAATTGAGAAACATTGCGTCAAAAATCTTTCTTTTTGCTGATCTTTAATTTTGCATCAATTTTATAAAAGTGCTGAACACCAGTTATGGTTTTGCCTATAATTATACTATTGGTTAATGTTAATGGCAATGCATTATGCAAAAATATACTTAATTAAATTGAATTGACTTATTGATTCTGTTTAATTGACACCTTAAACCTCAGAGACATGGTCGAAGAATCATGCAATGAACTGGCTGTGACTGTTGCTGAACTGGAGAAACGCTATGAAGGAATAGAAGATGAAAGTACGATGTTTGAACTCATTATTTAAATAAGAATTTATCTTTTCAGAAAAAAGAATGGCATATGATGCTGCTATGCAAATTTTTATTGAATTTTAGGCAACGAATGGAAGACTCGATTTGAGATTCAGCAGGAAATTAATGAGCAACTAAGAAAACAGATTGTTATTCTACAGGAAAAGGTTATGCAGGCCTCGAAGACAACTAAAGATAGTAAGAACAGCTAACGTCATTTCAGATGCTTTGTTGATTCGATGTGCCTAAAATGAGTTATAATCTATAAAAATACTATTTAATAATTTAGTTCAGCGAATCGTCAAGTCAAACACCATCACAACGGAATTCGGCTCGGCCACGCCTAATATGATCAAATTGTTGCAAAAAGAGAAAAATGGTTTGATCAACCAGCGAAAAGACATTGACTGGCGCGTCGACCAAGAGGCTAAGGTAGAAAATTCGATCAAAACATTCAATCAACACGATGTTATTGATTTATCATACGCTTACTGCAATGCCTCATTTAGGCCTACCACAAAGCCAACGAGGAGCGCAAAAACATCCAAGAAGAGATCAATCAGATCAACGCGAATCTGGGCGAAATTCGCAAGTCCAACGCTCTCGCAGCCGGCGCCGCTGGCGAAGCAGCAGGCGGAAGTCGGCCGAAAAGTCCGCGCGGATCGCCGAAACGGAGCATCGGACAGAGGTTGAAAGAGAAGCTGATAGATGAGCCGGCAAACAGAAAGAGAGAAAAGCAGACAGACCAGACAGACAGACAGACAGACAGGCCAACAGACAGGCAGACAGACAGACAGACAGACAGACAGACAGGCCAACAGACAGGCAGACAGACAGACAGACAGACAGACAGACAGACAGACAGACAGACAGACAGACAGACAGACAGGCCAACAGACAGGCAGACAGACAGACAGACAGACAGACACACAGAGAAAGGCAGACAGGCAGACACACAGACAGACAGACAGACAGACAGACAGACAGACAGACACACACAGACAGACAGGCACACAAGACAGACAGACACGCCGACCCGGAAGAAAGACAGACAGACAGTCAGATACTATCGGTAGACATTAATCCTCATAAAAATCACTCAGCAAGTTTAGAAACAAAAATCTGTCCGAATCCCGCAGAAATATCCCGCCGGATCAGAGGGTCATCGACCCGCGCAAAGGTCCCATTAAGAAGACGGCAGCTGTGAAGCAGTTGCCCTCACTCTAGTAGCTTCAAATTGCTTCCGAAAAAAACTGCATTGCCGTTTGTTTACAAAATCGACGTGACTTTCCAGAGTTCTGTTTGCCTAAAATTTCCTTCACCTGGTGGTAGAAGCTTCAAGAAACGTAGTTAAACAAAAGTTTTAGGCTTTGTAAATACGAGTAAATACAACTGAAAACACGAAGCTTGGCTTGGAACTTATTCTAATAACATGATAATGCTTTCTAATAGTGTAGGAGGCCACTTACTAGTTGGACTTGCAGAAACTCAAACTCCATCAATTTTCACCGCTTATCACTGAGCATCCATGTTCTTGTAAAGGTTGGTTTTTGCCATTTTCGGCTATTTTTCTGTGCAAGTAAGGCGTCCTTTTGTATTTATGATTCTTTCTGTGATAATTAACTGTCGTATTTAGCTTGCAGAGTTGCAAGCGGCTTAACTTGATAATTCTTTTATTATCTATTTATTCACTGTCCGAACCAAGTATGCAATTTTATTATTTTCTTTTATTTAGTATTTTTAGCTTTTATAATTGCTGGCAATTTTAGTGCAACTTTTTACTTTGATATTTTTGTGCTTTAGTGGATTAATAAAGACTATCATATTCGTTTTTTATATTCTTTTATATCATTTCATAATCTTAACCCTTAAAAAAGACCTCTCAGATAACTGAGTACTACATGTTAAAGGCCATAAATGCTAGAGGTGGTCATTGTGAAAAAATGAGAAATTGTACAGAGACGATAGTGCAAGAAGGAGACAGTGCAGGGAGAGGACAGCGCAAGCAGAAGACATTGTAGGGAGAGGACAGTGCAAGCAGAAGACACTGCAGAGAGAGGACAGTGCAAGCAGGAGACATTATAGGGAGAGGACAGTGCAAGCAGGAGACACTGCAGAGAGAGGACAGTGCAAGCAGGAGACAATGCAGAGAGAGGACAGTGCACGAAGGAGACAGTGTAGGGAGAGGACAGTGCAAGCAGGAGACATTATAGGGAGAGGACAGTGCAAGCAGGAGACATTATAGGGAGAGGACAGTGCAAGCAGGAGACAGTGCAGAGAGAGGACAGTGCAAGAAGGAGACAGTGTAGAGAGAGGATAGTGCAAGAAGGAGACAGTGTAGAGAGAGGATAGTGCAAGAAGGAGACAGTGCAGGGAGAGGACAGTGCAAGAAGGAGACAGTGTAGAGAGAGGATAGTGCAAGAAGGAGACAGTGTAGAGAGAGGATAGTGCAAGAAGGAGACAGTGCAGGGAGAGGACAGTGCAAGCAGAAGACAATGCAGAGAGAGGACAGTGCAAGCAGGAGACAATGCAGGGAGAAGACAGTGCAAGCAGGAGACAATGCAGAGAGAGGACAGTGCAAGCAGGAGACAGTGTAGGGAGTGGACAGTGCAAGCAGGAGACACTGCAGGGAGAGGACAGGGGAAACAGGAGACAGTGTAGGGAGAGGACAGTGCAAGCAGAAGACACTGCAGGGAGAGGACAGTGCAAGCAGGAAACATTATAGGGAGAGGACAGTGCAAGCAGGAGACAATGCAGGGAGAGGACAGTGCAAGCAGGAGACACTGCAGGGAGAGGACAGGGGAAGCAGGAGACAGTGTAGGGAGTGGACAGTGCAAGCAGGAGACAATGCAGAGAGAGGACAGTGCAAGCAGGAGACAGTGTAGGGAGAGGACAGTGCAAGCAGGAGACAATGCAGGGAGAGGACAGTGCAAGCAGGAGACAATGCAGGGAGAGGACAGTGCAAGCAGGAGACAATGCAGGGAGAGGACAGTGCAAGCAGGAGACACTGCAGGGAGAGGACAGGGGAAGCAGGAGACAGTGTAGGGAGAGGACAGTGCAAGCAGGAGACACTGCAGGGAGAGGACAGTGCAAGCAGGAGACACTGCAGGGAGAGGACAGTGCAAGCAGGAGACAGTGTAGGGAGAGGACAGTGCAAGCAGGAGACAGTGTAGGGAGAGGACAGTGCAAGCAGGAGACAGTGTAGGGAGTGGATAGTGCAAGCAGTAGACAGTGCACGGAGAGGACAGACATAGAGTTGAACACTTCTGTTTACTATTTAGCTGTTGTCAAAGAATCACAACTGCTGCTGCATAAATTCCGCAGAGCAATTCAACGTGCCAAGAATTTTTATTGCTACCGTCCTGTCAGTCAACAGCAGTTGCATGCTGCAAAATGACACACGCGGCGAACTGTGGCGCAACGAGCACAGGTTAAAAAGAAGACAATAAATAATGGCTTTACGAATTACAAAAAGCGACCAAAGGATTTAAACAAGAAAGGAATACATCTAATCTTATCTATAGTATCGAAATTTAGAGTAGAAAAATAACGCGCGGTCACATGTTGACGTTCGTACGAGAGACAATCGAGTCATATTGACAAAACTGACAGCAAAGAGAAAAAGCAATAGTGCTACATGTAATATAAAGGGCATGACATGAGGCATCGAATGTGGTTCTAAATATTAGAGACATTAAACTGAGACCATTGCAGTACAATAGCGCTTTAAAAACTCGAGTACAGTCTAACAAAAAAGCGCATTAATACACCCTCATACAAGGACAAATCAAGTTAAAACACTTTCAAATTAATGCAAATACATGTAACTCAATCTCTAAAAAACACCAAAGTAATTTTTTATTTCTAAGACCTAATGTACACAGGCCTGTCTTAAGCGTCGTGTACACTCTAAACCCGCCCCTCTGAATCATCACTGTACATTCGCTTCTCACAGCCTCTCTGTACATTCGTTTTACAAACCTAAATGTACGTTCAATGTACGCTAGCAACTCCCCTTATGCCTTTCCTCGTCCGCTCACTGTACACATGTGGAGATTGATACCGAAAATCGTCTCATTAGAAGGCAAGTCTCTCATGACCCATACTCATACAGAAGCAAGTTCCTTAAGAGCAACTTAAAAGCAATAATTATCCAAACAGGTCATTGCAATTCGCAACTAGGAATCATAAAAAGCAAAATTTCTAACAAAAAATTGACAATAATTAACTAAAAATCTTGCGCTAATTTCTAAAGAAATTTTCTCAGAAACTCTGGAAACAATCCATTTTAAAAGTAATTTAGACACATTAGTAAAATAAAAAAATAAACTTTGATGGCTAAATTTGCAAGACCTAGATGTAATCCATTGTTAAACTGTTCTGCAAGCTCGAGGTAAAAACCTCATTAAATTTTCAAAATTTAAAGATACTAACAAAAGCCGCGTAAAGTACATATACAAGCATTGGGAAATTAGAAAATGGAACAAAACTGGCTTGAAATGAAACTAGAAATTTAAAATCCTCTCTGAATGAGACGATTTAATAGATAAAAATTACTCAGGAATTGATTCTGTCAGTGCTTAATGTCCAATTCCACTAAAGCGAATAGAATCCGTACGGAGACATCGATTGATAACGCACTGAGGATAAACAAAACTGGTCATCTTTGAACCAACTGGCTGTCCCCTATAGACCATTGTTGTCAAAGCTCAAAAACTAAGAAAAAATAGACGCATTGCGACAGACAAGCGAACCCAGGCTCAGGCCGGGTTCAGCTTGGACTCCGAACGGCTCTTGCTCTTCCTGGTGCTAAAGAAGCTCTGCAAGCTGTTCAAACTGATCCCGGACTTCTTCTTGGTGGCACCTGCCTGCTGTTGCTGATGCTGCGAGCTGTCCGGATCGTTGCTGTAGCTGCCGCTGGAGCCCAATTCCGATGGAACTTTTCTTAATTCCTGTTTCAAGGCAGTTAAGTAATGTTACTAAATTAGATAAGAGTATTAATCGTTTATTGGTTGGTGCGTGGCAGGCGGCGTGAGGTGGGCGCTCTGCCCAGAGGGTAGAAAACTATGGAAGCAAGCGTGTACACTAACCAACTAACCAATCAAAATTTTAGGAACCAATTTTTTGAGCGTAGTTAAATTTAAGCTAACAAAAATGTCTATTGCGCTACTTATTTTCCTTCGTTAGTAGGCAAGTTAAGCAAATTGCTACCGTAATATTCTATTAGACTACAAATACTCTAAATAGCCTTCCTTACTTTTCCTGCCGAGCTTCGTTGATGATGCCCTGACGATGAGGAGCAGGAGGCAGCTGCAGCATTGGCGCCTTCCAGTCTGTCGGTTCCACCCGAACTCGCGTCCTGAACGTCCGGGCAGGAGTTTTTGCGCTCTCTTGAAGACTGCGGTCTATTAGGGGCCGCCAATGTGGACGTTGACGGCGCCGCCGCCGCGGCTGCTGCTGAACCGGCCGTCTCGGAGCGGTGGCTTTTGCGCGATCGGGTGATGAAGCTCAGCCTCCCTCTGTGCGGTGATAAAGCAAGAAATTTTTCACAGGCTCACTTCAGGATAAGCTATGTCTTATTTTTATACGAGAACATCTGCTCGGGTATGCAAGGAAAGTTGCAGCACTTTGTCAATCAAGCTGCAGCTGAGATGGAATGAGATAAGATGGGATAGGATGGGATGGGATGGGATAGGATGGGATAGGATGGGATGGGATGGGATTGGGTAGAATGGGATGGGATGGGATAGGATTGGGTAGAATGGGGTGGGATGGGATGGGATTGGGTAGAATGGGATGGGATGGGATGGGATAGGATGGGATGGAATGGGATGGGATTGGGTAGAATGGGATGGGATGGGATGGGATAGGATGGGATGGGATGGGATGGGATTGGGTAGAATGGGGTGGGATGGGATGGGATAGGATGGGATGGGATGGGATGGGATTGGGTAGAATGGGATGGGATGGGATGGGATAGGATGGGATGGGATGGGATGGGATGGGATTGGGCAGAATGGGATGGGATGGGATAGGATGGGATGGGATGGGATGGGATTGGGTAGAATGGGATGGGATGGGATGGGATAGGATGGGATGGGATGGGATGGGATTGGGTAGAATGGGATGGGATGGGATGGGATAGGATGGGATGGGATGGGATGGGATTGGGTAGAATGGGATGGGATGGGATGGGATAGGATGGGATGGGATGGGATGGGATTGGGTAGAATGGGATGGGATGGGATGGGATTGGGTAAAATGGGATGGGATTGGGTAGAATGGGATGGGATGGGATAGGATGGGATGGGATGGGATGGGATTGGGTAGAATGGGATGGGATGGGATGGGATGGGATGGGATTGGGTAGAATGGGATGGGATGGGATGGGATGGGATGGGATGGGATGGGATGGGATGGAATGGGATGGAATGGGATGGAATGGGATGGGATGGAATGGGATGGGATGAGATGGGATGGGATGGGATGGGATGGGATGGGATGGGATGGGATGGGTTGGGATGGGATGGGATGGGTTGAGATGGGATGGGATGGGATGGGATGGGAGGGGATGGGATGGGATGGGATGGGAGGGGATGGGATGGAATGCGATGGGATAGGTTGGGATGGAATGGGATGGGATAGAATGGGATGGGATGCGATGGGATAGGTTGGGATGGGATGGGATGGGATGGGATGGGATGGGATGGGATGGTATGGTATAGGATAGGATAGGATGGGATGGGATGGGATGGGATGGTATAGGATAGGATAGGATGGGATGGGATGGGATAGAATGGGATTGGATGGGATTGGGTAGAATGGGATGGGATGGGATGGGATGGGATGGGATGGGCTGGGTTGGGATGGGATGGGATGGGATGGGATGGGATGGGATGGGATGGGATGGGATGGGATGGGATGGGTTGGGATGGGATGGGATGGAATGGGATGGGATGGGATGGGTTGAGATGGGATGGGATGGGAAGGGAGGGGATGCGATGGGATGCGATGGGATAGGTTGGGATGGAATGGGATGGGATAGAATGGGATGGGATGCGATGGGATAGGTTGGGATGGGATGGGATGGGATAGAATGGGATGGGATGGGATTGAATGGGATGGGATGGGATGGGATGCGATGCGATGGGATGGGATGGGATGGGATGGGATGCGATGGGATGGGATGGGATGGGATTGAATGGGATGGGATGGGATGGGATGCGATGCGATGCGATGGGATGGGATGGGATGGGATGGGATGCGATGGGATGGGATGGGATGGGATGGTATAAGATAGGATGGGATGTGATGGGATGGGATGGTATAGTATAGGATGGGATGGGATGGGATGGGATGGGATGGGATGGGATGGGATGGGATGGGCTGAGATAGGGTTAGAGGGACTGCAATAGTATAAATCTATAGAAGAAATGAGTTAAAAAGCGGGGACCGGATGGGCGGGATCAAGCAGTCTATTTTTGAACCCGCCAGCCCCGGTGAATGAGCAGGGTACTTGAGTCCCCGCTGCGATTCCTGCTGATTAGTGTGGCTGTGCAAATCAATGCGATCCGCTTGTAGCAGTTAATAATTAAATGCCGATTCATTTTTCAACTCTAATTATTCAATTAAAATTGATTACAGAGAGATAGCGTTAAATAATTTATCTAAAAAAATTTTTTTTTTCAAAAAACCTCCGATTGATTTAATGAGGCCCAGCTGCTCCAGCCGAAGGCTTGGCAGCGGCCGCCTAATTGCATTCAGCGAAGAGCGACTTAGGCATGCAATCCGAATAATGAAATCCAAAAAACAGGATTTATACGAAACAAATATATCGCCGAAAATACCAGTTCTCAATTTTTAAATAAAAAATCGAGTAAAACAGCGGGACGACTGTACTGCACAGATTTCAAAGGAAAAAAAAATCGAGACCAGTTTGAGTCTGAACTCTGCACAGCGCTTACCCCCACTTGTTTGGCAGCCGCAAGCTGCTGGTTGTAAAGCTGTAAAAAAATTGTTGGCATCAAGGTTGGCATGGTAAGACCGCTTTTTTTGGGGACGGTATCGTACATAAGAAACAATTTTAATATAACATGAATATTTTTTCATGATTTTCATTAAATACGCTCGTATCTAATAGTCATAAGAGGCAACGAAGGGTCTTAAAAATTTTACCAGGCACCGCAGGCAGTAATCATTCAGTCAGGCTAGAAGGTTAAAACGCATACTCAACAAGTTTAACGTACAAACACCTAGCTTTACTATACCATTGTGAATGGCTTATCATGAGATAAAAAGATTTTTTCAACTTGGTGCATGTAGAATAGCGTTTAGCGGTGCCACTGAGTGACTAAATGACCGATTTCTTTGGGTACAGTTTATCTTAGTTCTGTTCATGTTTAGCACGCAAGTATAACGTTTTTTTTGCTCACCTCTTGCCTTCCGACTTGCCCTTCTCCTTGTCCTTGACGCTTTTGCGGCCAGAGTCGATCCCACCGCTGCCACCAGGCCCGCCGCCAGCGGAGCCGCCGCCTCCACTGGCCTGGTCGCCGGCGCCTCCGCTGGCCATGACAGGGTTCTGCAGCACCTTGAGAAAGTCCTGCTGCTGCTGTTCCATCTGACGCAGCTCGGCGACCCATTGGGCCCGATTGTCCGCATCGATTGGGTCGAACACGTAGACCACATTGGCGCTGGGCGTGGTGTCGGCCACGCAGAACAGCTGACCGCTGCTCTCGCCGCTACCTTCGGCGAATCTGTAGGACGAGAAGTGACGCATATTGTTCATCTTCACCTTGCTCCGGTAGATGTAGATGGTCTGCAGGCCGCTGAACTGGTCTGAGCCAGCCTTGGCTTTGCCAGATTTTTTAACCTCGGTCACTAGCATCATTTGGTCGAACAGAAAAATTTTTCGTTGCTCAAACTTCAACTGCGAAGGCGGCGGATTGGTGCTCGGATTGTAGGCTCCGGGCAGAACGCACAGTCTGATGACGCCTTTGGTTCGCATCTGGCCGAGGGCGGTGATTCGAATGCCGGGCTCCAGATTGTCAATACGCGACGCCTCCATGATGCTCTCAGTTTTCATTGGCAGCTCGCGCATGATCTCTCGCATGCGCTCCCAGTCGGACATCGCCTGGCCTTCCAGACCGTCTTTGCGCGCCTTCTCGATGACGGTGCCCACCAGCAGGCTGTAGCGCATGCAGCGCTGCACCGGGCTCATCAGGTGCGAGTTCATGTCCTCCTTGTCGCGCAGAGTCAGGCGCATCTGTTCAAAGAAGTCCCGGTACTGCTCGCAGGCAATGTGCTGCGCTTTGCGGTGATTCTCGCAGTACTTTGAGTACCAGCTGGTCATGTGACGCTCTTTAGCGATGAAGACCGCAGCCACGCTGTCAATGTCGGCCTGGAAGGCCTGCTTCAGCTTGGCCAGGATTTCCTCGTGACCCTCCAGCAGTCGGCGCCAGTTGCCCCAAATGATGCTCCACTTCTCAGCCAGGTCGGGCGGTAAGCTAGCTTCTGGATCGTCTTTCAACGGGATGTACTTTTCAGTTATGAAGCGCAGTTTGTTGACGTAGCTCTCCTCGGAGTCGACTATCTCGTAGATGGCGTGATGCCGACGCACTGTTGCCGCGGCCTCGGAGGCTGGGCCCTCGTCTCCGTCGCCTCCGGCTCCTCCTCCGCCGCCCCCACCTGCGCTGTTGTCGCCCCCGCCGCCGTCGCCGAGTTCCTCGCTGCCGTTTCCGCCGTCGGCGCTGCCGTCCAGATTGTTGACTCCGCCAGCGTCCTCGGCAGTGGGAAGGCCCGAGTTGCAGTTGTCAACGCCGAATCCGCTCGGCGTGGTGGCGCCCGCGCCTGGCGTGTCGCCGCGCTGCTTGGACAGAACCCGCCTAGCCGACTTGATGAGCAGCTCGGACGCTTTGGCCAGGATGGACGATCTGAGTCTGTTCTGCGCCTGCGGCTGATGAGTCGGCATTTCTAGTGCGGCCGCGTTGCAGGCCGTTGCGACAGCCGCTAGCATGACGGTGGAGCCGATCGCTTTTGTTATTGTTGCCGCAACTCTGCAAGTTTAGTAGATAAACAGCCGCGCTTCTAGTGAGATGGGGCCTGTAGCGATTAGCCTGCTGTTTGTCCGCTCTGCCCCTCTGATTCCTCTGGTCCTTCGGTCTGCTAAGCTTCACTTCCGGCCGTGAGGAGAGAGTTTTCAGACACACGCGTTGCACATCTGCTGGTCCATAATTTTCAATAGATAGCGATGGCAAAGCACGGGCCAGGCCTAGTCTAATAAATTGCATAGTTTGTCGCGCATACTGCCCAGGCTGTTTAATAATTTAATACTTGCTCTCCACTTTTTGTCCGTCCGAAATCCTATTGGCTGCGTGCGGTTTTCACCTTTCAAGCCCAAAACCGTGTACTGCAAAACATTTGCTATCTGTGCGCGAGGCAACTTGTACAATAGCGTACATTAATCATTAGTGTACATACTCGAGATCGTTTGAGATAATTTTTGGAATCCAATCCATACTGTACGCTAGCCTTGAGTTCAAAACATTAACTTATACAAAAACTATATTGTTTCACACGCGCCTTAAACTAACAAACAAACACCACCA
This sequence comes from Macrostomum cliftonense, assembly GCA_950096795.1. Classification (NCBI taxonomy): domain Eukaryota; kingdom Metazoa; phylum Platyhelminthes; family Macrostomidae; genus Macrostomum; species Macrostomum cliftonense. The sequence goes on along the minus strand of CATNEM010000311.1, from coordinate 937,466 downwards.
GCCACACTATACCTGCATGGTCGCCTTAAATCCGCCCGAAAACCAAACTACCCTCTTTCTGAACCCGATTTTAATCCGAAACCCCGTTAATAAACCCCGACAGGTCAGTATCCGGGCAGAAAGAACTCACGGTGTTTCTATGGAGTATAGCTGGCTACTCGAGGATTTCCAAGTGGCTATTCGCTGGAATTATTTTCAACAAACGTGTCAGCCTTGTCCGTCTGTCTGCCTCTCCGTCCGTCTGTCGATCTTGGGTTGAAAATTCAGTTATCAAATTTATCAGGCCAAAGTCTGAAAAAAAAATCCTAGTTTGCGTTTCTGCTAGCGAATCGCCTCGGCTGGCTGCTAAGGGGGGGGGGAGAGAATCCGGCGGCTGGGTTTTTCGACTCGGAACAACACGCTCAGTGTGTCTGAGTCCACACACTCGCTGGGAGAAAGGGGAGAGGACTGAGTGAGGGCAGGAGGCAAGCAGAAACTCAGACAGACGCACTCTCACTCTCCCCTCGTCTCTCTTAGCGTCTGATATTCTCTTCCTCTTTCGCCCTGGAGCTCGATCGCTGCCAGCTCCAGCTCAACACTTGGTCGGTCGACCCGTTCGCATATTTTGTCGTTCGTCTCAGCCTAGCCTGCCCCAAAGACCATTTGCTAGCGCCAGGCTCCAGTACTACGCGCGCCCCGCAGAACGGAGATTATGGTGCAGGGTTGCTAGAGCAAGAGAGCGACAGGGGGAAGAGCAGAATGGGGAGTAGAGAGCGAATCTCTTCCTTTCCCAAAAGCCCTAATCCTTCTTGCGTCCCCACAGCAGAGCAGACAGAGCTTGGGAGCACTCCGGCTAGCCAGAAATATCCAGAGAGAGAAATACAGAAAGAGAGAAAACGTTACACTGCACAGAGCGAAGCCGGGAGCTCAAATGTAATCCTCTCTAGACTCTGCCTCCCCTTCCGCTCTGTCTATCCCTCTCTCTCTCTCTCTCTCGCTCTCCGTCTCCTTCCCTCCGGAATTTGGAAGCCGCTACGCGCAAACACGCTGAGGACAGGGCTGGAAGAGACTCAGGCGGGAGTGGGGAAGCATGGGAGATTCGGAGAGCTGCTGTATGGGGTTAGTTGATGGGGATGCTGGCTGATTGAGCAGAGAAGCTGATCCGCCCGCTGCTATAGACAATGCGGACCAAATTTGGACTAAAGGCTGATTTCGTCCCTAGATTTCTCCTCGTCCCAGACTCTGCCCGCTCTTTCCATCCTTTCTCGATCTCTCCCTGCCAATTGAAATGCGAGCTTCTGCTTAGGAGCAGTCGGCGCTGCAGCAGCGTCTGAGATTCAATATTTTTCTAGCGGAAAAAGTACAGCTAGCTGCGCGGCATGCAGACTCGGGTGGAGCGCTAATTTGGGAATACAAAAAGAAAGGCAGCGAGTGGGATACTCAAATAGCGTCTGGCTGTTAATTGCCTCACCGTATAGTCAAGGGCCTTGATTCACCTTGACTGCCAGTATAAGGATTTGTCGTCTCTCACTTGAGCCCATTTTTTTTCATTTAATTCGCCCACGCATTAAAAAAATAGTAGGTCAACTATACGGCTGGAATTTGTGTTTTTTTATTTGTTTACGCATACGTAGATCACAAACTGAGATTTGCTGGGAGCAGGGAAGCTGAAATAGGGATTTAGAGACATGGGGTTAGGGATTAGAGATGGGAATCAGAGTTGCTAAGAATTGGAGCTGTCGAGATCGTCATCAGAGTCCGCTGATATGGGGATCACAGATGGGGATCAAAGTCACTGAAATGGGGATCAGAGCTGCTGAGATGGGGAACAGAGCCGCTGAGATGGGGATCAGAGCTGCTGAGATGGGGATCAGAGCCGCTGAGATGGGGAACAGAGCCGCTGAGATGGGGATCAGAGATGATTAGATGGGGATCAGAGCTGATGAGATGGGGATCAGAGCTGATGAGATGGGGATCAGAGCTGATGAGATGGGGATTAGAGCTGATGAGATGGGGATCAGAGCTGATGAGATGGGGATCAGAGCTGATGAGATGGGGATCAGAGCCGCTGAGATGGGGATCAGCAATACTGTAAAAAGAAGCGCATACAAAATCCAGCTGAAAGTAATTATACCAATCAATGGATAGTCAAATGGTCGCAGAAATTGCAGTTGTCTATGGCCCAAGCCGTCCAGTTTTTTAGCTCAGCTTTTAACTAGCTGATAAAACTTCACTTCTAATAGCTAGGAAGAAAGCCAACCGAGTCTTGTCTTCAGATCTGCTCACAGACTAACGGACAGCAAAAAACACAGGCAAAATGTCCTCAATTCTCGGCATACCAACCGATCTAAATTTCGAATCATCGCGCCTGCTAGAACAGCTGCTAGACGAGCTGACAGACATTCTGTTGAATTGCACCGACCCCGGCCAGAGGCGGCAGCGCTTTGACGGCATCATCAAAAGGCTGGGAACCCTGCACTCTAACATTATCTACGTGCTCAAGGAGTCCAGTGAGTTTGACATTTTGTTTTAAGTGTATGCATTATTCCTCAATTGTAAATTGGATGACCCGTTCTTGAAAACAATAAATTTCAGAACGAGTCACCAACATGCTGGGTTTCTGAGAAATCAGCCTAAAAAACCGTCGCACAAGTTTCAATGCTCTCAATGACAGACTTTAGAAATTGAGAAGAACTTTTTGGTTTGCATATTTTTTGCGTAATTGAGTCATTATTAGTTAATAAAGCATACACGGTGCATTTCAAGGTTGGTTTTTTCTACATTTATTTTAATGCGTGATTACGAGTAGCTTGCGAACTCACACTGGTGTGTACCACATTTCCCTGTACACTCTGACTAGCCCAACCTATGGAGACAGATACCATGTCAATACCGCATTCACTAAACCATTCCACCATTCACTAATTCTATCAATTCTCTAAATTCACCAAGTAACTAACAATTATTCACATAAAACCCCTGACTAAGTGAACCATGCACCCAGTCTCCTATCAACTAAACAATCTTTTAGAAAAAAACAAGCTTAAAGCAAGAAGGCGTCCAATTTTTATTGATAATAATCGCACCAAAAGTTGCACCAAGCAGTCAACTAGCCAGTTTCCGTTAAAACAGCGGTCGGAGTTTTTACTTTATCGGCATAAAATCGTTTAAGGCGAAGCAAGGCAAGAAGCAATCAATTGAAGCATCAAAACAATAATTATGATTAAAAAAATCAGAAATACTTTCTTAAAATTGAAAGCAATCAAAACTGTTGCGTTTAGAGTAATGAATATTATTAAAGTGGCAAAGCGGACTATAGAATCCATTATTAGTGAAATGGCTAATTTTATTCGTTAGTAATACATAAAAGTAAACAAATTTTGTTAGAATAAATTTTCCAACCAAATCAACAGTAATTTAAAATCCTGTGTTTATCACAGCCGGAATAACAAAATGACACAAAGCGTAGAAATAAATATTGGTTAATACAGGCGGAATTAGCTACTAACAGCAATACATACTGAAAATTTTGGCGAAAGCGATGCAAAGCAAAACAATTTTCAAAGGCTGCGTAATCCATTGTTTGGCATTTCAAAAGAACAACAAAAAGTAGAGTAAATTATGAAATATAATGAATTAATGAGGAAAGACATTGTGGGGCTTGAAGCTCAAGTTACATGTAAATTCCATTAGGGATGAACACATTTTAAAAGTGTTAAAAAACATGCGAATCAAGTGGCAATCATAAAAAACTTTGTAGCAAAAATTATTAGTAAATTAATTCAAATAAACTAATCAACAATTTAATGGGTTAAATTGTGAGATATACGATTTCGAATAATACGACTAAAATTTGACCTACATCCACAGATTTTGAGGATCTGGGAGGCTGGTGATCCAACCATCAACACAAGGATCTGGGAGGCTGGTGATCCATCCATCAACCTGAGGATCTGGGAGGCTGGTGATTCAACCATCAACACAAGGATCTGGGAGGCTGGTGATCCAACAATCAACCTGAGGATCTGGGAGGCTGGTGATCCAACCATCAACACAAGGATCTGGGAGGCTGGTGATCCAACAATCAACCTGAGGATCTGGGAGGCTGGTGATCCAACCATCAACACAAGGATCTGGGAGGCTGGTGATCCAACCATCAACCTGAGGATCTGGGAGGCTGGTGATCCAAACATCAACCTGAGGATCTGGGAGGCTGGTGATCCAAACATCAACCTGAGGATCTGGGAGGCTGGTGATCCAACCATCAACCTGAGGATCTGGGAGGCTGGTGATCCAAACATCAACCTGAGGATCTGGGAGGCTGGTGATCCAACCATCAACCTGAGGATCTGGGAGGCTGGTGATTCAACCATCAACCTGAGGATCTGGGAGGCTGGTGATCCAACCATCAACCTGAGGATCTGGGAGGCTGGTGATCCAACCATCAACCTGAGGATCTGGGAGGCTGGAGATCCAACCATCAAGCTGAGGAGCTGGGTCTTAGGAGCCTGGCAGACAAAAATCTACGAGCAGCAAGCTCTGAGGATGTAGGTCAGGCAGTCAAACAAAGCACGGGTAAAAAACACGAACAGTATATCTGAATGAAGACTCTATGGCTAAAACACCCAAGCATTCACAAATTGTAAGCCACGTATACCGGATCCAGCCGGTCAGACAGAAACCGGTCGCGCAGCACCGAGCGAAGCTTTTCGCCGCGAAAATTGACGGGAATGGCGCCGGGGTCGCACACGGCAATGACGGAGGCGACCAGCTGGTGATCGCGCAGCAGGCCTGTGGTGGCCTGGGGCACCGCGTCGAGGGCGTCCGACTCGCGGCAGCTGAGCTCCATCACCACGACTAGCAAGGAGTCGCAGGCGAACACGGCGCTGGAAAAGAAGCAATTTTTTGAATGTTTGCCCAGTTGTTGGTCTTTGCTTATTATTGACTTTCTGCCTGCCAATCTACCTGTCTGTCCATCTGTCTGTCT